>JAJSOF020000029.1:8271715-8576715 GCA_025594305.2 Periplaneta americana
CTACAGTGTCAATGATTTTAGCAATATTACTTTTTAGATACTATTTGTTTTAACCTTATGTAATTGACAAATCTGTTCAAATCTGTACATTTTAACCTGATTATATACTATTTTCTTTTAAAACTTTTAACCTGTTTTTGTGAATGTCTGGTGATTGTATATTTATTTTTTTATTCTTACATTTATTCATACTGTAGTAGCCATGTATTATATATATCTACTCTGACGTCTATTGCTGTAAATCGCTGGACGACATTAAATTCATCCATCCATCCATCCATTCATCTATCTATCTTATTTATTTACTTATTTATTTATTTACTTATTTACTTATTTATTTATTTACTTATTTAGTTACTTACTTATTCAGTTACTTATTTACTTACTTATTTACCTATTTATTTATTTAATTAATTATTTTCTTATTTATTTATTTCCTTATTTATTTATTCATTTATTTACTTATTTAGTTACTTATTTACATACTTATTTACTTATTTATTTATTTACTTAATTATTTTCTAATTTATTTCCTTATTTATTTATTTATTTACTTACTTATTTTCTTATTTATTTTTATTTATTTATTTATTTATTTACTTATTCATTTATTTACTTGTTATTCATTTATTTACTTATTTTTATTTATTTATTTACCCATTTACTTATTTATTTATTTATTTATTCACTTAGTTATTTATTTATTTTTTATTTATTTATTTACCTACTTATTACTTATTTACTTACTTACCTATGTATTTATGTATTTATTTATTTATCTATTTATTTATTATTGTAGAGTTAAGGCCATGAGGCCTTCTCTTCCACACTACCAGGAGTGAAATAGACATTGAAACAATAAAACGTAGTAATATTGATAGTAATATTTAAATATAAAATCATTACCATGCACACTAAGCAGCTTACATACTGTGTAACGAAATATTGACTAACCATGATGCATAATTATTAAGTAATTACAATTGACATCCTATTTTCACTTTATAATAAGCCTCATGACAATTTATACAAACACAGAGAATAATCTATAAAAATCGGATAACACTCACAAATCAGTTCCATCTAAAGATATGTAATTATTAATTTAAATTGATTAACCGTTCGGCAATCCCTGACATGACGAGGTAAGGAGTTTCATAGGCGACAAACTGACACGGTGAAAGAGGATGAATAGAAAGAGGTACGGTGAAGAGGAATGGATAATAAGTCTGATGTTGATTCCGTAACGTTGTAAGATATTCAAAAACGAGTTCTCAGATATTCTGGAGTAGAGGTGTGTAATATTCTAAATATAACAGATAAAGAATATGCTGTTCTCCGCTCCTTTAGACGGACCCATGAAAGAGCTTCAAAAGATGACGTTATATGATCAAATTTAATTTGATAATTTATAACAATAATTTGCAGTTTAACATAATTTATTAGAGTCCATTAATTAATTGAAGTTCCTATGATACAAGTGCACGAACCGGCGACCTTCGAATCTCATCAGACGGTATTCTACAAATTGCCAGTCTCAAAAACATTCGACTGAATGCAATAATTCTTACCTACAGAGTTATTCTTAAATTGTTTAACTTATACAGAGCTTAACAAATCTATATACATAACTTGAGGAGGTTTTATCATTGACTAGTCCACACCTGTAAAGTAACGGTCAGCGATTCTGGCCGCGAAAGCAGGTGGCCCGGGTTCGAATCCCGGTCGGGGCAAGTTAACTGGTTGAGGTTTTCTCCGGGGTTTTCCCTCAACCCATATGAGCAAATGCTGGGTAACTTTCGGTGCTGGACCCCGGATTCATTTCACCGGCATTATCACCTTCATTTCATTCAGACGCTAAATAACGTAGATGTTGATACAGCGTAGTAAAATAACCCAATAAAATAAAAATAAACATACACTAATGTATGTTTCTAGGAGACACGAAGTTTCAGCATAAGCGCCAAGCATTACATTAAGCGATATCATTTTTAGGAATACAGAAGTTCGTCAGATCACACACGACAATAGTAATATGCGTTACAAGAGCGGTATGTTGAAGTTTTCATGTTCGAGGAAAAGTTTGAAAAAGCGAAAAGTAGTTGAGCTTTTTTAATTTCCGAGAATTGAAAGAAAACATACCGCTCGTGTATCGTACATTATTTTGTGCGAAGATCGTTTATTACATGCCTGAAAGAGAATTTCTAATTAGTTGCAATGAAATCTCCATCTTGGTTTCTGTTCAATAACGGTAAATTTGCAAAACAAAAATATCTATCTTCAACATTGTTGCTTTAAAATGTTTTCTGTGTTTACTATTCTCCAGCAGGCCGTGATATACGTCTGTCTTTCCCCCCCAGGCCATGATGAGTCTGGAATCTTGTTGATTTTGTTCACGGCTTCCTTAATGTTACTTGCATCACGAATGCAGTAACTTTAGTGGAGTTGTAGAGTTTACTTAATTTTTGCAAATATTTAAAAACAATAATTAACAGTGCAATTTAGGTGAAATTGCAGTGGTAAGTTTCTAATTTATAATTATTACTATATTGAACGTCTCTAAAAACAATATGTTGAAAGCCTAAAGCAGTAAAATCAATATGTCACTTAAGCGGTAAGAAGAGGGAATTTGTTATGTGTGTTATGATGGGATTACTTACTTACTTACAAATGGCTTTTAGGGAACCCGAAGGTTCATTGCCGCCCTCACATAAGCCCGCCAGCGGTCCCTATCCTGTGCAAGATTAATCCAGTCTCTATTAACATACCCCACCTCCCTCAAATCCGTTTTAATATTATCCTCCCATCTACGTCTCGGCCTCCCTAAAGGTCTTTTTCCCTCCGGTCTCCCAACTAACACTGTATATGCATTTCTGGATTCGCCCATACGTGCTACATGCCCTGCCCATCTCAAACGTCTGGATTTAATGTTCCTAATTATGTCAGGTGAAGTATACAATGCGTGCAGTTCTGAGTTGTGTAACTTTCTCCATTCTCCTGTAACTTTATCCCGCTTAGCCCCAAATATTTTCCTAAGCACATTATTCTCAAACAGCCTCAACATATGTTCCTCTCTCAGAGCGAGAGTCCAGGTTTCACAACCATATAGAACAACCGGTAATATAACTGTTTTATAAATTCTAACTTTCAGATTTTTGGACAGCAGACTACTGTAGATGATAACAGCTTCTCAACCGAATAATAACACGCATTTCCCATATTTATTCTGCGTTTAATTTCCTCCCGAGTGTCATTTATATTTGTTAATTTGCTCCAAAATATTTGAATTTTTCCACCTCTTCGAAGGATAAATCTCCAATATTTATATTTCCATTTCGTACAATATTCTGGTCACGAGACATAATCATATACTTTGTTTTTTCGGGATTTACTTCCAAACCGATCGCTCTACTTGCTTCAAGTAAAATTTCCGTGTTTTCCCTAATCGTTTGTGGATGCAAATATTTAAACAATAATTAACATTTTCTCCTAATAAATTCACGTCATCCGCATAGACAAGAAGCTGATGTAACCCGTTCAATTCCAAACCCTGCCTGTTATCCTGAACTTTCCTAATGGCATATTCTAAAGCGAAGTTAAAAAGTAAAGGTGATAGTGCATCTCCCTGCTTTAGCCCGCAGTGAATTGGAAAAGCATCAGATAGAAACTGACCTATACGGACTCTGCTGTATGTTTCACTGAGACACATTTTAATTAATCGAACTAGTTTCTTGGGAATACCAAATTCAATAAGAATATCATATAATACTTCCCTCTTAACCGAGTCATATGCCTTTTTGAAATCTATGAATAACTGATGTACTGTATCCTTATACTCCCATTTTTTCTCCATTATCTGTCGAATAAAAAAAATCTGATCAATAGTCTATTACGTCGAACACCGCAATTATGATTCCCAATAATTTCATCTACGTGCGGAGCTAATCTTCTCAAAAGAATATTGGACAAAATTTTGTACGACGTCAACAAAAGTGATATTCCTCGAAAGTTACCACAGTTGGTTTTGTCCCCCTTCTTAAAAATAGGTACAATTATGGACTCCTTCCATTGTTCTGGTACAATTTCATTTTCCCAAATAGCAAGTAAGTACAAGTTTATAAATTTCGCTATATAATGCACTTCCACCCTCTTGTATTAATTATGCTGGAATGTGATCGATACCTGGAGACTTGTACTTTTTCAGATTTTCTATCGCAATTTCGACTTCTGAAAGCGTGGGTTCGGGTATAAATGGCTCAGCAGTTTGTATTTCAATTTCGTCCCGATCATTTCTATCTGGCCTATGTACATTTAGTAGTTGCGCAAAATAATTTTTCCATCTGTTTAGGACTGATGGAGATTCTGCAAGCAAGTCACCATTCTCATCCTTGATCACGTTTACCCTTGGCTGATAACCGTTCTTAAATTCCTTTATACCCTTATATAAATCTCGAATGTTTTTATTCTTAATATTTGTTTCTACCTCATTCAGTTAGTTATAGTCCATTAATTAATTGAAGCTGCTGTGATACTAGTGCACGAACCGGCGACCTTCGAATCTCATCAGACGGTATTCTACAAACTGCCAGTCTCAAAAACATTCGACTGAGTACAATAATTCTTACCTACAGAGTTATTCTTACATTGTTTAACTTTTACAGAGCTTAACAAATCTATATACATAACTTGTGGAGGTTTTAACACAGACTAATGTATGTTTCTGGGAGACACGAAGTTCCAACATAAGCGCCAAGCATTACATTAAGCGATATCATTTTTAGGAATACAGAAGTTCGTCAGATCACACCGACGACAAAAATATTTAATCCTACATACCGAAGAAAGTGTACAGCGAAATTATGTTCACATTTCTATTGAAGAAAATAATTACGAATCCGAAATTTCATTTCAAAGAGCAACTGAAGTAAAGGAATTGATTTTGGACAGATGTTACATAAAACAGTAGGTAGCAATTTCACAGGTGAAGTTCTTGTCTAATTTTGCATGTATTCCATCAAACATTCATTACATGGTTGGAGAAATTAAAATATTTGGCAGGTAAATTCCAAATGCATGAATTGCTACAATAGAGCGGTGTGATCCAATCATCGCAAGAATGTATTTGGGTTACCAGAGGCTTCCCCGCTACATGGCGTGAAGGCAGGCGTGGATACTCGTGACATACAGACGTAATGTATCGCACGCACGTCTGGTCCCAAGAGTGGCGTCACAACATATGGAATTTACAGTCTGCAAATGCTTAACCCGAAGTTCTGAACGCGCACATCCTGCGTTTGATATATGGCACATGTAAATGATACATTAATGCACGGGCATTATCTTCGCCATTGCATCCTAATTCCATTCACGAAGTTTCTGTTACAACAACTCGTACCAAAAACGAAACTGTATATCCTGTAATATTCCCTTCCTTTTGTTACGTACACCGTCAGAATAACTATTTTATAGTTCAGCCTAGGTTGTAGTTGGATTGTTGTTACTCGTAAGTGATATTAGCCAGACCGCAGATGACTTAACATGCAATGTGAAACCTACAAACTACATTATTGTCTACACAAATTGCATTAGGTTAACCATAAGGCAGACGGATGAAATTGTGAAATAAGTAAATAAATACTTATGGAGCCCTTAAACATGCGTCTCTACTGTTTTCGGAAAATTGTTTTTAAACAATTATACTGGGGAGGAAATTAAACACAGAATAAATATGAAGAGTCCACTGCAAGAATGAAGGATGTCACTTTCTTGTCGAAAATGAACCAAGACTGTCAATGCATAGCTTAAGACATATAGAATGTATATAGAGATTATATGGCATTAACACTGATAGTCATTGTCCTGTAATGACTTGAAAATCACAACAAAAATATTTTATTTTTAAGCATTTCAAACTTTAAATTGTTCTCCTGCAAAATGTATTCCAAATGACATCCATCATTCTTGCAGTGGACTCTTCATATGGGAATTGTCTGCTATTATTATTCGGTTGAGAAGCTTTTGTCATCCAGTCTGCTGTCAAAAATCTGAAAGTTAGAATTTGTAAAACAGTTATATTACCGGTTGTTCTATGGTAATGAAACTTGGACTCTCACTCTGAGCATTAAGAGGAACATTTTAAGGGAGTTTGAACTAATGTCATCAAGATATTTAGGCTAAGAGGGATGATCCAGTTACAGGAGAATGGAGAAAGTTACACAACGAATCAGAACTGTAAATTATTTTTCACCTGACATTTTAGGAACATTAAATCCAGACGTTTGAGATGGGCAGGGCATTCTAGCATGTATGGGCGAATCCAGAAATGTTTATAGAGTGTTAGTTTTATTCGGAGAGAAAAAAAGACCTTTAGGGAGGCCGAGACAGATGGAGGTGGGAAGAAAATATTAAAATGGATTTGAGGGAGGTGGGATATTATTTTAGAGAAATTAATTTTGTTCAGGATAGGGACCAATGGCGGGCTTATGTGAGGGCGGCATTTATGAACCTCCGGGTTCCTTAAAAGCCAAATTAAGTAAGTACGTAAGTAAGTAAGTAAGTCTACATTTAATTATTTAAACAAAACGTTTCACTTTCATATAATCAATATAGCATTAATGTGTATAATTAATGAAAATAGTCACATCATGGCATTAACTACAATAATATTTCATTTCTAATGGTAATAATGTCATCAAACCACCTCAAGTTTTGTAGTTTTTAATATCCAATACACAGCTGTACCCAGAAAATTACACACCACAGAATCGAACCATTTTAAATTTTTATTTTTAGTAAGTTAAGTTTTTAATAACCAATTTAATTTGAGCTCTAAATATGGCAGCATTCTTGCAGATCATGGCCTTCGTGTAATATTTACTGTAGTGTGTGTTTTGTTTTATTCTGAAATGTAATTAGCTAGTTCTCAAAACTGACGACAAATGGATTTTGGAAAATAGGAAATTGTCATTTGAAAAATTGACATTTCACTGAAAACTACTATTTTTTTCTGAAAAACTTTGAGTTCAAAGCTTCAAAATGAGGGGTCATTTATTAAAATCCGTTCAGCATTGAAATAAAAATTTCCATTACCATTTCAAATTCAATATAGAATATATATCTTTTTGATATTATTTATATAATATATATAGCCCTTAAAAATGCGTCTTCACTCTTTTCGGAAAATTATTTTTAAACAATGAATGTAAATTCTGTATGTAAGTGGCTGTGGGTAAGCGAAGGAAGATGAGGGAGGAGGAGAGGGACAAGACAGGAGACGAGAGGAAAGAGAAGACAAGAATGGATGAGAAAATGTTTCTAACTTTCAACAATACGCTTGGTTTTCTTCGATGTGCAATTACTGAACTATCGAGAGCCCAGGACCAGACTGTTCCAAGTCCACTTCACTATTTTTTTTTCAGAAGACCTATTTTAAGCTCCTGACATTCAAAGCTTCATGAAACAATTTTGAATAGCTTCATAGCAACTTATGTAGAGGAAGATTTACAATTTTGTTCGATTCATATGGACGACCATTGCTTTAAGTTATAAGAGACTGCTGTACACAGCCATTTAAAACCAGCGGACAGTATGCGTTTAAAATTAAATTTGGCGACATAATTCCAATTGCCGAAGATTGTCTCTCAAAAAGTAGATACGAAATCGATTAAAGGACATCAGGATGTTAGTCGTTTTCGAGGTGAATCGATTGTTGTGCCTGAAAACAATGCTAAACGTTGTAGCGAGTATAAGACACGTCTTAAAGCAGAGCGTGAGAACAGCGAATAGGGATTATAAAGAATGGACACTGAGCTAATTTGCCTGTGTTTTGTTTCTTTCATATTTCAATAGTTCCAGCATCAAGCGCTAAGGTATGAAAAATCGAGCATACGCTAAGTTAATAATTGAGAATAGAATTAAGGCACAGGATCCAAACATCGCCTACCTTATTGCATAATCCAGTAACGCTTTGCTTCAAATTAATTCAAGTTAACAGCTTTTCCTTATTTCTCAGTGACAAACTAGTTGTAATAATAATATTTTATATTTCAGATATCATAAATTATATTATAAAATAACTGACAACAGATGGATTTTATAAAATTAAGAAAATTATTTAATATTTGACATTTATATAACTTTTAAAATTTGGGTTCCAATATTGAGGGACCATTTATTAAAATCCGTTAAGAGTTTTGTTTTTCCATTACCAGTTCAAATTATATTTTAATTGATTTAGGGACATAATTTCAAAATAAAGAATAGTCTCATTCAGAAAGATTTATTATTTTAGACAAAATCGATTAAGGACATCAGGATGTTAGTCGTTTTCGCTGTGTCGAATCGCTTGTTGTGCCTGAAAGCAATGCTATACGTTGTCAGCGAGTATCAAAGGACACGAAGTGTCTTTATAATCCCAGAGCGTGAGAACGAACAAGACGTTCACCTTAATAGCAAGTCTAACTCTATCAGTGACGTATTAGCAAACAAAACTTCCAGCTGTCTCTCCGATGCAGCATACCTCGATCTTTTTTAAAGACACAGTCACGTTTAAAATTCTTTTAGAAATATTCTGAATCAATCATTTTCATAAAGGTGTGCACATTATCTTACCGGAGAGTGACATACCTTCTCATAATGCAGCCGTGGCGAAAATGTGATCGTGCTCCGAGCCACTGTGTAACCTGCAACGTGCATAGCACCTCTGGAGGAAGGCGGACAACCGAAGGGGAAGTGAAGCAACTGTCTGACTTATTAACGGATTTCATTTTCCTTATGTCAAGCACTTAAATATAATTTTATACAGTATAAAGTTACAAACTAATGTTTAGTACGTGTAACGAAGAAAGAAAACATAGGACACATTATCACAATCTAAAATTAACTGTCTTCAGAATGTCTCTGCGATAAAGTTTCAAAATCAGGAATTATGTCACTTACTGCCGGTCGTAGTTAATCATGAAGGTATTTGTCTGTCAGTCATGATCTAAATTTGGTTTTTACTATTTTCATTGCTGAAAATAACTTTTCACAAACGTAAGTTGTAGCGAACATGGCTTCAACAGAGCAAGCGAAGCTTCGGATATTTATTTTTGGCAAAGATTTGAAAATTCAACATTTGTCAAGTCCATACAACTAGCTTTCATTTAACATCACATAGTAAATCAGTGAGTTTAAATTGAAGATCTAAATGAATTATTCTTACATCTGCTGAAAAGGATCGACGTACAAAGATACTAATAATAATAATAATAATAATAATAATAATAATAATAATAATAATAATAAATTCACCTTTTAATATTTCATGAATAACATGCAGTATAATGCCGTTTTATGTTATACAACCGTTTTCCTCGTAATACTTGTGAACAAATCATACATTTAATATTCTCATCATATTGGCAGAAAAATGCGTCCTCCCATCTACTTGAAACTTTCGTTTTTGTAGAGGTACATGGTATCGAGAGAGGGACATTGCGATGATACGCCACTCGCAGGTCAGAGACAAATATAAATGCAACGGAGTTTGGCTGCAGTGAGTGAGAGGGTGGGGGTTGGGGAAGGTAGGAAGCAAGAAAAATTGCACAGCTATCATTGCGAGCCACAATGTGCTCGTGAGTTACTTTTTCGCCACGGCTGCCTTAATGGAATCGAATCCTAGGCATCCATACCTTTGACAATAATTGACACACAACTTTTGTACAAATAATTTGTATGCTCCAATACCAATCCACTTCAACATTTGATCATCCGTATTGGTAAGACGGCGCAAGTCTAGCTCAAAACTAATTGAGGGAAAGTAAGTAGGGGGACACCGAGTTCCTATGATTAGAGGGTAAAATTACACTTTCATACAGCATATCGAACTCAGGTCTCCTCGAGTATTAAGTAGATATACTATCACTTGAGTCGTAGAAACACTGCGTTTGATAGTTTAACTTTTTAGCTGTATACGGCACAGAAACAACGAGTAGCTACCAGACACCGCTACCTTATCTATAATTCCGTCCGCATCAAAGAATACAAATCTTTCTCCCATGTCCCAATTCTACAAGGGCTTCTCTATAAGCAAAGGGATAAATGAAAAGAGAAGAAGAGGGAAAAAATTGTAGACGTGGTAGCTTTATTGAGTAACCTCACGGATATGTTGCTGTATTTACATGTGGCCTGCTTGGAATTCTGCAGCGTTGTATTCTACGTGTCTCCAGGTTTCTTAGCCAGACTCTTCCATGACGAAGTTTTTTGGACTATCCCAGCATCCAACTTGTATCGACTTCCTTGTACCAATATCGGTCAAACATTTATATGAAGGAAAAATAGAAATACAATATGAAATATTTACAAATAACTCCATGTTCAGAAGTGCATTACTATCTCGTATCTTAGTTTGTTGTCAAGAAGAGGGACTCAAACCCAGAGAAGACCTGGAGACAATATTATTACGCTGCAATTGAAGCGTTGGGCCGAATAACGGTCTTGTTACAATCTGCTAACTGTCCAGGAGAAATAAAAACATTACATCATAAATTTACTTTCTGTGTTAAACATCAAGACTCGTTATTCCATCAATATGTCTTGACCTTTTTATGGGTCATCTACGATTGTATGTTATTGAAAGTCTATCACACATCATAGAAGTTTGTAACATTTTTAACTCCACAGAAATGCTACTGGGGAATACAGACAATAACAGTTTTATACAATCAGAAATATAAAAAAATCAATAAAAATATTAAATTGTGAATAAAATGATGAAGACACTTATTTTTAAATGCTATATATTAATATGAATTAGCACCATGTAAACTATTAAAGTTACACACAATGTCATATTTAAAAAAAGCTGCCCTAAATAAGGGTTCGATAGATCGGCCTACTAATCAATTCGCAATGAACAATGATTAAAGACAATTATGTGACAATTTCAAAGAAAAAAACAGTAAGATAAATGATAAGAAACATAGGAAATCATTTAAAATAAAAGTTACTTGGGTACAAATGATTACTAATTATAGCTAAGGATGGTTTTAACATATGAGATCCTATGGCATTAATTGCTGCATCAGAAATTTTAAATAGTTTAAGTTGATTTAAAGTTTCTCGTGGGATGTTGCCAATTTAATTTCTTGAACACGAGCCCAAAACTGTCCAATGTGCGATGTGGTATGGTGCTCAAAGATGTAACAAGGCTCATAGATGACCTGTTTTTCACGACACACCTCTTGTGGCTGTTGCTCATGCATCTCGAAACGGATTGTGGGATCAAGAATGACACCCTTATCCTTCTGCCGATCAATTATGATGATATCAGCCCGTCTAGTAGAGCCATCAGAAGAGACGCAACCAACCTCCTCATAAACCTCATAGGAAGCATTCTGACGGATTGAAGCTGCGATGAGAGAACGAACCGTATTATGTCTGTTGATTCGGAAATTCTCATGATGGCAGAAACCCAAGACGTGAGGAAGCGTTTCTTGCTCGTCGCATCTTCTGCAACGGGTTGAGTCAAGAGTTCTACCAGGGAAATTTACTACAGGTGTTGTATTACAGTTCATCTTAATGGCTTCCGTCCAATCACTGTATTTTGTTGAGATCCACGAATTACCTCCCTTCCAGATTGAGAATAGAAAACAACTCCCAAACCTTTACTTTTCAATTTGCTCCATTGATGAAAAGAATCTTCACGCAATGCTTTTCTTAGTTTTTGAAGAAGAAATACGTTCAGAGCAATCAGAAGGTATTGGTAAAATTGTTTGATGCAATGTTCAATTTGTTTGGAAGATTAGTGGAAGACATTTAGGGTTGTCAACGAAAAATAGACTGACGTTAAAGACCGGATGTTGACGTTTTCATGTTCGAGGAACAGATTGAAAAAGCGAAACGTAGTTGAGCTTTTTTTCAATGCTAGAACATGAAAACAAACATACCGCTCGTGTATCGTACATTATTTTATGCGAAGATCGTTTAAATACCTAAAAACGAATTTCTAATTAGTTGCAATCAAATCTCCATGTTGGTTAACTGTTTAATGACGTAGACTGGAACAAAATATCTTTCTTCTACATTGTTGCTGTAAAATGTTTTCTGTGTTTCCTATAAATCTGTCTTTTTTTTCCCCAGTCTATAAATTAGACTGAAAACAATTGGTAAGGTGCAGTGTAATTGATTTATTTTTCATTTTAATATTTTAACAATATTATTTATATAACATGATATGTAATTAATTAAGATCAGCATCTGGAATTTAGTTGATTTTTCAAATTCCTTAATGTTAGGTGATATCAGGAATGCAATTAAGTTTCGTGGAGTATTAGACTTTATGTAATTTTTGCAAAGGTGCAAATATTTAAAAACAATAATTAACATTGCAATTTAGGTGAAATTGAAGTGGTAAGTTTCAATTTATAATTATTACTATGTTAAACGTTATTAAAAATAATATGTTAAAAGCCTAAAGGTAAAATGAATCCACTATTTAAGAAGAGAGAAATTTTATTTCATTTCATTTACGTTTATTTAATGTTTATTTCATTAATTGTAATTGGTTCTGTGCGGAAAATAGCAAATATCGATCTCGCACAAAAGTCTTTGACAAATTTTAAATGTTAATAAATACATACATATTAAATAATTAAAACAATATTCTTATTAAAAATAGCATCAATGTCTTAGTAGGAATAAACATCAATATTGAACAAATATGAACACAATTATTAGAAAATAACTTCAGTATTGAGATGTAGGAAAACCATTAAATTAATGAAAGTTGTAATAGTAACAAATTAATGAAGAAAATTAAATATTAAGTTGAGAAATTATGGGGAGAATATTCAGTATCCGTCCCAACAGCTGGCTTATCTAATAAGTATAAATTTTATTGATAATGAAAACAACAATAACAGTTCTTAAATGCTGACTATAAGAAAGTAATACATTTTAAACAGTTCCTTTCTGACATAAAGAGCAAGCTGTGAGCACATCTCCTCACAAGAATTCCTACAAATCTGTTCCTGAAACAAAATACCGTGATAAAATTTTAAGATAAACTATAGTGGCAAAACACAACATAGACCGACTAACACTAGGTAAAGTGTAAATTAAAATACAACTGCAAAAATAACAGACAGGAACTTACATTGCTTAGGGGATCTTTCGCCCTAACTTGCGACTTAGGGTCAAATTCAAGTCGTTACTTATAAAATAAACACTTAATAATGAGCAAACTTATTTAGATTAAAGAGACGTTACTCATTCATATACAATAATTGACATCGAAAGAAATATGGCAACATTAATAGCGCTCTAACATTCAATTGTTTTCCAGCGCCTTCTAATTGTTAAATCGGCATTATTAATCATACACAAATACAGAAGTAAATATTAAAGAAGCAAAAATATACAAAAGAAACATTTTACTGGAAAAGAAGTGAGCTAAGATAACTAGTTTGAAATATTAAATATAAGTTCGAAAGTAAAAAAAAAAAAATGATAACTGTTCATGTCTGCAAAAGAAGAAACCTTTCACAAAATTGCAGTCATTTAATGCAAACTCGGAAATATTCCTGCAAGTAAATCATTTTAATTTATTTTTCAGTTATTTTATGCTAAACAAACTGGAAGTGATATAATTACAAATTTTAACAGCTTATTCAGAATACAAACAAAAATGCAAATAACACTTTGTTGGGATGAATACTTTTCGAAAAAAAAATGCCACTCAAATCATCTGAAATGCTGCTGTATCATAAAAATCTCAAAGCAACCAGTACTTTCAGCTGGCGAAATCGGTAAGCCTCATGGTTGTATTGTGAATTGAAATGAGAGACACCAGAATATTCACAACAGTGTTCTTGTCGAAACAGTATCTCCTCTTAAATTGTTGATCATTATACATCTCTAAAAGATTTTAATATCTCTGATATATCTTTTTTTAAACTCATTTTCATTTTAATTATAGAACTCAATAAATAAAATCTTAAATAAATCATCATCTATTGTCCCTGAATCAGCTGATTACATTGCATATGAGGAAACACTTGAGTAAACTGACAAGCTACCTTATTTGAATAAGTTTCCTTCTGGGATTTATGAATTGGAAATTATTATAAGCAACTAATAAGATGTTTAAAAAATAAGTGGTGACTATGAATTCGGCCCTTAGTCTTCCTTCCTAGTTGTATTCCCAAGATCACAATTCTCAGCAACTTTCGTGGCACATCTTTCCACTTATTTATATTAATATTTGTCTGAATCCTTTTTTAGGATTTATTTAGCCAGTCAATATCTAATGTAGAAATCGTCACTGTCTTGTAGTCGTCTATTTTACGTAATAGATATCGAAACCTGGCACATAGAGTTCAAGTACCCAGTATTCGTAAAGAGAACAAATTCCCGTGCAATAAATTTGTCTGGATCCCGATTTATAGCCAGTCAATATCTAATGGAAATCACTGTCTTGAAGTGTCTATTTTACGTAATAGATAACGAAACCTGGACCAGAGTTCAAGTACCCAGTATTCGTAAAGAGAACAAACTCCAGTGCAATAAATTTGTCTGGATCCTTTTTGATATAGATTTATTTGAAAGTCAATATCTAATGTGAAATCGTCACTGTCTTGTAGTCGTCTATTTTAGTAATAGATTATTCCAACCTAACAAGTTCGAGTATTTAAAGAGAACAAACTCCAGTGCAATAACTATTTGTCTGGATCCTTTTTGTAGGATTTATTTAGCCAGTCAATATCTAATGTAGAAATCGTCACTGTCTTGTAGTCGTCTATTTTACGTAATACATATACCGAAACCTGGCACACAGAGTTCAAGTACCCAGTATTGAAAGAGAACAAACTCCAGTGCAATAACTATTTGTCTGGATCCTTTTTGTAAGGATTTATTTAGCCAGTCAATATCTAATGATGGAAATCGTCACTGTTTCTTGTCGTCTATTTTAAAATAGATCCACCAAACCTGCACACATGTTCAATAGCAGTATTAAGAACAAACTCCAGTGCAATAACTCCCGATACGATGTAAGGAACTGGTTACGTTAGAAGGGACTAGTGACATAGACCGTTGTTCCAACGTGTAGAAGCGCATCTGATACAGTTATTGAAAAAAATTTTTCACAGCTTTTAAGACTTTGAACATTAATCCATTTCAAACTTTCAATTGTTATTCGGACCTGGAAAATTATTGGCATGACTGGGATCAAGTTCAAGATGCACATGTCAGACGCCAATGAAAGATGGGCAAGAGGAGATGCGTTTAGACGTATAACGCACTTATATAATGCAAAGTCCTACATGAATTTATAAGTTAAAAATGGTTATTGCTTTGAATTTGGGTTTAAGTTGTCTATTATTATGCTTTCATTACCTCAAATGCAATGAGATTATGACTCGTGAAATTCGCCACCGCACGCAAAGAACTCATTTCCATCGTTTGTATACAATTTCCTTGTCCATGCTTTAGAACGGAATTTTACGTTTGCACAATAAGGAAGAGAACTTCAGAGTGTCGTAAAATTTCAGCCAAAACTCTTATCTCAAAATGAAAATATTAAGAAAAAAAATAACGGTGACTATAAGCTGTAAAACAGAAAATGTCGAATGACGAATAAACGGTAGGCTATATTTATACACACATGCAAGTAGTATATACTGTACATTCAAAAATATGTGCAATTACGAAGACGTGAAATGAAGGCTTATAAAGAAATTTATGTATAACAATAAAATACATTTTCTTAAAAGTAATTTTCAGGGGTTGGTTTCCTCATATACATGCTGTTTCACAATTAGACTATACTTACAAATAGCAGGGGTGATCAGACAACAATGCAAAGAGGCAGAAAGTCCTAATAAACAAAAGTCTGGAAATCAAACCTCCATTTTTCCAAAATAAACTACTTGAACATTTGGATGATGCGTCTCTTTGGACAGGCAGCTGCTGTGGTACATGCATGAACAGATCACCGGCTCACTTTCATTGGACCGTTCGAGAGTTCCTACGCACAATATTTCCAAACATGGCCTCCCAGGTCTCCCGATTTCAACACTCTGAATTTTTTGTTTGACGATATTTGAAATCTTTTGTGTATTTCAGTCTTGTTGATAATGTTAATTAACTCCCGGAACACATTGTCAATGGGATATACTAATCTGTACAATAATAAGTTGATGAGAAAAAATGCTGATGTCTTCCTTAACATTATGGTCCTGATTTCTATGACGTCATATTTTTACCAGTGAAAGAAACGGTCAGCGCGTTTGCTTTTCTGAAACAAGATGGCCGAAACAATGGTTCAAAGTATCTTTTGGTCGGGGCAAGTTACCTGGTTGAACATGTTTTTTCAATAATGGAAAGAGATTTTACATCTTGATTACCAACTTTTACGAGCAAATGCTGGGCAGACTTTCGGTGCTGGACCCCGGACCCATTTCACCGGCATTATCACCTTCGTTTTGGTCAGACGCTAAACTTGTTCTGTTTCATGTTGATACAGCGTCGTAAAATAACCCAATCAAAAGTGTGTGTGTTTTAAACATTAGTTGGCTTGAGAATTTCTAGGGTGTGTTTTGTTTTTAACATATTGTTCTTTTCTGAAACTTAACTCAAATTCAAAAAAACACTCTTTGCTTTTCTGAACAAGATGACACAAATAATGGTACAAAGTATGTTTTGGTCATATTACAATGACCAGTTATAAGAGTTCTAAAAGAATTAGTAAACATGTTTTGTGTCAGGAAAGTCATTGGAAAGAGATTTTTTTGTATTCCGTTATTTATTTTGTATTTCCTTAGAAATATGTTGAGGTTAAATTAAGTTTCAAGGTAACTGAATTCACTACTTGTAAATCGTCGAATGTTAGGAATATAGCCTGCTCGATCTCGTCTACACCCTGTTACCCGTCCTAAACATGTGACGATTAACATTGTCGAACCTCGCTGTTGTCAGGTAGCAATTCACGAACACTCGTGACCCTACTAACATTCGTGTAAAAAAGTAGTCACGTAGAGCACAGATGTTTGACATTCTTCACCCCTCTTTTGCCTCTTATATTTTACACGATGAATAGTTCGCTGTAGCCAATACAAGGAGCTAAAAATTCATAAAATAATTATCTAGAATGGTGAATAAGAAAGTATCCTAAGTAACTTTTAGACAATATTTCCAACTTTTTACGTGATATTTTGGTATTTTGTACGGCACAGGCGCTTGCATTTTTCCATACTTTTTTGTCACAGATATACAAGCCTTACATATCATGAACGATGACTATATTGAGCACATGTCAAACGCTCTCTTTCTCTGGTGCATATCCCATATTGGGTTACCCTAGGGTAGCTGTACTGAGAAGACATAATAATACTCCATAGACTTCGGAAACGACCAACGTTTATTAGCAATTTCTGCCTTGATTCATTTTCCTATACTCATCCCTGCAGTTTGTACCGTTAATTATGAAACATCCTGTATAACCAAACATTTTCAGGGGAAAACAATCTCATTTTCCTAATCATCTATTCCCTAAATTGAAGTAACAGAAAACAAGCTTTTAACGGAATATAATAACTATTTTGTACCGTCATTTGAAGTTTGAGATGTTTCGTCTGATGATGTTCCGTTCTTCACAGTATTTGCAATTATATCTGAAATTGACAAAGTGAAATAAAATGTAAAATATTTTTAATTTTTTTTTTAAATGACGAGAAACCAAAAACCATATAATGAATGTATATACAGGATGGAAGTGAAATAGTTTTATAGATTTCCAGAATGAATAACTCATGCTGTATGTAACAAGAAACTACAATATCATATTGGTAGAAAGTTCATAGCTTTTTCCAAATGTTTAACAATCTCTTAGGATCGTGATTTTTGTCCATATCGATAGGAAATCTAATATTTTTATCCATCTGGCGTATTTCAATAGTGTGGAAGTTTCCGTGTAAATTTAATTTTAAAAATTTCGAAATCAAAAAATATTTCATCAACAGAAAATATAAAATCTTGTTAAGAAATATTTCATAAAGCCTAGATGTTACTACACCGACAATGTCTTTCGAGTGATGTGATTGGTCTAGTTGTTTCCCTCTACAACCACAGACCTCAGGAAGGGCTGACAAATTCAGTCAAATAACATTTGAGTGCATCCACCTTAATTTGTGTTGACAAAACTCTGTGTGACTTTTCCACAAATTGTGGTTAATTTTGTGTTGATCCATCAATATTTATTAACGTTGCAAACAACCTTTCAAATATTAGGGAACCCAACAAACAACATAAAAAACCTGTGGCACAGAAAGTACATTTCGAGGCCAATCAATAACCTCTCTGAATTTAACTTTGTTGACGTCAACTATCCTGTGGACACTTCTGCACACTACAGGCTTAGAAATTCTGTTCATGGAACTGACAACCATCGTTAAAAACTTTTTGGGAAATTCATGAAAGTTATTTTTATCAGATATCAGACGGGAAATTGATAAAAAATTAACGGACGCTCTGGCGTATTTCTTGTTCGGTTTGCGTCTAAATTTAATTTTAAAAACCTAAAACCACCTGAAGTTGATATTTCAGAAGAAAATATGAAATCTTGTCTGCCTTATCTTTTCAAAAGCCTACAATGTTGCTACACAACGACAATGTCTTTGGTTTGATGTGATTGGTCTAGTTGTTTCGCCTACAACTTACATGACCATAGGAAGAACCAAATCAGTCAAATAACGGATTTGATCCACATACAAACATGCAATTCATAGCATCAATTTGCCATGTATATTTCCTCAAAAATCAGCTTCTTTTTGTGTTGATCCATCAATATTTATGTTTATTGTATTCATCCACAATCCCACAAATATTAGGATGTCTATAAACAATTTATAAAAACACAATACACAGTTGTTTCATTTGAGGCCAATCAATAACCTCTTTGAATTTAGATGTTGGATGTCAACTATCTTGGACACTTCCCACACAAAGGAACATATTAGAAATTCTGTTCATTAACTCACATACCATCGTTAAAAACTTTAAATTTTGAAATTCAATAAAAGTACGAAAGGACGTATTTCATCAAGATGGTTCTTTCAGACGGGCAGCATTTGTTTAATTTTATCGCGTCCCTAGCATTTGATTTTATCGCATTAAATTTGGGCTTTGTTTGCCAACATTTGAAACTACTATCGTTTCGTCAAAAATAAATATAAAAATCAAACCACCAGTCGATGCAAGTTGATATTGAGAAGAAGTCCATTAAGAACCTTGTAAAAATCACTGATATCTTTCTCAAATTCAAATCCTCTTACAAAAAATGGCACGTCATTGGTTTGAATGTTTGGCAGTAGAGGTTCAATCAACAAAATTCCACATGGAATTATCTCAATTGGAACTTCACATTCAAATTTGATTATGTAATTCTATTCCTTATAAATATTATCAAGGATTTTCTCTTCAAATATTACATTTTCAACTCTATTTCAATTAATCCACTTATATTTGCTTCTGCTCTGAGAGGAACAATTAACTTTCTTTTGATTTAATGGATATCACGTATCACATTATTAATACATAAGATTTATTGAATATTCAGGATTACTTGTGGTCACTCAAAATTCTTTGATCTGATGTCTAGCATAATTTAGAAATTGAGATATAATACACATTTGAAGACAGTTGTATTTGAGGCTAAGACCACTTTTTTTATTGATGTTGGATGTGTTGTTATAATCTTTATATAGCTTTCTTCTAATCGTGAACAATTATTCGACCAAGTTTTGATTTTCGTTAGATAACTCAAAACGTCATATAATAGTGAAAAATATAATTTGAACTGGTAATGGAAATTACAGGACAACGGCTGAACGGATTTTAATAAATGGCCCCTCATTTTGAAGCTTGGAACCCAAAGTTTTCGGAAAAATAGTAGTTTTCAGTGAAATGTCAGTTCCAACATAATTTTCCTATTTTCAAAATCCATCTCTTGTCAGTTTTGAGAACAAATTGAATTTCAAAATAAAACAAACACACACTACAATAAACAATAGGCTATTACACGAAGGCCATGACCTGCAGGATTGCTGACATATTTAGAGTTCAAATTCAATTGGTTATTAAAAGCTTCAAGACTTACTAAAAATAATTTACAGGTCTGGTTCTGCGGTGTGTAATTTTCTGAGTACAGTTGTGTATTGGATATTAAAATCTACAAAACTTGAGGTGATTTGATGACATTATTACCATTATAAATTAATTATTATTATAGTTAATGCCATGATAATATATAAACTACAAAACTTGCGTAAGATGATAATATCATTATTAAAAATCAAATATTTTATAGTTATTAATCAAGTGGGTTGGGTCTTTTTCATATATTTAATGGCGGTGTGGTGTAGATTCAGTATTGGATAGAGAGAGCGCAAATATTACAGTTCCTAAGGAAAGATGGTATTACTTACTGATAAAATAAAAGACCTAGCAAATTTTGTAGTATCCCGATCATTTCAGCAAGATCTCTTAGCAGGATAAAATGATTTTACCGTCTACATTTCAAGCTCTACATGCAGCAGCTATACCAAGATGCTTGTCTATTGTTCCAAAGCATAGCAAACCTGACTTTTTTAACTTTCAACTACAATCCACAATGACCTGAAATAGCTATTGCTTTACTTCCACATGAAAAACCCACTGATCGTCCTGACATTTTTACTTGCCTTTTCGCGCTGAAACTCAAAAACTGAAGGTGGATAGATTCAAGAAAAAAGTATTTGGCATAAAAAAACCATTCAGAGGGAGTATGTTTCATTATTATGGAAGCAAATAACTTTCAAAATGTCTGGTATTTTTCATTTTAAATAAATCAGAAACATTTTTATTTGAACGTGTAACCAACTTAGTTTGCAGCATTTGCTGCACAAGCCACTAGTTTATAATATAAATTGCACATTTAAACTACCGGTATTTCTTAATGATTTAATTACATCTCTGTTCATTAGCATCTCTGATCAACATGATATGTCTGGATCTTTTTTAACAGCTAGAGCAACGGTTGTTCACAGAAGATACCAGACTTAAAAGAACAGACGCTCTCACAGAATTCTTATTTCGAACACAGCCGCTGATAGCTGTGGCCAGCCTGACAGTGGGACACGCGAGGCAAGAACGCACATCCAATTCCTGTGGGAAGGAGACAAACTCTCCACTTCACGTCCAGGAATGGAATCCGAGCTAGCTGCATTTGTAGCTAGAAAGGCTGCCGTTTGAACTGCTCCCCAGTATCTTCTGAATCCCTAACATTTATATGAATTTAAGCAAACAAGCTACTACTTTATGGAATGTCTTACTATAAATATCAGTTAAAAGAATTTAAATCACACAATCATATTACAGAATTTCGTAAGTTATTGCAGGAACTATAATGAAAACATAGTCAGTGTTTCTACAACATATAGAGCAAGATTCCTTTCTAATAGACTTTTGGATTTGAATCGATATTAATTCTGCGATAAAATTCAATTACCTTAATTTTGCGCTCAAGAAACTTTACATGAAGGTACTCATCTACCCTATAATAATAATTTTTAATTTCAATAAAAAAACTAATAATAATTTTATTTTTATGTCATCTGAAAGTTTGAACTTTCTAGTTTTCAAAATAATGTACGTTTTGTCCCTATGATGTTTGGTTAATTAATTAGATGAATTTTATTGACAGAAACACGCTTTCTTCAAAAGAAAATAAAAATAGCATAAATTTTAAAATCGACGCTAAGGCTATCAGAAAATAATACTTTTGAGAAAAAAAGTTTTCATCCAGAAAATAAATACTTTACTTGGAATTACATCCAAGCCTAACAACTACAAATGGGAATATGGAAAAACGTAGGGAAGTTAATATTCAAAATGCTTTTATTTGATATCAAATAATAATAAAAAGAAAAGTTTTATGAATATAAATAAAATTCACGATAAAAAGTAATAATAAATTCAGCTGATAAAAAACAAAAAGGTCATTATAACCTTAAAATAAATTTGTTTTTCGAAATTTTTTTTACTTTCCTTAAAAGATTCGAATGGGGTATTATTTTTATTTTTGTAATAACTTTCTAGTGGCAAAAATATCAGTTTTGTCCATATGATCTTGGTTAATTACAAATTAGACAAGTTTATTGAGAAAAGTCATTTGTAAAATATGCAGTTGTGCGTGTCAATCCGTCGTCGTCACAGTAAGATTTTCAAGAAATTATGTAAGAGTATCAGTTAAGGTGATACCTTGAGAGAAAAATTTGCAGTTTTGACAAACAACAGAACGATCAGACAAATTTTAAAGAACGAACAACACATAAATAGGATTGGTGAAATTTAATAAATATGACTAGTAGGAGTAGTACTGCAGCCTGTTATGCCCCACCAATTTTGTAGAGTCACAATTTCTAAGTTATGAGGCATTGCAGGAAAAATATGGGATGAAATTTAAAAAGTTTCGGAATTAAAAGCCAGGCATAAGCACTCTATAATATGACATTAAAATAGATTATCTAAATAAATCTCATTTAAGTTCGTGTGACAAGAGAACACTTCAAAGTTGCAAATGAATGATCCATTATGATCCGGCAAAGAATAACATACAACAGATTAAAGAATGACAGTAAATGTTGAGATGAATATTTCAAGGGAAAAATTGTTCTAAAAAAATTCGGTATCGATCCCGGGACCTCTGGTTGAAGTACCAGCGGCCAACTGAGCCCCGGGAACTCTACCCGACACCGTCTCAATTTTCCTTTTATAGCCACACAACTCGCGTGGGCTGCTGACGAAACGCCAGAGACCCACATCACACAAACTCTGTGTGACTTGAATACTGGTTTTCTGTTTGGTCACAGTGATGTATTTATGCAAATTAAACTGATTAAGCTTACAACAAAACAGATTTTCATTTCAACAACCTCTGTTACGGTGATGATTTAGATTTTTCGATAGTTTTCTAGGTTGAACGTACCAGAACTCTTCCAACTGAATTTTACTCGCTCCATCGAAATTAGCCAGTTCATATTTGCTTTTACAACTCTACATTTGGTAATATCAGGTTTATATAGTTCTAGTAATTTGATTGATTTTTTTATGATTAGCACAGTGACGTGATTTATGCTCTAATCCTTCTCTAAATTCACTTTCAACAAGTTATTGAATAATTTTAGGAAAAATGTATTGGGATCTACTTGTATGCCAACATCACGGGGCCTCTATTGAACGTACCAGCGCTCTTCACTAGCTAACCGGCAAACTTACGTCGTTTTAATTTTATTTAATATTTGACATGATCTTTTTAACGGTGTTTTGTATTATTAATATTGTCACCATGTCATATTTTGACTAGTTATGTCATTTTCAAATGTTAAAGCAAAGTTTTTTAATTGATTTTAGATGGATATCTTTATAAATCTCCTACCTTAAGATGATTTGAACAAAGATGGCGAAAAGGCTTGGAATTAAGACTAAATAAGATGTAACACATCCTGTTTTCTTTCATATGTAATCAATGACCTGAATTTGCCTTAAGATGGAATAAATATTAATTATATTTTGATATATGTTGTTAAATTTTTGTTGTACAGGGAAGAGCAAGGAAAATGGACCGTGGCAATGAAAATTGCAACGTGTGGGGATTTGAACCGCTGACCTTTCGAATGCACGTCCCTCGGTTAAATTTGTAGTAGTCTCTGGAACCTTCGCAACGGAGGTAAAATACAAATTACTCTGGAGTTTTCTTCTTCGTGTATCAGAGAGAGCTGCACTTCTACACGGAAGAACATCTGTCCGCGAGGAACTTAAGCGAGGTTAACGATTAGTGATTTTGCCTGATTCATGTGCCTGCGTGCAGTATCTGAACAACACGAGGCACTTAGATCTATTTTATTTCTGAAGGAAGCCAAATCAAACACATTTATCTATCTAGCAAGTCTGAATCCACGTAATGTGGGTCGAATGGTAACCATGGTAACTACTAAATCTCAGAGGATGACGATGCAATAGGAGGAAGTGTAGAAAATGCAATGAGAGCTGTTGTAAAAAATGTGTCATCAAATTTACAAAGAATATGGAGAAGAAACTGAGGCTACATGCTATTTATTGGAATGCCCCTATGCCGCTATCACTATCCACTTTGTAGCCATTACTTCGTCGTTAAGAGCCTGGCATGTCTACAGACGAAGCCCTTCTAGTACGCAACAGGGAGCTATAAATGTGAGTATAACTCCGACTTCGATAAGCTTGACCGTCTTCATAAAAGGCAGACTGGAAGTTGCTCCGGAGAATTCTCAAAGGAGTAGAACTCTCCAGTTCAGGAATTAAATCACGACAGACCCCAACTCTCACGCGAAAGTAAATTCTATTTCCATTAATTACTATGTAGGAAGTTCGGAGGAACGAAATTATATAACGTAGTTACAAACACACAGATAGTGTTCAGAAAATAATGCAAACGTATTCAAGGCCTCAATACGTTTTAGTTAAAATAGAGGACTCAATTGAAATATATGTCATGTATCGTCGAAAAGGAGTACGAGTAAATATTCGCTAAGCAAAAGAAAGCTGAATATAAAAGATCTCAGTAAAACAATAATTCTATAAATATATTTTGTCATGAAGATTTACAAAAAGCACAGTCCAATATATACAATATACATTTAGATGTTAACAATAATAGTCATTAAATTATAAATATGCAGGAGATCTATTTCAAGTTGATTACTAAGATTTCTAAACAGAATATATCTGACTTTTGGGATTTATCTCGGAACAATGGAAAAATGCAGATAATTATTCCATTGTTCCGAGGAGATAAACAAAACGTTGAAAACTATAGAGGAGTTGTATCTTCCATTACATCTTATAAGATATTTGTAGGATTTTAAATGAAAAGTTATAAAAACATTTCAAACTTTCCTTCTGGAGTTAAAATGGGTTTAGTCTTTCTTCATGAATGTAGATCCATTATTTAGTATCAAACTATTGTTAGAAAAAGAAGGTCTTGTAATTAAAAAACCCATATTGCTTTTATTGATTTTGGAAGGTTTGATAATGATGTAAATTAGACCATTTTTTCGACATATTACAAGATAAAAATTTTCCAAATTTCTATTACGAAAAATATAATAGAAATCTGCACAGACAGTAAAATAAGTGTCAAAATAAATAATTTTGAATCTAAACATATTTTGTTAATAATGGATTTTCTGACAAAGTTGCCATATTTTAGTTTTTCTTTATTGATTTTATATCATATTGAAATTTTGTTAAAATGGAATTTAACGTTGTAATTCATCTTCAGGATGCCAGGCTAAATCTGCAAAAAAATGAATCTAGTTGTAAAATGTTAACAATAATAAACATTAAATTAATATTACAAGAAAATGAACGATCATTCATAGTGTTCTGCCCAAGGAATTTTCAATTCAAAGAATAATTTGCAAAATATTAAATACATTAAATAAAATATTAAAAGATTTTGGGATGGAAATTTCCGGGAAATATCAAAAGTAATGACATTTTTAGGACAAGACCCAGTCAGAAGTAAGATTACACAATAAAACCTCGAACAAGTACAAAATTTAATTATCACACAGTGAAATATCTTATCAAAATGAAAAAGATTGAACAAGGTTGTCACCAATTTTACACAAATTATAGGAATAATAAACAATACATTAAAAGCTAAATTAGTACAAAAATTACAAGAATAAAAATTTATAATACAATAGCTCCTTTTTTATACGGAAGCGAGATTTGGACATTAAAGAAAAAGACATGAACAGAATCAAAGCAACGGAAATGAACTTTTTTCGAGGACAGCAGGATTTACTCTTTTAGACCGAAAAAGGAATGAAGAAATTTTAGAACAATTAAAGTAGAGTCATAGAAGAAAAAATCAGCAGAACTCTTCTTCCTTTCACCATTCCTTCCAGTGCATCCTTTAGAAGGCAGTTTCATCTCAACCAGTGTCCCAGCCAGTTCCTTTTTCTCCTCCTGATCAGTTTCAGCATCATTCTTTCTTCACTCATTGTTTCCAACACAGCTTCATTTTTATTCTATCTGTCCATTTTACACGTTCCATTTTTCTCCATATCCACATTTCAAATGCTTGTAGTCGCTTCTCTTCACTTTGTCGTAATGTCCATGTTTCTGCCCATACAATGCCATATCCACATAAAGCACTTCACTAATATCTTCCTTAGTTTTTTGCCAGAGGTCCGCAGAAAATCCATCCTCCTTTTGAATTCCTGGCAGAAGCTCATGTTACTACTTATAGACACCCAAATATTTGAAGCTGTCCACTTGCTCTAATGCCTCATTTAGAATTTGCACGTATACTTTCTTTATTTTTCTTATTTAACGTTCTCCAAAGAAATTGTAGAAAATTACATTTCTTCGGATCAAATTTCTACATATTTAAAGAACAAAACTTGAATTATTTTAATCATTTATTATCTATATTGTACATCTTGATTACACAACTTTTAACACTATATCACTTGGGAATATGTATTATATGTATTTCTGATGTTAGATTTTACCGTACCTGGTTAACAGTTCTGAAGAAGGCCAATAACAGGTCGAAACACGTTAACCAGGTACGGTAAAATCTAACACGAAAAAGACATATAATACATATATTATAATACATTTATTATCATAATACACTGCTCTCTTAAAATGAATGAGCATCTTGGCAATTATTTCAATGACTTTCCCAAAACACGCTATGAAATGTTTAATTTAAAAGAAGTTTTGTCTCAAAAAGGAAGCAAGAACGAGCAAAATTGAAGATCTAACATTCTAAATTTCATTTTATTCAGTCTAAAGGAGGAACATCCATATAAGAATATCATACTAAATTGTCTTTGTCGTAGCTCAAATGTAAGTGATTCATTCGTGGGTCAAAGGACGGTGTTGTAGGTATCTCAACATGCATTTTGCAATGTGTTTTTCATCAATATCCTAAAAAGTTGTGTTGGGTACTTAGCACATTTAGACTGTTAGATCCTTAATTGTATTAAACTATTTTTAAGAGTATATGTACGTGAACGACCAAAAATATTATCAGAAAATGCAGGCTCTAAATTTCTAAAATTTTATGTATGTGTATGCATGTATTTATTAACACTACAATTGGGTATACACCCAAGAGTGATTATAATTAAATATTACAATTAAAAATAAAAAAATTAAACTAAATGAAATATTTTTTAAAATAAACTTTTTACTTTAAATTAAATTTTCCAAAATTTGAACAAAAAACATTCTTTAATAACGCCTACGATAACCAAGGGATAAATTCTGAAATTTTGTACACTGATTTGACATGCATTTATTGCAATTGAAATAATTACATAATGCCAATTTCTTTAAAATAGGAAAATTAATAAAAATAATAATAATAAATTTTGATATGTTTTAATAGAACAAGAAATAATTAAATATCATTAAAATAAACAACACTAATTCATAATAGTCTAATAATAATAATTAATAATAATAATAAAAAATATTAAAATTAGAGGTGATATGTTATAATTACCAAATGAAATAATTACATATTTTTTAATACTTTGATAAAACTGGTTTGAAAAATATAATTAATAATTTTAATAATTTCATAATATTTAAGTTGCAATACGTCTTGTTGTGAATTGTAATTTTAATTCAATATGTGAGTTCATTTGCTTATAAAATTTTAAAATTTAGTTTGCATGTGATATGTTATTTTCTCAAATATTTACATATCACCGTACATATACACTTACCAACGGTAATTACATAATAAAAATAAATAATAATAATAAACGTTTAGTGTGATCTTATTAATTATACAATTAAATAATTTATATCACCTTAATTACATACCAACTTAATTACATACATACGTAATACTAATAAATAATAATAATAATAATAATAATACGTAGGGTGATATGTTTTAATTACCAATTGAAATAATTACAATATCTTAGGTTACATACCAATTAATTACATAATTTAGTGTAATAAATAAATAATAATACCTGGCTCTAATAATTAACACTAAATTTGGTGATATGTTATTAAGCTACAGCAATATTATTCTAATAATTCTATCCATGTTTGGTTTGTTAACTGTGGTTACAAGGTAAACATCTTCATAAAATGACATCGAAACGAACAGCTGTTAGATATCATCTTTTTTCGTTATATACAACGCTTAAACAAGGGGTTTCGTGTACCTATAAGTGTGGTTGTGTACGAGAACGTTAATGAGCGCCAGTGAGTGAACGGAAGGTAATTGCATACATGAGTAAGAGTGACTAAAGAGAAAACGAAAGAATTTTATTACGCCAAATGAAATATTCTGTTACTCAATCGATCGGTTTATTAAGTTAACGTAAATTCATCTTATATCAATGGAAAGCATATATATAATATAATCTGTGGATGGGAAAGGATCTGATCTTATAAGCATAACGTAAGAATGTTGTTTATTGCTTTTTTTCTATATTTCTGCATCAACAAGGAAACCACTTACTGATCCAGTTTTCAGGTTCACCTCAAGAGAATGATTTGAATTTAAACGCTTCCAGAATATAGAATGCACACAGAATTACAATTTTTTGGGAATCGAAACCGTTTTTCTTTAAATTAAATACGCCAAAATTTGAACATTTTCAGACATTATTTCGAACCGTGGGCGGCACAACTCACTAAAGAGATCAATTGACTTTCCATACATAGGTTTATATGAATCGATTGAGTAGGGTAAATGGGAAGTGTGAGTCGATGGCAGACGAAGGTTTCCACACCTTTCAAGCCCATAAGGGGATAATGGCATTACCTTATCCACTGCATTGAACTTTCCTCAATTTTTTTCATGGAATCTTAGCGTAAGATTATTGCATTAAAATAATTTCTCATAAGTCAATGAAGATTTAGTGAAAGCAATTTTGACATAAATAAGTGTTTTTAACAAAACAGTACATGATGAGTTGACGTCGTGTGAAATACATGTTAGGTTCTAAAAGTTCCAGAATTTTTTTGTTTCCTTTTAGCATCTTTGATAAAACTGGTTTGAAAACTATTCTATTAGTAACCTTTTTCCTTTCAAAATATTGCCTTCCGCAACAATACACTTTTGCCAACGCGTGTAAGTTCCTGGAAGTTCAGGCCTGGAACCATTTTAGAAATTTAGTGCATTTCTCGTCGCGTTTGCGATAACCTCTTCAGCATTGAATCTCCGTCCTTTCTATGTAAGTTGAGATGACTTTTCAGACGGGGAAACAGAAAGTAATCAGGTGGTGAGAGATCAGGAAGTATGGTAAGTGATCCAAAGCATAGTTATGTTGTGCCTGGCAAGAAAATTCTTTACAATAAGTGATGAGCAGGTGCATTGAACATTAATGAACCAGTTGAGTTTTCTGGACGTTTCCTTCTCACTGCGTCCCAGAGGTGACGGAAATGGAAAAACGTACAATTCTTTCGTTACAGTACGTTTCTGGAATGAACGGTTTATTGGTGCATGTAGATTCCTTATATCAATGGAAAACTTCCAATATAATCTTGAATGGGAAAGGATCTGATCTTATCCAATAACGAAGAATGTTGTTTATTGCTTTTTTCTATATTTCTGGCATCAAAAGCAAACCACTTACAAAATTCCAGCACATCCGGCGTTGCTGATATAACCTCTGAGTTTAAGCGTCGTTAAATAAAACATAACATTTAAAATTTTTTGCCTTTGAAAGTGTCCTAGGAAATTTTTGCTTCCGAGGAGATGTTTTCGATTTCCACCAGATGACTTCGTTTAGGGACTGGGTCGTACTAAAGTAGACCAGTTTCATTTTGTTTAAGAAATGAACCATCTTCATCAGGGTAAATGGGAATGTGTGAGCAAAACACAGAACTTGATGTTTCCACACTTTTCTGTGGACATAAGGGGATAATGGCGAACAAACTTATCCACTATGAACTTAAACAATTTTTTCTCATGGAACTCAAAACCAAGATGGGCCATTATCAACAAACTTTAAGGAAATGACATCATGAAGATTTACACAACAAAACAAATTATAATATACATAACTTTTATATATCAATACAGAAAAATGGTAGTGAGTTGACGTTTTGAAAATATGTGGGCATGCTATATGTTGATGAAAATATACTGGAAGTTACTAAAAAATCGTTCACGGTTTGTAAAATGACCAAGAAGCAGCTTTGTTACTGGTTAAGATTGCTGTCGGAATATCGGATGTCAATAAGTCAATGGCTGTTAGTCCGTTGTCAACCTGATATGCAGTGTTTCCATGGTGAATAATAGGAATGATGCTACTATCACGTTACATAAATTACTCTCCTCTTTGTAGATTGTACACTGCTGAAACTTCTACAAACCAAAATTATTGTAGTTTCGACATCATTTGTTTTATTCCACTTTCCATAGTTACAGTCGACGTTCAAATTATGTTCGGTATGATATCCAACTTGTGGCAAAATTAATTCAATTATTTATTTATTTAATAATTTAGTTATTTACTAATCTACTCAAGTACTTATTTATTTTATTTATTTATTTATTTATTTTAGTTATTTACTTATATACTTATTTATAAATGTATATAAATATATATATATTTTTTATTTTCCTAAAAATTGTAACATAAAATATAATATATACAGAAAAATTTACCTCGTCCCTCAAAGAGTACAACTCGTGCTCAGGGACGGATTCCTGAATTTAATTTAATAATAAGTATACAATACAATTTTTCTTATGTCTACTATGCAATTATAATGTATAAATTTAAATATATAATTTTTCAATTTTTATAAAATCTATACATAACTTTTTAAATTTAATACTAGAACTATTAGAATTTACAAGATTATGATATTTAAATATAAATTTGTTATATATTCTTGGGCCTAAATTACTACAATGATTAAATACTGTAACAGTGTTGCATTTTGGTTCAAACAATCTTAAAGAATTCATACCTTTTGTTTCATAACTATGAGAATACAATTAAAAATTATTTCGATTTTTATGTATGAATTTTATTAATAAAATATAATAAATTTGTGTTATGTGAAGAACATTAAAGTCTAAAAACAATTTTTCAGATGGAAAATCAATAGGTTTATTTATTTAAATCTTTCATTTATTTAATTTATTTTCTATTTATTTAATTCTTTTATTTGTTTTTATTTCTTTTATCTCCTGAATTATTTATTAAATTATTTATTTATTTATTTATCTATTTATCTATGTTTTGTTTTGTATTTGCTTACTTATTCATTTATTCATCTATTTATCTATGTTTTATCTACATATTTATTTATTTATATATTTATTTATCTTTTTCATATTTATATATTTCGTATTCTTAAAAAGTACACAAACATAAATTTAATTCAAACTACAATTTATTAAATTTAGTTATTTACTAATCTACTCATGTACTTATTTTATTTTAGTAATTTACTTATTTCATAATTTAGTTATTTACTTATATACTTATTTATCCATATATATGTATATATAATTTAATTATTTATTTATTTTAATCTTTCATTTATTTAATTTCTTCTCTATTTATTTAATTCTTTCATCTGTTTTTATTTCTTTTATCTCCTGAACTATTTATTTTTTTATTTATTTATTTATTTATTTGTTGTTTATTTATTTACTTATTTATCTATATATTTGTATGTTTAGTTATGTATTTATTTACTTATTCATTTATTCATCTATTTATCTATGTTTTATCCATCTATTTATTTATCTATATATTTATTTATCTTTTTATATTTATATATTTCGTATTCTTAAAAATACACAAACATAAATTTAATTCAAACTACAATTTATTAAATTTAGTTATTTACTAATCTACTCATGTACTTATTTTATTTTAGTAATTTACTTATTTCATAATTTAGTTATTTATTATAATTTCATAATTTATTTATTTTAATCTTTCATTCATTTTATTTTCTATTTATTTAATTCTTTCATCTTTTTTATTTCTTTTATCTCCTGAATTATTTATTTAAATTTATTTATTTATGTATTTGTTGTTTATTTATTTACTTATTTATCTATATATTTGTATGTTTAGTTATGAATTTATTTACTTATTCATTTATTCATCTATTTATCTATGTTTTATCTACTTATTTATTTATTATGTATTTATTTATTTTTTATATTTTTTATATATCATCTTCTTAAAAGTACACAAACATAAATTTAATTCAAACTACAATTTATTATATTGGTTTAATATTTTAGTTTTGTTTCATTTTACAAACGGAGATAAAGGAAGGAATTAACGACGGGCATGCAATACATTTCTGTTCACATGAATCGACATTCCGAAATTTAATACCATCTCACAAAAAAATTTTCACTATGGTTCATTCTAAGTATATTGTACGCATCTACTAACTTTAATACTGCACAACTCACGATTACAAATCAAACGAGTAGTCGCACAGATCTGTATCTGCGCTTGATGCCGAGATATCACAGAAAGGCAGCGCGTCACGGATAATTTTATACACAAATTCGGCGCTCTCATGACCACAGCGAAGATAGTTTGCGTCATTGTGTGTTGTCACACAGTTTACATTGACTCATGGTCATAGTTTTCTTCCCAAGGGCAGATTTTTCAATGCAAACCCAACATTCTCCAATCATTCCTATTTTCTATCTTCTTCTTTGTCTTCTCATATGATCCATATATCTTAATGTTGTCTATCATCTGATATCTTCTTCTGCCCAGAACTTTTCTCCCGTTCACAATTTGTTTCAGTGCATCCTTCAGTAGACAGTGTGTCAGCCAGTGATCCGGCCAATTCCTTTTCCAATAATATTACTATTCGACTGTCTATCAGCATATCTTGTTATAAGAAGGATTTGCATTTCCACCATTTTTCATCACGGTTTTCGTAAGGGTTGCGAAAAATTCTTCTGAAAAAGTATGCAATCCATCAGCAATTGTTTGTTGTATGACAGTCATGTTTGAAAACAATTGAAATGAAAGTTTTTTAATAACAGCGAATTACAAAATTTTAGCAAGTAGAAAACTGTACAACCAAGCGGGTTAGCGGCGTGGTAGAGGGCCTTGCATTCGGGAGGTCCGGGGTTTGATACCTCTGTTACAGCTGAAGGCTGGTCCACAATAAATCGGACACGAGAACGGGAAAGGGAGGACATGAACGTGAAGATTTTTTATTCGCAATAAACCGAGAACGGAAACGGATATATATATATATATATATATATATATATATATATATATATATATATATCGATATGCATGTCAACAATGATATGAAAAGTCGATATTACTCACGTCAGTCTGATGTTATTTGTGTATAATTGACCAATGACGTTCTCTCATGAGTACAAGCCGGCCAACATAAACACAGGTTAACCAACTTCAAAATTTGTGGCACAGAATATTTAAGAATTCAATTCTTGTGGTACTCTGGTCACATATACACGTAGTATATATGCAAAGTGAATCTACTGAATTCCTCGGTTAGTTACAACCGATGGATGAAGAGGAAATTATGTCACGGTATCCTTGCTACAAAATATACGACGAACAAATAGCTTTTTGATGACAACAGAATGAATCTGTAGGCTGTGATGGGAAACGAGAACGGCAAAGTTAGAAGTTCGCCAAATCTTACGTTCCCGTTCTCGGGGCCCAGCAAGCTTCTCGTTAAACTTAATTCTCACATTTAAAATTATTTATTTTAACAATTTTTCCGTTCTCGTTGTCGTTTCCGTTCCCGATTTATTGTGGATCAGCCTTGAGTGATCTATAGAATTTCGGTTAATTACCACATTGGGGTCATTTCATGGCACTCAAAATCACACACAATTCAATAAAATAATCCCAAATTCTTATTGATGTGTAATTAGACGTACTTGTGCAGTAATTCCAAATGATGTATTTCTTAAAAAATTCTAGCCTATAAAATGAGAAAATGCTGACAGTTCCTTTTACATTAAAATCCAAAACATTTCAGTCGAAAAGGATACATAATAATCAACCTCATTTCACGTAGAATGCTCGACAATGTTAACCAAGTTCCGTTCTTACATGCAATTAAATCAGTGACAAGAATTCATGGGATTCCTGTAGTTGCATGAAGCGTTTATGCTGGTCATGATGATCATTATGAGAATTATTGTTGTGCCTGTAAATATGTCAAAATTTCACATTTATTTTCATTTCTTCTTCATATTTCTCGCATTTCAATTTAACAAGGCAGAGCCTTCTCGTTGATTACTTCCATTCCATGAGGCCTAGTCTCCAGACAACAATGCAATTGATAGTCGAAACGATTCACACATCAATATGACAGCAATGAGTTGTTGTAATGAATATGTCATTCATTAGAAAGAATTCGATTTACTTGGAAATTAATACCACAGTTAAATACTTTAGTATTAGACTATGATAATTCTATTTCTGTCTTTATGGTACCTGCATTCATTTGTCGCACAATTTGAGTATCATTAACAACTACTGATTAAATTAAATTTAGTTTAATATTCCTTAAGCTTCTACGCGTTAAAATAAACGTTTCATTGGAATCTTTTCCAAGTTCATTCCAGACTGAAATCACAGATCTACAGCAACTGTTTTCAACGTGGCTCCCTTGTATTGAAATAAAGAAGAACAAAATCGATTATTAATTTATCAGTTAACACGTCATCATTATTTTTACAATTGCTTATAAAAAAAGCGAGATGGTTTGGTAGTATCTTTCAGGAAATGCTGTGATGTACTTAATATCTTAACCGGGCCTATAAAAACAAATACGTATAGGTTGCGTATTGTATTTAATCGAAGTTGCAATAGAAACACAACTCGGGCCATGAATAAATAAATGAAGTTCATTAACTAAAAATTCATTGCAAGCTGCATCGACGCAATTTCTGTAAAAGGAAATGCTGTAATTTTTATTACAGTTTTTCTTGAGTAGTAAACAGAAAAATGTTTGACATTAAAAATGACATTGTAAAAGGCTTCAGAATCTTTATTAAGTTGCTAGGAACATGTGTTTAAATGAGGACCAGAGTTCGATGATATTTCATGGAATCAGCGCTACTGTTAACATGTTAGCGAAACAGATATCTACATTAGAATATTATAATACTTTGTTTGTAGCCATCTGCTATAAGAGAAACAAACGAACTTTAATGTAGGAGAGAACAAAAACATTTCCCCTAGAATATTCATACTGAGAATTTTACCGCCCTTAAAGACATGTCGCTGTCGGCAGGGTATGAAACCAAGGACCTCGGATACAGTGACAAACTAAGTAAGCATTAGACCAGCGGGACGACACCTCTAGCGCCTTAGACCCGTCTTCTCCCAAAGAACTCTTTATAGAGGTTATAAAGTACTCGAAGAAGATGAAAAAAAGAAGTCAAAATTCAAAAAATAGGAACCTGGTCACGTAGAAAATTCGAACTGTGAAAAATATTCGTCATGCATAGAAGCAGGTCAAAGAAAGAGAGAGAGAGAGAGAGAGAGAGAGAGAGAGAGAGAGAGAGAGAGACGAGGCGGCTGCTTGCAAAGCTGCAGACTGGCTGTAACGATGTTCCCGTATAGAAAACGTGTCCACAAAGTCCCTGGACCACCGTCTCTTCCATGGGGAAATAATACAATTCCATTTTTTTTTTATTCACGGTTTTTTCTCCCACCTTCATCCACGCTTTGCCTCCTCTGGGAACGTGAAGGTAACCCACTAGATATACGGCCTTTGAATTCTATATGACACGGCTGCATTGTCAGAAGTCTTCTCTTTCCAGTAATATCCCGTTATGAGATCACGACACTTGCACCAAAACGTTCTCGCTACATTCGGAACCTGAAAGTGTGCGAATTTGGATCCTGCACTATTCTATATATTAACATTTTTATTTAGTACAAAACATGTCCACAAACTATAAGATAGCAGTAATATAATGGAATACTTACTTACTGGCTTTTAAGAACCCGGAGGTTCATTGCCGCCCTCACATAAGCTCGCCATTGATCCCTATCCTGAGCAAGATTAATCCAGTCTCTACCATCATATCCCACCTCCCTCAAATCCATTTTAATATTATTTTCCCATTTACATCTCGGCCTCCCTAAAGGTCTTTTTTCCTCCGGCCTCCCAACTAACACTCTATATGCATTTCTGGATTCGCCCATACGTGCTACATGCCCTGCCCATCTCAAACGTCTGGATTTAATGTTCCTAATGATGTCAGGTGAAGAATACAATGCGTGCAGTTCTGTGTTGTGTAACTTTCTCCATTCTCCTGTAACTTCATCCCTCTTAGCCCCAAATATTTTCCTAAGCACCTTATTCTCAAACAACCTTAACCTATGTTCCTCTCTCAAAGTGAGAGTCCAAGTTTCACAACCATAAAGAACAACCGGTAATATAACTGTTTCATAAATTCTAACTTTCAGATTTTTTGACAGCAGACTGGATGATACAAGCTTCTCAACCGAATAATAACAGGCATTTCCCATATTTATTCTGTGTTTTTCTACTTTCTAATTTAGTTTAGTGAAAAAAGATTAAAAATATCACAAATACTTCTTGAGTTATAAATAGGGCTAGGATTTTGATGAAATTGCATCTTTTTCTAGTAAGCCAGAAACATAGCTGCTTTAATATTTATATGTTATGTGATAAACTGAGTGTTTTAAGACACATTTGTTAGGGCATTTTTTCTTCATTTTTTGCCTGTTTCAACTCATAAGATCTTCTTTTCTTTTATTCGGTCTTTTTTAGGCATTTTCATTTAATTTTGTCCATAAATCTCCATTATTTATGTAAAATAATGTTTATTTCCTTTGATATTTTCTTTACATATTTTGTCCCTTAATACCCATTATTTTGTATAATATTTTAATCACTTTTCTACACAAATATTGTCATTTTAACGTATTACACCCCATATAATGGATCAGTCCAACCACCTCGTCATTATAGATTCCTCTATACCTGTTAATTCCGGATAAGAGTGGCCTTGTGGTGGACTACATGAAAACTGAAGTAAAATAAATCCATGGCGCTACAGCCCATGAAGTGCCAAGACCGAACAGCTGACTGCTGACATATCCACATACCGACGCAGAGGTGAACTATCATACATGGAAAATAATTAATTAAAGTATACTACTTAAAAAAATGTAAATTTTAATTTAATTACTAGTCTAAATATTGAGTACCTAATACAAAACCTCTTTTTCTACTAAGCCAATTATGTAAGATCAATTTTAGGGGCATTTTTTTTTAATTTTTAGGTCATAAATGCGTTGATTTTAGGACATTTTTTTTCATGATTTATAGGTAATCAAAATCCTAGCCCTAGTTATGACCTAGAACGTAAGAGAACGTGCCTTTCAGCGATATACATCTTAGGTAAGTTTGTCGGTTATTTTCCGTAACTTTCATTTTTTAAAACTGTTTCCCTGGTAACTGATACACATTTTTTGATAATTTAATAACATTTTACACGCTTGTATACTTCATAGAGAAAAATAAAACTGATCTCTATCACTGTTATAGTGAGAATAACGTAAGAGCAGTTCCTAAAATGTTAATTTTGTCGGCTCTTCAGTGTTGCCAACTAATACCAGATATTACCAAAGAGGGTAAAATTATAATGTCATATATATAATAACAATAATAATAATAATAATATAGTATTAACAATAACGTTGTCTTGTTTATTTACCACATCTCATCATTATGTTGGGAAGTATTCTGTAAATGGTTCAATAATTTATGAGAGTTCATTTTCCTCTTGGACCTCTCGCACATTAAGTTGGTAAGTAGTAGATTAATATATCTAATATTAAAATGTATTTTGTCTGACAACATGAAATTCATTGCTTTGACTAAAAGTTTAAGATTCACGAGACCTAACCTAAAAATGTATTTTGTTTGATCACGTGAAATGATTAGTGCAAACTCCTAAAACCGATTTGCCACCTTGAAATGTATGTTTAAGAATACTTACTTACTCCTAATAATTTTGCTATTACAGTTATGGTTGCTATCTCCGTGCGTAGAATTCCTTCTCCATTACCGTACCTTCTTTCTTCAGTTCATTATCATAACTATAGATTCCTGAAGCGTAGCCTACTCTGAATGCCTATTTTTTCTTATAGGAATCACTGTCATGATATTTTCTTTCTTTGACATTATTGTAATAAAAATCTAAACACGAAAAAAAAAAATTAATTAAAATGTGAATTGGCATTTCTATCGATCACCCAAGAGCATGTATCACGTCATATGCTATATTTATTTACACTTATCTAACTAAAATCCTGAATTGTAACCACAACGCAACGCAACATAAAAAATAACAATTACGTATTAATATTAATAATGACATTAATTAATTATTATTAGCATATTCAAATTTCACTAGCTTCCAGTAATCGGCTCAGAAATATAGAACAATTTGAATATTCAGAATCTGCACTACCAACAACTGCTGTCACATCTGCCAACATAACAGTTAGAAAATCCCTACCAGTTGCAGTATTTCTCAGTACCGGAATTCGAAACGAAGTTGACAAAAGAAAATTTGACATGCAAACTAGAAAAATCACCATAATTTATGAAGTAATGGGGGGGAAAATGGTTAGGTTTCACCCTTAGGATATTAAGTAAGCTGATCCTAACTACACATCTGTACTGGTTCTTATTTTATATATTTTTATGCAAGGAAAATGTGAAAATTTTAGTACATCGAGAAAAAAGTCAGGAAAAATATTTCTCATGCATGTATTGCAATGATAGAGGTCAGTTTTGTTAAGTCATTTGTTGTGAATAAAATGGAGTAAAAACATTTAAATAGTATATTGCGATACAAGGTTGTGAGTGTATTACAACAGAATTGAGGAAACATTTAAAAAAATGAGGCGAAGCCAAATTTCTTCAGTTTCCGAGATTCTGTTACGCACTTAACGCATGTTCTGGCCTATTTATACTATTTTTGGACGATCGTTTTTAATTAAATAAATTTGTTTTTAATTCAGAATATTGCATAAATTTATTTGATAGTAAACATTTCTCCTATAAGAAAGTTTGAACGTCGTTGCCAAGGCAATATGTAGGTTATTTTTGTTTCAGTATAAACAGTCACTGATGTTTCTGGTAATTAAATTTGTATTAACCTGATCAATGTATGAATTTAATTAGAAGTTTTGTAATCATTTAATGCTTATGGCGAAATAATTAGTAGAGGATTAAGTGGAAGACGAGATTGAAGAATAATGGAGGATCGATTGCGCTAAGTTAATACCGAAAAGTCTAACAGGTGATAATATGAAAATGTGTATTTTTCTAAATAAAGGCTCTATATGTGCGATAAGTAGTTATAACAGCTCTGTCATTTCTTATGTTTCCATAGCGACCAGAAGTTAGGATAAACAATAGTTAGAAATTTTTTGTGAGCTGGTATTGATTTCTGAATGTCTCATCATATAGAGATAAAATATATTTCATGATCTTCAGTGATTTCTTCTCTCATTACAGACCCATACTCTCCATTTGTAAATCAAAACAAAAATAAAACATTCAAACCAACACAACTGTAGTTTAATCCCAGAAACAAGGTGACGTATTCTACGTACCGCTGTATACCAATAGTGAATTTTTTTTAGCTCGTAATATAACATAAACTCAAGTACAATACGTCAGAGCACAATTGAAGCGCTGAGTGCAATAACCGCTTAACTCTACTTAAGTTATTCCGGCGATGGCATTTTCATAATCTTCCATGTCTTCTCTATTGACTGTAAAAGTTGTATTTAATTTCGTTGACTCTAAATGACAGAAGAATTCATTATGTGAAATGCTGTGATAAGTCAAAAGGTTCAAAATTCGCAATACAAACATATGTTACACTCGTGTTTCATACATCAGGGTATTTGGCAATATCATATACTTACAATACCGTTTTCATTTCAGCCATTTAGTTTTTCAGTAGGACATAATATACAATCAAACAAGAAGTTAATCTAAAACAAATTCCCTTCGTCCTGTCTAAAAATTATAAAAGAAAAATAATATTATTTCATTAGTCAAATTTTTAAAATCAGAAAATGCATGTTGTCTTCAAAATATTTTAAATTCTGAAAGAGTGATTATGAAAATTATCCTGAAAGTGAAATCAGCGATCATGATTAAGAATATTTTACGCTATAAATAGTAGAGGAGTTTTTATCTGTAGAATAGTTTCAGACTTGATTTTCTTAATACATATCATATTTTTCTTATTAGAAATTTAAAATAAAAATTGTGACATTGTTTTTCTGAAAACATGGGTTTTCAACTTAAGCTGTTATTGCACCCAGTGCCTCAATTGCAGTGATGACGTTGAGGGAAAACCCCGGTAAAAACCTCAACCAGGTAACTTACCCCGACCGGGATTCCAACCCAGGCCACCTGGTTTCGCGGCCAGACGCGCTGACCGTTAAGGCTGGTTCACAATAAACCGGGAACGAGAACCAGAATGAAAACGAGAAGCAGAGGACGTGAATATGAAAATTTTTTATTCACAATAAACCGAGAACGTAGACGACTTTACATATCGATATGCTTGTCAATAACGATATGTAAAGTCGATATTACGCATTCTGATGTTATTTGTGTATAATTGACCAATGGCGTTCTCTCATGAGTACAAGGCAGCCAACATAAACACAGGTTAACCAACTTCGAAATTTCAACTGAAACATTTCATTAGGTACGGTACTATCAATATGCCCATGCATCTTTATTATCACAACCTATTTTAAGTCTACCATAACGTAAAATTATTAGAGAAGAAACATTTGTACTAGAACAAAAATGAACACAACAGTAGTTATTGAATTGAAGCATGAATATGTAGTGTGTAACACAACCAACACAGTAATAAAATATGATTCACTTACGATCGGTGTTCAAAGATGCAGCTATTGAAAGCCACGTATTCTCCTTCATTTTCTCATACTTATGCGAGGGGCGCATCTTATCGTAAACGTGAGGATTTTCCTCAACACTCAATATTAGAATCTCATCAAATAAAACTTGCTCCATGATGCACAGCACAGAACAAAATAATGCATAGGTTATGTCACGGTCTTCTTGCTACATAATATACGACGACAAAATAGCTTTTAGATGGCAATAGAATGAATCTAGTGGGCTGTGATCGGAAACGTGAACGCCAAAGTTGAAACTTGGCCAACTCTCCGTTCCCGATCCCGGGCTCCGGCAAGCTTTTCGTTAATTGTGAATGTTCACATTTAAATGTACACATTTTAACAATTTTACCGTTTTCGTTTTCGTTCCGATTCTCGTTTCCGGTTTATTGTGAACCAGCCTTAACGGTCAGCACGTCTGGCCGCGAAACCAGGTGGCCTGGGTTGGAATCCCGGTCGGGGCAAGTTACCTGGTTGAGGTTTTTACCGGGGTTTTCCCTCAACCCAATATGAGCAAATACTGGGTAACTTTCGGTGCTGGACCCCGGACTCATTTCATCGGCATTATCACCTTCATTTCATTCAGACGCTAAATAACCTAGATATTGATAAAGCGTCGTAAAATAACCCAATAAAATAAAAATAAAAATAAATTCTGTGGCTAAATTCTGTGGTAGAGACTATAAAGTAGGTTGAAGCAGATCTAAACATAAACACAATGTGATAGAGCATGCATAGGCTATTATGTCAATACTGGGTGTTCAGTTCAAAATGTGTCTTGGCTCGCTGTATGCCGTCATGTGGCTAGCAGATGAGCCTAGAAAATTCAATCTTCCTACACTTCCGCAGCTCAGGTGTATAATCTAAGAGGCAGAGAAGTTGCCTAGCAAGTACGGCGTTCATTCTGAAGAGTACGTGCCGATACGTACGGTAACGCCGGTAGTGGCAGGAATGTGAACTGTTTGGAAATACGTACTGTCGGGATATGGGGAGAGGGTTAAGGCGATTACTTACGTATTTGTTTCATTAACTTCGACGGTCAACATTGACACGGAGCATTTGATTTGTGTTGTGGAATGTTACCGTACGCAACCGATGATAACAAATACCCTGCGTACGACTTGCCGGCGCAAAACACAGTTCGAAAGAGGTTATGGTAGCACACAGACTGTACAGACCGCCATCTGTTGCTACGACGTTCAAGTTATACCGTACACGTTCTCAAGTTCAGATTGAAGAACGCCTTAAATAATAGGCAACTTCTCTAACATATAAGTTGAAACTCGCTTCAAATCGGTGACCCAACAACAGTGACGTCATGACACACTTTGAAATGAACACCCAGTAGAAACCATATCCTATATTTTAAGTCTTCACAGACTCCTTTCACAAATACTGAAAAGTTGCTGTATTTTTTCCCTATTTCTTAAGCTACAGAAGTCTTTCAGTTTGAAACCCCACAGTTATTCCGTACAACTCCTCACTTATGCTTCTTAGGATCGTGAAAGTTTTTTATTACACGAGAGACCCGAGTCGGACTTGCTGAAGGAGCTGTTTGTCCAGGACAATGAATTGAAAGAGTAGCCAATACTTTGACTCACTGGAAGCTCTTGAAGAGAGAGATAGGAAGAGAGAAGGAGCTAAAAGGACCATCAAAATGCTCTTCCTGTTACCCTCACGTGTTGTAAAACATGAGAGAAACACATAACGAAATTGTAGAAGGATAGAGACAAAACACGCAATACATATACTGGCTCTGTCAAACTGAAGATTTGTAGTGGATTTTTGTTTTACTAGATTTTCAAAGCTGATTTTATACTACTTTTCTTTCGACGACAGGATATTCTTACAAACGTGAAAGTGAAGGAATGGAATTACGGGCAGAGCAATAGCAGCTAGAAGATTCTACTGTATGAAAGATTGCATTTTTAACAGCGCACTTTTGATTACTTAGTTTATTGAGCTACGAATCACTACGTCTGCATCTTATTCAATATTCGCAATCTAGCTTTCTTCCTCAGAAGCTGAAAAATTCTTTATGGCATTCTCTACGAGTCACATCTAAGATTAAAATTGTATAGAGCTCCATATTTCCGTCCTATATACAGGGAGTTGTTTAACTCTGAAACTTATGTTCCGTATCTGATAACTACATTCACATTACTCTTCTTGCTTTAAAAATATGCAATATTAGATTTCCTGAAAACATAAAGGGCACAGATCAAGGTTGTAAAACAAGTACACTCAGACACGATATTTAGTAACAGAAGTGAAGATTCATCTGTCTAAGCAGTTCGATTTATGAGTTTGATTTGTACAAGGACATCATTTTATTTTTACTAACATTTTTAAGGGGACATTCAACTATAATTTGGAACTTTTTTCCTATTTGACCAATCTTTTTCAAATTTGGAGATAAAGTTCAAACACACATGGAAAGTAACATGCAAAATCTCAGCTCATTAGATCCAATGCTTTTCAAAATAAAAAAATATTTCAATTTTTAATCAATCATTAATTGAAATATCTCTTTTAATTATCATTTTTTATTTTTTGGCTTTGTGCATTTGACTGTGACTTCTTAATGAATAAGGGAAGAATTCTGCGTATTGATTTAGTTTTGTCACGTAAATTAGTGTAGAAATTTAATTTTTAATTTCTATGACACTTTTTCTCCAATTTTTAAGTTGAGTGCCCCCTTAACCTGGCTATATGTTTGGATTAAAGGTCTAGAACCGGAAACACCGTTTGCTCCTCCTTCCAAGACTGGAGTTCGATGATACTGGCGTAATATACAAATAACTCTACTAGGTATAGGAGGAAGAAAAGTAGTTCATCCATTTATGTAAACTAGGAAATATCGCGATTTTGAGTTTGACAATTTTCATTAGGTTTTTGTTTAATCAAAATACAGTACTGTATTAACAATAAGTGTTTTTACTCACGAACTGAGCTATCCATTCGGACGTATTAATCACAGCACATTAGCGTGTAATATAAAGAATGAAGTTAAATTGAAAATAATCATAATATGGATATTTAAACAATTTTTGAAAATGGTGGCCGTTCATTTCGATACAGGCTTCAGTTCTTTTGTGCATATTATCGCACTATAGACTATTGTACCTAATTCCAATTACCAGTTTCGTCCTTCGTACGAGTAACTCATGTTGAAATAATTCTGTACCTACTCTATAAAAGAGTACCTTACGTACTGTAAATTTATTCTTCACTTCTGCCCGATCCGAAAAGATAAAATTACTCAGAAATGCTATCTACTGTCCGTTCAAGTGGTTTTGTCGCAGGATCGTAGAAAGAGGGGGTGAAATCACGTGACAGTTAACTACTTAACGAGGTCCTTTTATTTAAGTTATTGTAAACAGTTGTATAATATTACGTAGACGTCCAATTCCTAGCAGAAATTAATGTTTACAGAAAAGAGCTAAGACAGCCCAGCCACTAGACTTTACAGAGGGCGAGCAGAAGCAGGTGGGGAAACCGGGATGCGACGTAGGGAAACGGACGACAGTACCTGTGCGAAAATATGATTCAATATTGAAAGCTCTTTGGTCACTGGAAAACGCGAACATATTTCTGGAACGTACTATACTCACTAACTCACTACAGTTTACTACATGCGGCCTTGGTTCTGTGTGGAGAACGATTGGAAGTTTACTATTAGAGGGGGTGGGAGTGAAGTACATTAAAAAACTCGGGTACAAGAAAAATTGAAGTAAAAATAAAATGATGTCCATGTACAATTTCACCTGGTCGAGCTAATCCGGGATCGAACTTAGTCCGTCTGAATGGAAGATCACAGCACTAGTGCTTAAGCCAAAGACCCAGCTAATTATACCAATATGTAATATTTTGTATCAGTTTAATCAGCAATCCGAAGACTAGTTCGCATCTCATAAGTGACACCAATTGGTGGCTCGACAATTTTTACAATGTACAATGAAGGGGCGAAAATGTTTCAAGATCTCTAGTGCTGTTCATAGGAGGCTACTGTTTTTAATACCTTCTCAGAATTAGATGGGTAATATTCAAACAGAAAACAGAAGCAAATCTCTTATCATATGACCGAAAACTTTCGGCTCGGAGCAGGCGTTCAATTATTATGTCCTCATTTTACACAGTACTATTGTTCATTACAGCGTTGCCAATATCGTAAACGATTGCGAATAAATATTATATCGGAATATGTCTTTCTTGTGTTAAATTCTGTCGTACCTGGTTTACATGTTTCGATCTATTTTTGACCTTCTTCAGAACTGGTTGTTGCTGGTCTCGGTGCCTTTTGTTTTGTTTCCTGTGGGGTGTGTTTGTGTAGTGTAATGTGGAGTCAAAGAGTGGGTGTGTTCTGAAATTGAGTTGTGTGTTGAGAATTTCATTTGTATGTTTTTTTGTGCGAGATCGTGCGTATTTGTTTGGTTTCCGCACAAAACCAATCCGCGGAAAGTCTAAAATTCCACATTCAGTATTCCCAACCTAACACACATAATTTCCCTCATCTTGCCGCTTAAGTGACATATTGATTTTACTGCTTTAGGCTTTTAACATATTATTTTTAGAGACGTTCAATATAGTAATAATTATAAATTAGAAACTTACTACTACAATTTCACCTAAATTGCACTGTTAATTATTCTTTTTAAATATTTGCAAAAATTAAGTAAACTCTACAACCCCACTAAAGTTACTGCATTCGTGATGCAAGTAACATTAAGGAAGCCGTGAAAAAATCAACGAACTTGCCGATGTTATTACTGCAATAAACAATAAACAATATTGTTAAAATATTAAAATGAAAAATAAATCATTACATAACCTTACCGTTTGTTTTAAGTTCACATTTATAGAATGGGGGAAAAAAGACAGACGTATGTCACGGCCTGCTGGAGTATAGTAAACACAGAAAACATTTTAAAGCAACAATGTTGAAGATAGATATTTTTGTTTTGCAAATTTGCCGTCATTGAACAGAAACCAAGATGGAGATTTCATTGCAATTAATCAGAAATTCCTCTTTCAGGTATGTAATAAACGATCTTCGCACAAAATAATGTAGAATTCTCGGAAATTAAAAAAGCTCAACTACGTTTCGCTTTTTCAAACTTTTCCTCGAACATGAAAACTTCAACATACCGCTCTTGTAACGCATATTACTATTGTGTATCTGTATATTTCGTATTGTTCTAGTGTGTTTAGTTTCTGGCTTTTTGGTTGGATGTGTACAATTTCCATGTCTGTGTTGATGTCTCTGTAGGTGTGGTTAGCATTTGAAGGATACACGGAAAAACGAACAATGTCACATTTCCATTAAGGGTGAGATAATGATACATTTCAGTATTTTACTGCTAAATTTATTGGTGTTTCTACTTGAAATGAAGGAAATGATGAGTATATCCGTGGTTTTAATTCTCCTTTACCACTTTTGCTAAAAATAACACCAAAGTTTGTAGTAATACAGTGAATTAGATAACGGCATCACCCTTACAGTAACTGTGACATTGTTCGTTTTTCTCGTGTACCCTTCATTGTGATGTGTTCTGCATATGTGGAGTGTTTTGTAATTTTGTTATGGCTGTGATGTGTTCTTTGTAACGTGTTTGAAATGAACTGCCTGTCTGTCCTATGTAGAAGTTGTTGAAGGTGTTATATTTGAGTTTGTATACACCTGTGTGGTTGTATTTGTTTGTTTATGTTGTTTGTGTGTTGAGATGTTTTTGTAGAGTGTTATTTGTTCTGTATGCGATGTTGTAATTTAATTTCTTGAATGAGGTTGCAATCTTGTGTGTGTTTTTGTTTTCGTATGTTAGTATGATGTATTATATTTTATATAAATAGTATAAATAAATGTTTATCAGATAATTATTATTTTGAACGTTCTTTTATTTGCTTCATTTAAATTAATATTTGCAATCATACTGTTTTACCTTAACGTATAAAACATACATAAAACAAAACAAGTCGAATCTTTTATCGTGACAGTGTCATTAACTTACTGTTATTGACCCCGAATCTACGAACGATTCCACATCTGTGGAGTTACGGTCAGCGCGTCTGGCTGCGAAACCAGGTGGCCCGGGTTCGAATCCCGGTCGGGACAAGTTACCTGGTTGAGGTTTTTTCCGGGGTTTTCCCTCAACCCAATACGAGCAAATGCTGGGTAACTTTGGGTGCTGGACCCCGGACTCATTTCACCGGCATTATTACCTACATATCATTTAGACGGTAAATAACGTAGATGTTGATACAGCGTCGTAAAATAACCCAATAATAAAAATATATAAACTCTACGAACGAGGGTTGTTCTTATACAGGTCTTATTTGAATGTTCGCCATAGATGAAGGTATGTTTGAGAAAAATGTGCATACACAACCCTCAGCAAAGTCACTCAAGTTTTGGAAGGTCAAAACATAAGTATGTTAGTGATATACCCCTCTTCAAATAACTTACTTACTTACTGGCTTATAAGGAACTCGAAGGTTCATTGCCGCCCTCACATAAGCCCGCCATTGGTCCCTATCCTGTGCAAAATTAATCCATTCTCTATCATCATATCCCACCTCCCTCAAATCCATTTTAATATTATCTTCCCATCTACGTCTCGGCCTCCCTAAAGGTCTTTTTCCCTCCGGCCTCCAGACTAACACTCTATATGCATTTCTGGATTCGCCCATACGTGCTAGTTGCCCTGCCTATCTCAAACGTCTCGATTTAATGTTCCTAATTATGTCAGGTGGAGAATACAATGCGTGCAGTTCTGTGTTGTGTAACTTTCTCCATTCTCCTGTAACTTCATCCCTCTCAGCCCCAATATTTTTCTAAGAATCTCATTCTCAAACACCCGTAGTCTCTGTTCCTCTCTCAAAGTGAGAGTTCAAGTTTCACAACCATACAGAACAACCGGTAATATAACTGTTTTATCAATTCTAACTTTCAAATTTTTTGACAGCAGACTGCATGATAAAAGTTTCTCAACCGAATAATAACAGGCATTTCCCATATTTCTTTGTTTAATTTCCTCCCGAGTATCATTTATATTTGTTACTGTTGCTCCCAGATATTTGAACTTCTCCACCTCTTCAAAAGATACATTTCCAATTTTTATATCTTCAAATAACTTATGCAAGGTTAACATCTTGTGATGTAGAACGTTCCTTTCCTCAATACAGGGACATCATTTTATTTTTACTTCAATATATATTGTACCTGAGTTTTGAATGTACTTCACTCCCACCCCTTCTACTAATGAAGTTCAACCGCCCTCTACACAGATACAAGTCCGCATATACAGTCATAGTAGCCTTACGGTCATAGTAAACAGTACGTTCCAAAAATATGTTCTCGTTTTCCAGTGACGAAATAGCTTTCAATATTGAATCATTTTCGCACAGGTACTGTCATCCATTTGCCTACGTCGTATCCCGGTTTCCCCCACCAGCTTTTATTCGCCACCTAGTGGCTGCGCCGTCTTAGCTCTTTTCTTAGAACATTAATTTCTGTTAGGAATTGGACGTCTACGTAATATTATAAAACTGTTTAATATAACTTAAATAAAAGGGCCTCGTTAAGTAATTAACTGTCACGTGATTTCCTCCCTTTCTACGACTCTACGACATAACCACTTGGACGGACAGTAGATAGCATGTCTGAGTAATTTTATCTTTTCGGATCGGGCAGAAGTTAAGACTGAATTTACAGTACGTAAAGTACTCTTTTATTGAGTAGGTACAGAATTATTTCAAATGAGTTACTAGTTACGAAGGACGAAACTGGTAATTGGGATTAGGTACAATAGTCTATAGTGCGATAATATGCACAAAAGAACTGAAGCCTGTATCGAAATGAACGGCCACCATTTTCAAAAAGTGTTTAAATATCCATATTATGATTATTTTCAATTTAACTTCATTCTCTATATTGTACGCTAATGTGTTGTAGACAGTATAATATACACTGCATAATGAATACGTCCACATGGACAGCTCAGTTCGTGAGTAAAAACACTCGTTGTTAATACTACAATGTATTTTGATTAAACAAAAACCTAGTCAAAATTATCAAACTCAAAATCGCGATATTTCCTAGTTTACGTAAATGGATTAACTATTTTTTTCTCTCCTATACCTAGTAAAGTGATTTGTTTGTATATTACGCCAGTATCATCGAACATCAGTCGTGGAAGGGGGTAGAAAACGGCGTTGATCCAAAGGTATAGCCAGGTTAATATTAAAAATGTTAGTAAAAATAAAATGATGTCTCTGTATAAGGCATTGCTCTCGGATAATAGGCAAGGATCTGTGATCCACAATCTGCAGATGACATTAGTTGCGCGCTGCAACTCCAGTCAACATTTTACATCTGATTTTCAGCTGCAATTGCTGAATTTCAATATAATTTTTTTACTAAGTTACGCACATTCTGATGTTTTTGTTTTCATTTTCAGAAAATATTTTTTTTTTTAATTTTAGCACATATTTTTTTCAAATGTTTAGCACATAAAAATCCAGGTCCTATTTATAAAATACAGAAACATTTGCAGATTCACGAATTGAACGCACTTTGAAAATATGCACAGATTTCGACATTCGGTAAAATTTGGATTTCGGAGTCTTAGAAGTAAGCTTACGATATATATTTTTTTGTTCTTGAACTGTGGATAAACCATGGCAGATATCCTGACCTCTTCAAAGATCTACTACCATATTATTCGAAGTAATATTAACATTTTCCTAAGCCAACTTCCGAAGCTTATTACGACACGAATAAATGCTTCATTAATGTATCTGCTGAGTGAAAGACTGGCGCCCTCAATTTCACATTTGGTGCGAAGTTATTACCAAGCAAGTTGCACTATAATTGGACCAGACCGGTGTCTAAATCTGACAAGTTTCCTGTCCGCCAGGTGGGGTGAGGGAAGGCACAGCCAGCCTTCTTTTTTAATAAAATTCCAACGGTAAGTTCCCAACTTGCCAACTAATTAACGGACCTTCTAGCCAATTAACAAAACACAATCAAAGGCTTCTTGTTCTCGTTGTTACACTTCTTATGCTTCCATGCAGCGCCACACTCGAGAGAAACTTGGGCGTGCTCAAACTGCACTTGTTTAATCGTAACCACAAGCCATCTACTGGCGCATTTAAGTAAGAGTTTGGCAAGAAACCGACTTGAAAGCAACTGAATCTTGTATATCTTTTTATATCCATGTGAAGCCTCGCAATACAAATTAAATTTAATGAAAAATTATTAAAATAATACAGTCTGATACGTTTGGATATGAATAATTTCAATTTATTATTATAAAGCTATTATGAAGTAAGAAAAATTTGTTGCGGGTTATATTATGATTAAAAGATAGGAGTTTTCATAATATGACAATCAACAATGCAGAATCTGAATGGACAAATGAAAATCGTAGATGATTAAAATGGCTACTACAAATCAACAGCAGGCACAATGTGTTCTTTGGTATGCTAAATTTGAGAGTATTAAAAGAGTTCAAAGAGAATTTCGACGTGAGTATGGTGTGCGTAATGTATCTAAATAAGATTCCTTAATGTTGTCGTATGTAACATTTGTACAAACAGGTTCTGTGTTAAAAAAGCATCAGGAGATTATGATAGTAAGAAAAATTTCTTGCTGCTTATATTATGATTAAAAGATGGGAGTTTTCATAATATGACAATCAACAATGCAGAATCTGAATGGACAAATGAAAATCGTAGATGATTAAAATGGTTACTACAAATCAACAGCGGGCACAATGTGTTCTTTGGTATGTTAAATTTGAGTGTGTTAAAAGAGTTCAAAGGGAATTTCGACGTGAGTATGGTGTACGTAATGTACCTAAATAAGATCCCTTAATTTTGTGGTATGGAACATTTGTACAAACAGGTTCTGTGTTAAAAAACATGTAGGAGGTCATAGGCAGTACGGGAAGCATCTATCTCTTGGCTTGGCCCCCAAACTCCCCAGATCTATCCCCTCCTGACTTCTTCGTGTGGAGTTTTGTTAAAGACATTATCTAGTCACAGAAACCCAGGAACATTGATGATCTGAGAGTAAAAATTACTCAAGCTTTTCAACAAATCACCGCTCTTATGTTACAACGGACATGGGCTGAATTGCATCACCGTTATGAGTTGTGCAGGGTGCGCAATGGGGGTCATGTTGAGCTCTGAGGAATCTCCAATCTTTCAGTGTTGTATGCACAAAGTTTCAATAAATAAAGTTTAGTAGTGAATGTTTCACGGTGTTTTCATTTTTATCCATACCCAAACGGATCACCCTGTATATTCCCGATGAAGGCAATGGAATAAATTTAACTTCCGCCTACGGTACTAGACGATTGTCCGTTGTTTTCTCATTGTCCTGTGATTTCTCGGCGGTGGCCCTACTTGTGCTCATCTCATATCCAGAGGCGCCGGCAATGTGTAGCTGTCTATACTTATTTACTGGTGAAAAAAATAAAAGTAAAACATCGTTTGTCTCTCTCTTCCCCCTTTCCTTTCAACACGTCATACTAGCTGGGAGCAGCAAAATATGAAACTTCTGTAGGACAACACTACAGTGGCACATGAACTCTGTCCCCAACAAGGTGGTATCGAAGTTAGTAACCATGAGTTCTGTCCCGTGTTGTTTATGAACTCACTTCCGCAGAAAGTTATCTACCTGCTTCTATCTGTCTCGTTATGGGACAGAGTTCATGAAACCTGAACACTACAACTACGATGTGGAGGGGAGAATTTAAAATACCTCCTGATGCTGTGGCCAGGTTCAATATACTGCAATGAACTACAATCTCATCAACATAAGGAAATCCAAATAGTTACCAAGATAAAAAGTTTCGGGGAGGTACTGCTTTATTCCTTAAAACACACCAAATTTTCAATTTGTTTATTTAATGACCCATTATCTCAGGATCTACTGAAGATATACTGAAATTTTTACAGGAATAAGATACAAGGTATCTAGGAAAACTGACTCAGTTTTATCATAAAATATATATTCTATAAAAATATTTGAATATTTAAAATAATGTTCATATTCTCACTTATATCTTACGAACTCAAAAGGTAGAAAACTCTGTTTCTAATTACACGTAACTCCAGTTCGAAACCTACGAAAATCTATGTAGGTAAAAACCCACTTTTTAATAGGATTTTTTCAGTGAGAGTAAATTAGGTTTTAATAAGCTTACAAAATTTTCTTTGTCGTGCAGATCACTTCTAAAAGATCAACATCATTTGTCAAGAAAATAATGAAAGTTTAAGAATTAAAGTGTCTTTTAAAATATTTTGTCGAAAAAATCGCAATGTTATTCCAAACCGGGCACGGATGTCCTAAATAATTGTGACTGTTAAATGTTTGAAAAAAAAAATTGCAGTTTAACCCCATGTTTCTTAAAAACAAATTTAATAATCAGAAACATAATACCAATAATTGACTTTTTAAAATAGGCGTGACATGTGTCAATTGTTTATATACAGCTCTCTGCGTTCTGCATTTCATACAAATCCTATCTTCTTAGGTTTTGCAGAGTTCTCCAAATTCTGTTGGAAAAAATATTGAAAATATAGAAAATATTATTGTTTTCACTTGTTTATAATATACAGAGAAGTTTCGTAAAAAAATTCTTTTACTTGATTATGTGACGAAGATGTATCAACTGCTAGTTTATTTAGCGTCGATGAAATTGTGACAGCGAGATGATATTTGGCTAATGAGACCAATGATTCGCCATAGATTACCTGACATTCGCCTTACGATTTGGGAAAATCTCAGAGAAAACCAACCAGTTAATCCAAACGGGACTCGAACCCGCGTCCGAGCGTAACTCCGGATGTGTGAGCATGCGCCTTAGCTGACAGAGCTGCGCTGGTGCTAATATTGTCTATTATTCTATTAAAATCTTAAATATAATTTTGTAAATAAATATTATTTGAAATTAATTATATTAGATACAATTAAATTCAATATTTTAGTTAGCACTGATTTACAAATCTAACAAATGTGCTTAATATTGATCTAGAATCCAGAAAAACATTCAAATGTATTCGGTAAAAAAGAGTGGCATATAATTACATATTTCAGAATATCTTTATCATCTAGGCCTAATATAACATTGAATACAGTTTATACTTTTAATCACATTCATCATTTTATCATTGCTTTCCTTGTGGTTTTATTCCTATAGACCAGTGGTGGTCAGGATTGACTGAAATGGGTAACGGGTAAACAATGTATCGGAATATGGACCGACGTGCAGAAGGGATAGGGAGAAAGCATAACCGCTAGCAGCCACGGATGCACGATAATGCAGTCTCTTATCCGCGGGTAATAGACGCTAGTCCGAGGGTGCACTGTACTGATGACCGCTGCTATAGGCCTTTCTTACATTTCTAGGTAAATTACTATCATTGCAAGGGAAACCAAAATATTTCAAGAAAGCCTAATATTAAACCGATTTGCCCATTACAAAATATCATATTATTTGTGAAAATTTAATTCAAATTATTTTCTTGGAAATCGTTTAGTTGAAAACTAAGGCAATATTTACAGTAAAATATTACCACATTAACTTTGGAAGTAGACATTTATAATTTGTTACAAGTTCCTATTTCTTCTCGGTTAAAATAATTTATCGTTACTATCGCTGGCCACGAGTACAGAGGCATATAAACTCTTAAAAAAACAATTTTACATTTACTCCAAACTTCGTTTTCGTTGTTTAATATGAATATCAGGCAGTGTAATAATAGATATTTATTCTGTCATGAAGACATAAGCCCACATCCAGTTTGATCGATGCGTGTAGTGAATTCCGTCAGTATCGTATCTCATAAAAAGCTATCAGTAACAATAACCTCACATATTGACAGCCAGCTGGAAATCTATGCAAAATATTCAATATCTCTTACGTATGAATTTCCTAAACGTACCCCAAAAAATTTACATGACATTTATCTGTAGTAATTCCACAATTGCAGTTTCGTCTTTCTTTCTTTTCTTTTTCTCTCGCTGTTATTTATACTCCCTTTAACATCTTTGGTCATATCGCGAGTTAATCTTTGGTTGAAATCCGAAGGCCTGTGTACTATTGTTGAGACTGGTTCTATTGTTGTGAACTAGATGGCGTCTGTATACTGTGTATGTTACTGACTTGTTATGAATATGATTTCAGTGATGAATGAGGCCGGTGATATTCAGGGATGTTGTGGCCCGAATTTCTGGGCATTTGCCTTATGGTTGAGGAAATCCCTGAAAAACCTCAACCAGCACATTCAACCCGACCGGGAATCGAACCCAGGCGCTCTGCGTAAGAGACCAGCATGCTGACCCCTACACCACAGAGGTGGTCCAGTTTCGTCTTATTGATAATTTCACGAGACTGAAGGGAGAGCGAAACTATGCTAATAAAATAAAACCACGAGTGCAATTTAATAAGATTATTCAGCGAATAAAATTAAACAACTTGCAAAAGAAAATTACTTACATAAATGATAAGAATTAATATAAAACAAAGCAATAAGACATTATGTTTCTTTGTAATGAATTTCAAAAACAAATGCTACCTATCACGGCATACTAAATACTACTGCAAATTACTCAGAGCGGAAATATAAAACGTCAATACTTAACCTCAAAAGTAAGATAAACTGAAATGTTAAATTAACAATAAAAACAAGGAAGGTTTTTTCACAGACATTTATTTATTACTTTAAGTAACAGTTATTGAAAATCCAATTTTCAAAGTTAAATTTTGTTGGTATTTCTTGATTTTGTGTGATTGACACTAAAGTCAAGATAAGACGATTTCTTACAAAGTGTCTTATCAAGAAACACAGCTCATTTTTTATTTTAAGACAGTTCTGAAACGTTACTGGCCAATATCGCAAATTAATCATATAACTTAAGTTTAATATTCTCTGTAATTGATTCCTTCGATATAACCAATTGATGTTCCATTCTATAATATGAGTAAATTCTCGTCATTCTACTGAAATAGGAAGTTATTCAACAATAGAATATTATTAATGTAATGTACAATCTATATGACCAAAAAGATAAGTGAAAAGCACTCAACTGCGAGGAAAGGAGATAGATTTACGTTATTCTACCGAAAGTCAAATCCTAAAGAACTCAATTTGCATGTGTAAACTCCCCCAATTGGTTCACTGAGGCCTGTATAAGAAGAAATTAGACACTTACGGTCTTACTAATAAAAACTCTATATATAGACGTTTAACTGTCTTATACTTATACAATGAGTACCTCATTTATAAGTCGTGTGTAAATTCCTTACTAATAATCACTACCTACGTCGTGTATAACAGTATAACTGTTACACAGCTACGTCATAGTTTCGTCATTACTTCATTACGAAAAGTAATAGAATATCTGAGGTTCTCTATTGCATCCGGTAGAGCGCTCTAGTGTGCCATGTTAAGTATCGATAGTACAACTGGCTTTGATCGATTACCATATTATTTTTGGCCAGAGAGTATAAGCTGCAGCAATATTATTCTAATTATTCTGTGCTCTTTGGTTTATTCTTCCGTGGTTACAAGGCAACTATCATCATAAAATGACAATCGTTACGAACAACTATTAGAAGGGCGGTCATTTTTTCTCTATATACAACGCTTAAACAAGGGGTTTCGTATATATAACTACTGCAAAGCAATTCCCATTGTATAGTTACAGGCTGTTTACACATCCATCGCTTCTGCATGGTTTATTAGTAACGTTTTCTGTCTCAACTCTGCATAAGTCTCGTATAAAAACTATACACGGTTTATTAGTAAGGCCGTTAGTGACAAGTTTATGGTCTAATAATAAAGTAATGTCTGAAAAAATGACCATGAAAAATAATCCGCAAGCACGATTGTAACAACTTTAAATAGTGTTAGTCATTGCCGAGATTTCGCCCGACAGCGTTCGGCAGAGATCTGTGAGGTTGGTGGGCCTGTTCCAGTGACCTTATCGGCCATCGGTATGTTGTGTATCGATCAAGCGCTCAGGGACATTCTGGTTGCCCGTCGTCACAATGCTGCCTCTGCCAGTCATCAATTTTAAATGTGTCCGTGATGGAGCTGGCCGCAAGATTGACAAAGAAACGATTCGCATCTTTCTTTTTATAGCACGCTGCCTCCCTCTGCTGGACCGGAGAGACTGTGGGCCACCCTTACCTGAGCCAGCCTGTCGATGAAGTCACTTTCAGAATGATTACATTGCGAGTTTTAACAAGATGGGTTCTTCAGCTTCAAGAAAAAGGGATATGACTTTAAACTACAGAGGAAGATCTTGCCGGCAAATACCTGAAACTTAGAAAAAAATAATCCCTTTCTTTTTTATTTTATTCTTTTTATTTCCTTTTGCCTTCATTTTCCTTTCTTATTAATCTGTAAAACATGAAAAAAAAGCCCGTTAGAGTGTTGCCATTTTCTGAAGGCCATCAGAGAAGACTCGGCTCCTGATTCCAAAAGTGCTTCAGTTCTCGCAAATCTCAGCATTCTTCGTGTGAGGATGGTTAATACTTGAAGAGTTTTTTTTAAGAACCATTGCCCACAAAGTGCAAATTTGAGATATCAATCTACTGAATTACTTACTTACTGGCTTTTACGGAACCCGCAGGTTCATTTCCGCCCTCACATAAGCACGCCATTGGTCCCTATCCTGAGCAAGATTAATCCAGTCTCTACCATCATATCCCACCTCCCTCAAATCCATTTTAATATTATCTTCCCAACTACGCCTCGGCATCCCCAAAGGTCTTTTACCCTCCGGCCTCCCAACTAACACTCTATATGCATTTCTGGATTCGCGCATACGTGATATATGCCCTGCCCATCTCAACGTCTGGATTTAATGTTCCTAATTACGTCAGGTGAAGAATACAATGAATGGAGTTCTGTGTTGTGTAACTTTCTCCATTCTCCTGTAACTTCATCCCTCTTAGCCTCAAATATTTTCCTAAGCATCTTATTCTCAAACACCCTTAATCTGTATTCCTCTCTCAAAGTGAGAGTCCATGTTTCACAACCATACAGAACAACCGGTAATAAAACTGTTTTATAGAATTAGTTAATATGGGGAAAAAAACACCATAGTCCTATGTTATAGGAGTGGAACTCTTCAGTGGTTTGGATTAAAAAGCCATAGTCCGAAGACTTTTTTTTTTTTTTGTAAAAACAGTTCTTGTCTAGGACAATGGTAGCATTTACAAATATCTCATTAATATAATCTTGAAACATTTATCCATACAATTTTAAACTGTGGTAGATTGGCAATACTGCTTTTTATGTACGCTGCAAAAGCCACCTCAGAGAAAAAAACTTTAGCACATGAATTTTGGATTAATTATGCAGTCATATTTAGATACAGAAGTAACCTCATGCAAGAAACGTAAGCAACTAAAGGAGAAGAAACAGGATATAATACAGAAAAAAGAAAATTAAAGGAGAGACACACTTCAGCCACAATACTTACTTACTTACTTACTTACTTACTTACTGGCTTTTAAGGAACCCGGAGGTTCATTGCCGTCCTCACATAAGCCCGCCATTGGTTCCTATCCTGAGCAAGATTAATCCAGTCTCTACCATCATATTCCACCTCCCTCAAATCCATTTTAATATTATCCTCCCATCTACGTCTCGACCTCCCCAAAGGTCTTTTTCCCTCCGACCTTCCAACTAACACTCTATATGCATTTCTGGATTCGCCCATACGTACTACAAGCCCTGCCCATCTCAAACGTCTGGATTTAACAGCCACAATAGATGATTTTTTTCTCAAAACAACCATTGTCCACAGTTACCTGCATTTACACGTGTATTTTTATGAGGCAATTTATGTTATAAGTGTACTTCAGTTTTCCACCTTAAGAAATGGCATAAGAGAGGGAGAAATAAATAGTCCGACCTTAATTAAGGATGACCACGAGGATCCGGAAATTAATAGCAAATAAAAATACAGTACAATTAATTAAATATGAGTATTGTTACAAAATAAAATGTAATAATTAAGTACCACAGATTATCAATTATAAAATAAAATCTTAGAAGATGACTTTAAAATTATACTTATAAATAAAAGATTTTATTTCAAATTAGCATATCTTAAGTGTCAGCAACACCCATGCGAGATAGTTTTTTGTTTCTCCTGAAAATTAAAGTTTTAGGGCTATGGTTGTTTTTCCGAAATTCCTTCAACAATTGGTAATGAGACTACAAGTAGTTGATTATGGGTAGATATAAACTTCGTGAATTTTTATAATTATATTGCAAATACTATTGTAAAAAAATCTTGAGTAGGAACACTCTGAGAAGAGTACGATGAAAACACAGACATGTTTATTTTATCTTACAGTTTCTCTTAACAAAGTAAGTATAAACAGTCGCCTTGCCGTTTCTCTATTTATAGTGCAGATGCCCTTCTTCTGAAGAAGTAATTAATTAAGTCTGTAAATATTATTTTCTTTCCACGAAAAGACTTGAGATGAAGTCAATGATAACGACGAAGTTCAGAATTTGGTTTCAAGTTGAGATTCGTTTCTTCTTTGTGTACTCTCAGAAATTCTTAATGTTATTAATTGACAAAATGTTTACCATATACTACCTTAGAATACTTGAGTTTTGTCAATGAAATAAATCAGGAAAGAGATTTCTATTTTGGAAACTTTTCTCAGAAATCACCATTAAACCGGCAATTTTATGTGCGAAGTCTGCTTGATTTTACTTAATTGCTGGGTATAAAATTGCGAAATTTATTTTCCCACGTTAAACAGCGTTCAATCCTGAACAATTTTATACATGATGTCTCTATATTCAGAGATTATTTGCATTCTGTAAATGCATTTAGGCCTATTTAAATCGTCGGAACAAATATACAATCTCTTATATATATATATCAGAAAAAGGTATGACCACAATCTACTATATACAGTCGCGAAGCTCAATATGTAGTAAAAATGCAAACATGGGTAGTTGACCACCACTAGGATTTCTACTATCGCCTCATCATCGCAGATCTCTCTCCTAGCAGATGAAAGAAAAAATATGTTACACTTTCGTTGTCGTGTTCTTTTGGAAAAATTAACACCTTCCTTCCATTATTGAAATATTAAATGCATAAAGTTAATTTATTATTTTAATGAAGTATATTAAATTCCACCATAAACTCGAAGATACCTGCAAGAAATAAGTAATATAATTTTTGTTTGTGCAAAACGAACTGAAATTTCCTATAATAGCTTCACTCATTCAAGATTATAGCGATAATTAACTATGAAACCAATAAATATTAATTTGCATTTCCCGTTACAACAATAATAATGGAAATATGAATTAATGGAGTAACTTACGTGTACCGGTACTTGTAGTGTAGGCTTACGTAATTAACAAAGTGGGATGAGGTTAAGCAATAATAATCACACCAAAATTGGAAATAAAACGTGATCAATAAATTTTATTGTAACAGACTTTTTCTACGTCTCTAGTAAAGCAACAAGCAAAAATTACAACAAAATTAACAGCTATATGTAATTAAAAACATATCCTTTGAAAAAATAGGCCTAAGCAATAATAATCCCACCAGAATTGAAAATAAAACGTGATCAATAAATGTCATTAAAACAAACTTAATTTTTCTACGTCTTTAGTAAAATAACACATAAAAATAATAACAAAATTAATAGCTACAATTAAAAATATATCCTCTGAAAAAAAAAAGTAGACCTAACCTATATTTCTCTAGAAATTTTGCAGCCTAAGTGACAAAACTTTAACCGATATCTAATGTCCTTTCGGTTAGACTGAAACATTTCATTGTGAAATTTAATGTACTGTATTCTAACAGTCACAAAGAACTTCAAAATTAAGAGTTTCGTTTCTGCACAGCATTCTTGTGGAAACCCAGGAACCTTTTTGAATCTTTCGGAAATCGGACAAAGGATAACTCTGGCCTCTTTCTCTTACTGTTGCTACAATTTATAGCACTACAAACGTCTCCTCCTTGTCAAATATTATTATTCCAATTATATTTTAGCCATTAACATTTTCATTACAACCAATAATGAACATTTCACAAGCATCAATGTGAAATACGCAACGAGCTAGCACTCGATAGAAATACGATACAGTCCAAAGTCGACCATGGACAGTCTATTGTTTCTAGTTGCTAACCGCTTGGAGCGCTTTATCACGAGATTTGCAAAAAAACACCTCATGCTTCGCGACTGTATATAGTAGACTGTGGTATGACTATCTGTAGTTGGCGACCGGCTTGGTGACGCGGTAGCGCGTTTGCCTCCTGATCCGGAGTTGCGCTAGGGAGTGGGTTCGATTTCTGTTTGGGCTGATTAGCTGGTTATTTTTTTCGAGTTTTTCGTCAATGATAAGGAGAATGTCAGGTTGTTTATGGTGAATCCTCGGCCTCATCTCGCCAAATACCATCTCGATGTGACCAAATCCATAGCCAATAATAACCTAGTAGTTGATGCTGCGTCGTAAATTACTAATTAAAAATCAATCTGTAGGTAAATGCCTTCAAATAAATATTAATCAGAATTTTAAACTCAAAATAGTAATAATATTGTACACTTTAGCATAAACTAAGAAATAACACCAAAATATTACAAAATTTTTAAAAAATTTTATCATCAGGTACCATTAGAATCTTTGTAGTCATTATCAATTTAAGCATTATTTACAACCTCACTTTGAGAGAGGAACATAGGTTAAGGGTGTTTGAGAATAAGGTGCTTCGGAAAATATTTGGAGCTAATAGGGATCAAGTTACAGGAGAATAGAGAAAGTTACACAACGCAGAGCTGGACGCATTGTATTCTTCACCTGACATAATTAGGAACATTAAATCCAGACGTTTGAGATGGGCAGGGCATGTAGCACGTATGGGCGAATCTAGAAATGCATATAGAGTGTTAGTTGGGAGGCTGGAGGGAAAAAGACCTTTGGGGAGGCCGAGACGTAGATGGGAAGGTAATATTAAAATGGATTTGAGCGATGTGGGATATGATGGTAGAGACTTGATTAATCTTGCTCAGGATAGGGACCTATGGCGGGCTTATGTGAGGGCGGCAATGAACCTCCGGGTTCCTTAAAAGCCAGTAAGTAAGTAAGAGAATATATTAACATCCAATTTTTACAATTTTATTACATTATAACAGTTTTACTTTTGCTGGTTTATAGCCCATAGGACCTTCTTCTATGGTTGTTATATTTTCCTTGGATGTGGTTTTTTTAATAAGCCTATGTATGAAACATTTTTACGGTTTATTTTTTTTAACAGCAGACTGTTTTTAAACCTATTGATAACTTTTACATGTCTTTTATTCTCTACTGTTGCCAATGAAATTAAGTCACTTTCGTATTTATTTTTATTATAGTTGAAGTGTGTTTATTTGTTGAATCCATTCTCCTGTAAAAACTAAAACCTGTACATGGATTCTGGCCTTTTTAGTCAGTTTCAGTGCTACAGAATTACACAAAAGTATTCACTATCAGTACTTCACCACTTCATAAAATTTAAAAAAATATTACTTTTTCCATTTCGTGTTTTCACAGAATAACATTTCAAAGTCCACATCTGTGGAGTAACGGTCAGCGCGTCTGACCGCGAAACCAGGTGGCCCGGGTTCGATTCCCGTTCGGGGCAAATTACCTGGTTGAGGTTTTTTCTTGGGTTGACGGAAAACCCAGTATGAGCAAATGCTGGGTAACTTTCGGTGCTGGACCCCGGACTCATTTCACCGGCATTATCACCTTCATTTCATTCAAACGCTAAATAACCTTAGATGTTGATAAAGCGTCGTGAAATAACATACTAAAAACATTTCAAAACTACGCACATTATATGTGGATTTCACGAATGATGCATGTAGGAAAACGATGTCCATGCTTCATACGTGGATGGCATAACTGATAAGGCGTTGTAGTGTTTAATTGAATTTGTGTTATCTGAGAATTAATTGAACTGTGAGCTACTGATCAAGCCATACATTGTCTCTTCACGCATCCATTCAAATGACTATCGGAACAGCACCAATGCCATTCAGTTTGTGTCGGGGAGTCAAATTTGTTTTTTAAATTGTGAATATTGCCCAGGCCAACATTTCGCTACACTAATATAACCACAAGGGTCAATGAAGGGATAGTTTGGTGTATAGAGAACACAGGACTCTTTCTGTTGAAGCTTGTCATCTTATGGATATTAATTAATTTTTTCCTGAAAATTACAATTTAATCTTTGAGGCCATTTATTATCCTTAAGTTTCAATGTCAGATATTATTTATAACGCTGATTTAACAGACAATATTTTCCTTAGTAATTTACGTGTCACTTTTATTCTTTATTTTTTCATCTATATACAGCAGAACCACAATTATCCGAACTAAAGTAGTAGAAGCAGTTTCGGATGACATTTTTTTTTCGGATAACACAAAGTTGCCATGTTTTGACGCTTTACGTGACTTTTTGATGCTCTCTGCAAAAATGAAATCCGTTTTCGTCACTCACTGATTTTATGTAATTCCTTAAATTCAAATACACATTTATTTACAATTCACATTTGAAATGAATACACATGAATAGATACCCGATATGAGCATATGCTCGTGCTCGGGTACAGTCCAGTAGTCTACATAAATTTTACAGGGTTAAAATAATAATGCTGATGATAGAAATAAGAGTAACAAACATAATAACAATAATAATAATAATAATAATAGAATAACCGTGACGGAGATGATACAAAGATATTAATACAAATTAATTAATAAATTAATAATAATAATATTAGTGAAAAAACAAAAATATTTACAACAATAAAATAAATACTAAGACGGATAAAATAAAATATAAAACCACTAGCGAGAGTTAACACAACTTAAATAAGCATATAATAACCGGAAAAAATGACGAACTCGAAAATCAACAGAAAAGTTCATTATATCGCAGACGACAGCAACCGCCGTATTGACATTGTGTTGTGCATTATTGGTAGTAGGGGGGAGCTGAAAGTCTAAGTAACTGCCGTTCTCTTCGAATCTTGTCGTGCAATCTTGGGAAGTTAATGGTGAAAAACAAAATGTCTACGATCAAAACTGTTCATTATTACCAGTATAAATACAAATAATACTGAAATAATTTAATCAAGTTTCAGTTATAGATCTCTCCTTTTGTGCAAGAGGTATCATATCAAAATATTTTATGAATGACGGGGAAAACATAAATTTCAAGAACTCTCTAGTGACAAAGATAGTGACAAGTACAATCAAGTGTATCTGTGGCGATGATAAGAAATCATTTATTGGAGATATACACTGTTATTAATTGAAAAGATGATCTACAGTATTTATATTTATTACAATGTTTTATCTTATAGGTTACATGCATCAGATAAATACAATAAAAATTAGTACCATATAATGCTAGTACTTACTTACTTACTTACTTACAAATGGCTTTTAAGGAACCCGAAGGTTCATTGCCGCCCTCACATAAGCCCGCCATCGGTCCCTATCCTGTGCAAGATTAATCCAGTCTCTATCATCATATCCCACCTCCCTCAAATCCATTTTAATATTATCTTCCCATCTACATCTCGGCCTCCCCAAAGGTCTTTTTCCTTCCGGTCTCCCAACTAACACTCTAAATGCATTTCTGGATTCGCCCATACGTCCTACATGGCCTGCCCATCTCAAACGTCTGGATTTAATGTTCCTAATTATGTCAGGTGAAGAACCATATAATGCTAGTAACACTTAAAAAAATAAATAAATAAAATAAAAGTGCGCTATATTTAAATTTCGCGCGTAATCTTATACTGCAATCGACAAGTGATTGAATACGATCGACTGTGAAACAATCGATACATTGTAGAAAATATGTTGGCAGCTATGAATAATTTAGGATGCAATTTGAGCTTTAAATCCATTTCCTTCATAGCCATCTTGATTTTTTCCCCGATTGTCTTGGACATTACAGCAAAGAACATGGAGAAAGAGTTCATCAAGACGTAAAAGAAATAGAAAGCGTTATCAAGGCAGATGGGATGAAGTGATGATGGCTGACTACTATTGGTCTTTCAAAAGAGACAATGTGTAGAAGATAATCTAGAAGACAGAACTTACCGATGAAGAGGAAGCGGTATTGAAAATTGAAGTGTTCTAAGGTTATGGACGATTGGAGCATATATTTGGTTACCACGGCTGTACATGTTAGTCGTTCCGGTTCACTGATATTGAGAGACGCTTTATTACTTTTCCTTCTGTAGAGATACAGTCCCAGGTCACACAACTTAACAGTTTTAATACCAACTTCGTAGGTCTAGTCTTAAATGTGCCATCAGGTTGTCTGTAGCTGTCATAAAGAATGATATCTTTTTCGTCAAAGTGGTTGATGACGTACGAGCTCAACTTTTCCAAGTAAAGCAAGAATCTATGCTTGTTCTATTTTCATCTTTGGGGTTGAGAACACAGCATTGTTCAGTTGCTACTATGTGACTTAATTTCTAGAATGGTACAGTTCGCATCTATATATATAATTTGAACTGGTAATGGAAATTACGGGAAAACGGCTGAATGAATTTTAATAAATGACCCCTCATTTTGAAGCTTAGAACCCTAAGTTTTCAGAAAAAAATAGTAGTTTTCAGTGAAATGTCAATTTTCCTACATCATTTTCCTATTTTCCAAAATCCATCTTTCGTCAGCTTTGAGAACTAATTAAATGCATTTCAGAATAAAACAAAACACACACTACAATAAACAATAGAATATTACGTGAAGGCCATGACCTGCAGGATTGCTGACATAGAGTTCAGATGGCTCAAATTCTTTCACATAATGCCAATATGTCGATCTTCATTTGTGTAATTGTTTGATAACGTATAAAAAATAATTTACAGGTCTGATTCTCTGGTCTGTAGTTTTCCGAGTACAGCTGTGTATTCGATATTAAGAACTACAGAACTTAAGAATGTTTGATGAAATTATTACCATTAAAAATGAAATATTATTATATTTAATGCAACACATAATGGTATACTGATGATATGAAAGTGAAACCTTTTGGGGCTTTATGTAAGTAGATGCATAGAAAGAATATTTTATATTAGATCTTCATTTCTATAATTTACTGAGTAACGGCTATATATATATGTTACTGAAAACTATAAAAGTTACGTAAGGTAACAATATTGTTATTAAAAATGAAATACTTTTATAGATATTAATCAAGTGGTGTGGGTCTTTTTCATATATATGTTTGATTCTCTAATTTTCCTTGGTAGTAATTGAGTCATGCTTCCTATTTTAGCTGCGTCTTTAAACTACATCAAAATTAATTTCATATTTCTTTGGTTTAATAGATTAGATTTGTGATCGCTGCCAAACATATTTTGTTGTAGGGAAAATATCATGCCATTTCACCTCTTGCTACCGTAATGAGTAAGTTTATTTCCTGCAAACAGCAAGGAATGAAACACTGAAACTGCTAACGATTTACGATGGACAATTTTATTTAGGGCGCATATAAGATTCTACAACTATGGCATATCATTCGCCTCATTTTCCACATCCCAGCAATAAATTCCTCACAACAGCCTATATTACAGAAAATATACGGGATAACATTCATTGTTACACAAATTAATTCAGCAGTATTTGGTAGATCAGTAACTTATTGTCTGGAGGAAGCGCAAAAATTACAATTCCTAAGAAAAGACCAAAAGGTATTACTTATTGATAAAATATGAGGCCTATAAGATTTTGTAGTCTCTTGATCACCTCAGCAAGATCTCTTAGTGGGAAAAAGTGATTCTGCCCTCTACATTTCAAGGTAGTTCACGAAATATGCAGCAGCTATACCAAGATGCTAAGTCTTTTGTTCAAAGCATGACAAACCTTACATTTTCTTAACTTTCACCTACAATCCGCAATGACCTGAAATAGCTACTGCATTACTCCCACATGAAAAACCCACTGATCACCCTGGCATTGTTACTTGCGATTTCGCGTTGAAACTCCAGAACTGAAGACGAATAGGTTCAAGGAAACGTATTTGGCTTAAAAAAATTCAGAGGGAGTATGTTTCACTATTATGGAAGCAAATAACTTTCAAAATGTCTGGTATTCTTCATTGAAAATAAATCTGAACAATTTTTATTTGAACTTCTTATGGACTTAGTTTGCAGCATTTGCTACACAAGCCACAAGTATAAATAGATTTCTAACTGCATTGAGTAAAAGTTTTGTATTTAAATAAATTACAGCTTTTCGTATAAGGGAATGCCAGCACAAGAATCATTGGCTACAGCAAACTGAACATAACCCACTGCTCGTACATCTGAACCAAGTCGGAGCGGAAATTGAAGAAATCTGGTCGTGCCAGCTGTACCAGTGTTTCGAACTCTCTGCTATTCGTTGTTATCGATAGCTGCGGCTTTTTCCATAACTGGACCATAAACTCAAGGGGCGAAGATGAAATAGGATGCCAGCATCACTTATATTTCCATATACACACGAATCTGCAGAACACAGCTTCCTATGTTTCATTCAAGTAATTTCCTCTCTCATACATACAGCAGCCTTAAAAGCTCTGCATTTACTGAGTGTCGTCTTTTATCGCTTTAAATAACATGAAAGCCTGAGCACACAGGCTGCACGGGAAAGGTTTCCTCCTTGTGCACCAATGCATTACAATACCATTTAATACTTCTATATTTCCTTTTAACTGATTTTCCTCTTACTTTAGGTCTTAATGTTTCACATAATAACAAATCGGCTATAATGCAACTGCAAAGTTTATCAACAGTAATCTCACTAGAGGTTTTGATTTATCTAGAGAAAATCAAAACTCGAGTGGTATTTAATTGACTATTACACGATTAGGAGAAAGTATATAAAGATTAGAAGCGAAGAAGTACTCCAATACAATAATATTACATTATGCAACGAGCCTATAATGATAGTAATTAAGACGCAATTATGGATATTTATGAAACGAGCGCAAGCGACCATATATCTAACTTGAAATTACAGTATTCAGATGTATACATTTTATTTGTATCTGACAAGATCGGAAGTGACCTTGTTCCATGTCGTGAATTGTGAGATGTGCGCAGACGCGAAAGTATTGATTTTTTCCGAGGAACAATAATGTCATTGACCTTGATGTAATCCCGTTAAACTTGATATAACCTTGATTATTTAATTCGACATTGTAAAACGAGATGACAAATTGAATTTATTTGAATATTATTTACAATTAACGCTAATTATTATAGTAACAGAACATAACCTTCTGCGACAGTATTGGATTTCCAGCCTCCGTGACTTTTCGCTAATTCTCTTTCGATAGCATATCCGAGAATAATATATACTTGAGGTTTTATAACGTTACAAAGCTGACTTGTCATTGGCTAAACACCTGTAAGCTGAGTTGTCATAGGCTGAACACCTGTACTTTAATGACATGCATTAAAGGACTGCTACCAGGTGTATAATTACCACATTTCGGCATGGTCGAGTGTAAAATATTAATTGGCTTACGAAAATACAACTGTCTTCAAATGTATTATTGTACCATCTCAACATTACGCCAGATGGCAGTAGTGTTTTATGATTATGTTTTCTTGTTATCAGTTGTGCCAACTATGGAATCTTCATTGAACTCTGTGGACGGTTACTGGTCAAGAAAGCTTTTTTGATTCAGTTTCATTTTTATTAAAACATTTGCATTTCACATCAATTATCAGGATCCAGTAATCAACGTCACTTGACAGATGATTTTCAATAAATCTTAGTATTAAACAATCTCTGATACGTGACTATCCATAATATCATACAGCAGAAACTATAACAAACATAACCTAAATAATATAAACATGTGTTAGAAAAGTTTTAATTAGGGATGATGAAATAAACAAGAAACGTTTTAATTAACGATGATGAAATAAAAAATAAACATGAATAATTTTAAAAGAAACTATTGAAAGTACAATTTTCAAATTTGAATGTTTTAGTGCTTGGTGGTTCAGATCATGTTATATTGGACGTGTGCGAAAAGCAAGTGAACTCGTTGATGTACATGGTGTATCCCTCAACTTATTCAGGATTTCCGAATGGTGCTCTTCATATATGATCAGTGATCTTTATTGATTCTTGTTCTTGAATGCGAATGCGAGTCATATTTGAAAGTGCTGTGCATCGACTGGAGTGGTTTGTAATTTTCTGTTTTTGACATCCAGACCAGTGCAGTTTGAAGAAACAAATGCTAGTGTAGTGATAAAATTGTGCGATAAGCAGCCATGATTGGTTGAAAGACGTCCTTCCGTACCGTTTTATTGGTCAAAAGCAGTGTGACGTAATAAAAGTGTAATAATCAATATAAAAAATCCCCCTATTAACAGTTAAACCTGAAGATGAGGAAGATGAACATCCTTGAAACGTCGGTGGATCACCAACTTATGACCTGGCTGGAAGCCCGAGAACGTTTGGAATTATCACTCGCCAGGAAATTGATTGTTCATAAAACAAACGAAAACCTCGTCTTCTTCTTAGCAAGTTCGACGACGACCAGAAAGGGACCTTAGTAGCAGTCAATGAGAATAACATTTCCATTCTTCCAAGTGAATTAAAAGACATAGATAACGAAACATCATTATCTTCAGGAGCCAAACAAAGATGATCTCTGCAAAAACAAAAGCCGAATGATAAATTAAGCCTATTAGTCCTACTTTATAATACTGTATACTGAATTTATTAACATAGTGTTATATTTACTGTGTAATTTGCCAATTATAGCTACATTTTACATTTTTGGCTATGATATCTCTAATTAACTCTTTTTAATTTATTTTTATTTGATATTTTTCATTTATACCCATATCTGTGTCTTTTATTTAGGTGGTACCTATTTGTTTTTTTTTATTTTTAATTTTTAATTTGTAATCACACTTGTATCTTGCATTTGTTTCTATTTTATCTCTTTTTTCATGTTATATGCAATTGTATGTTTTTTTAAACAGATATGTACTGTCTATAATAATTGGGCTTTGTACTGTTATAGACATTAAATAAATAAATAAATAAATAAATAAATAAATAAATATAAATAAAAAATAAATAAGTAAATAAAGGTAATTAATTAAATAAATAAATAAATAAAAGATAAATAATAAATAAATAAATAAATAAATAAATAAATAAATAAATAAATAAATAAATAAATAAATAAGGCTAATGATTTGTGCGCATCTTTCTCAGGAAATTAGCGTGGTGAAAGATGGTACGAGTACATACAATATCTTTCAAAAGACGGAAAGAATTTTAATTGTTTTAGTTGAACATAGGTACGAATCTGAGTAATTTAAAATTCATTTAATATGACTATATATTCTTTTATTTAAGGACTATCATGAAAATTATCTCCGCACACGAAATTATAGTACTCTCACGAAAATAATTATACCAGCCCTTCTAGAGTGCTACTGTTTTATTTGTATTGCTTGTTTGCAATTATTGTATAAATTTTTTGAGGTAAAAATGCCGACATGTAACTTCCTGATACCTAATAATGTATGTACAGTACAATAAAAACACTCATGTTTTTTTAATTTGAATCCTATTCTCGCACTAAAACCAAAGTATCACGAATTAGCCGAGTCTGCCCTATTCGAAGTGTAGTCAGGTCACGTAGTTGCAGTGTTAGATATGATTAAATTAAAAATGTTACTTCTTATTGGATGTCGTACTTTTCATAAAACAAATGCAATGTAACTGATGTGTGCTTATATACTACTGTCTAACAAGTCGACAAAGTAAACGAGGCTGGTTAACCGTTAAAAAACTATTCTGTGGAAAACCTAACAGGATGGAAACTGTAACTAAATTAAAACTTTGACAACAACACTTCATTTACTGCCGCAGACAAATGTGTTCGTAAAGGCATATGCATCAGCTTTGTGTCAACTCCCCACTGCGTGTAAATTGTGCGCTTTTTTAGTTACTTTTAAAACAAAGCATCTGAACATCATACAGAAATTTAGTGTTATCCTTAACTACACGGTGACAAAATTCAGTCAACCATAGAAAGCAATTTCAGAAGCTTTCGTTTATTATTATTATTATTATTATTATTATTATTATTATTATTATTATTATTATTTATCATCATCATCATCATTATTATTATTATTATTAGTATTATTATTATTATTATTACTATTAACATCATTATCATTGTTATTACCATCATCATTAATATTATTATTATTATTATTATTATTATTATTATTATTATTACTATTATTATCATCATTATTATTAATATTACCATCATTATCATTATTATTATTACCATTATTATTATCATTATTATTACCATCATTCTCATTATTATTATTACTATTATCATCATCATCATCATTATCAGTATTAATATTATTAACATCATTATCATTATTATTATTATTATTATATTTATCATCATCATCATCATCATTATTATTATTAACATCATTATCATTATTATTATCATTATCATTATTATTATTAACATCATCATTAATATTATTATTACTATTATTATCATCATTATTATTAATATTTCCATCATTATCCTTATTGTTATTATTACCATTATTATTATCATTATTACCATCATTATCATTATTATTATTACTATTATCATCATCATCATTATCATTATTAATATTATTAACATCATTATTATTATCATTACTATAATCAGTATTACCATCATTATCATTAATATTATTATCACTATTATTATCATAATTACCATTATTATTAATATTATTACCAACATTATCATTATTATTATCATTATTATTACCATCATTATCATTAATATTATTACTATTATCATCATCATCATTATTATTAACATTATTAATATTATCATTATCATTATCATTATTATCATTTTTACTATTATCATTATGGTTAATATTATTATTAATATTATTAACATCATTATCCATAATAGGTTGATGGTAATAATATTTAAATCAACACAGCAGGGAATGAAAAGAGTTCAGACGTCACATTTGTGTATTATCATTATTATTATCATCATTATCATTAATACTATTATTATCATCATCATTATCATTATTATGAATAATATTACCATAATTATTATTATTATTATTATTATTATTATTATTATTATTATTATTATTATTATTATAGATGTATAAAATATGCTAATTTGCCTAGATTGAACTTGGATACATTTAATGTGTAGTATATACTTTTTGAATTTTATATCAGTTATTATTAATTTATGCCCCTTGTTTAGATATGTATTATAATATTCTCGTCATCTTGTATATCTTTGTAATACTATTTACATGATCCCATTCTTCATTTACATTATTCCATTCTTTCAATCACTGCTTCATTGTCTAAGATAACTATGATCATAAATGAGCAATCACAGGTCGAACAGTGATCATAAGAGAGCAGTTTATCTCATCACTAGTAACAGTAGCTGCAGTAATAGTAGGAATAATAGTAGCAATAAGTAATGGTAGTAGTAATTGGTAGTAGGAGTACCGGCAGCAGGTCTAGCAATATAATTAATAGAAGGTATTGGATTTTATTTTACAACTCCAAGTTTACAGCTCCCTCCGCATCGAAATTCAACTGGAAATGGTGGACAACTTTTGCCAGAAGCCTTTATCACTTACATGGACCTGTACAACACGGAGATCATATCTTTACTTCCGTCACGAAGACTTTATCCTCCATTGAAATAGTTCTCTTCCGAGGCTTGAACCTTCGACTACAGGACCCAACGCCTCGCATAGCAACAACTAGGCCGCCAAGGAAACCCTGAGATGTCCAAACAGCTTCATAATAGGATGATAATAATATTTAAATCAACACAGCAGGGAATGAAAGCGGACTTCTGAGTTCAGACGTCACATTTGTGTTTCATAAAATTCTTCACGGTTAAGTTTGTCATGCTAATCTATACGTATTACCAGCTATTTTCGTTAATAACTAAACGTAATTCTTCATTTTGGTTCTCTTGTGTGTTACTCGAACTCTCGGACTGGAGTTGAACCACAGACTGCACGGGAAATAGCTTCGAATCAATATTCCTCATTTGTGGATGTAGGAAAGTTGGCAAAAGATTTAAACTTCACACTTCTGTAAAATCCGATAATTAAATTTCATATCGCCTTGCTTCTTCCGAAAGAAACTCGATTACGGAGAAGTTACTTTCAAGTCTCGTTCTGTTAAATCGAATTTCATCGATCTGGAAAATGCCATTAATGCTACAGAGAACGTTTCTTTGAACTTGGCTTTTATTTCTGGGGAGATGCCTGAACATACACTGTACACAGATGGTTGCCTAGCGAGAAGGAGAAGTGACTTAAATAATAGCTTACTTTGATAAATTATCAAGTTTCAAAGTCACAAAATAGCAGCAATTTTCTTTCATTTTAAGAGCTTATCTTCCATCTAACACTGATAAACAGAAAGCTTTTAGTTCACACTCGTAATTTATTCTTTGTTTTCTGCTTCGTAAGTCAGAAAGCATATCCAAAATAATGTTCCCATTACTAAGGATGCTGTAAACAAGAAAATCCGCGAAATTTTGAAAACTATACCGGGTGTCCCAAATGTAACGACTCATTTTCATGGAAACATTAATGTATTTTCTTTCACGTGTTTAAAGAGATACGCTCTGTACAAGTAATGATGTGAATTGAAGCAGTTGCTGTGTGCGTTGTTACTTACACTCGGCCAGAACTGAATCCCGCAACACAACAAAAAATCTTCCACAAGAAGAAATTGTACAACTTTCACCATGTTTTTCAAGCTAATAGTCACGTCATATGTCAATTTTAATCTAATGCAGGTTTTAAATTTTAACTATATTTTATTCTTGTATAAGTTATATATTGTTTATTGATTCCTAACCAACTATAAATTACGTTGTTTACATTTATGAGTTATTGTTATAGATCTGAAGTTGGCAGATATTGCTGAAAATGTTTATCTTTAAATGCATTATAGATTTAATAGCTATATTGTACTTGATAATAATATAGACGGCTATTACACAAAATATATATTAATAAATTATTACTTGCTTATCGGATAATTATAGTCCCGTCGCTATAATTTTCGGCAGCCAATCGCGTTGCAGGTCGGCTACATTTAAACTTGTGTGCCTTGTGATTCGCTGAGGAAGTCGTTATTCATTTCTTAAGGCTCAATAAATACTTAATATAATCGCCCGCCATTTTGGCTCTTTCGTTGTCGTTCGCAGAAAGCACAAAAGGACGTTATTTGCCACTCAATTATTTGCTGAATTACAGTGCGTTTGATTTATTATCTTAGGAGCTACGACATGATAATGTTTAAGGGTGTGGCTAATAGATTCCTCGTATAATAGCCAGGCAACGAAAGAACAAAAGTGGCGAACGATACTACCCACCTAGACTTTATAGAGCCTTCACTTCCTAAGACGTAGGGGAGTAGTGGGTACAGTGAGACACAAAATATTAAGACATATGTATTCAAGTGAAATTTCAAGTATTTTTTAAATCAAGTGCAATAGAAATATACATTAAAACATGGAGTACAGTAATACATATACAGAAATGTTAATAGATAAAGGACATAATATACAATACGTGCTTGTCAAAAAATGCAAATGTCTCAATGTTCCCATTCAGGACGGTACAGTGAGACACCACAGTGTCTATTAACGGACATTGAAATTATTTACATTTATTTCAAAAGGAAAGAAAACTTGCTGTCTCTTTATCTTGCCATGTTCTGTAGGCTTATTTTCAATCTTTTTGATGTCTGACTTCGAAACCATTGAAACATCTGGAACATTTGGAAAAGTGAATTTTCCATGACTTTTCAAACTTATACGAAGAAATGAAATTAATTTTTGGTGACAAAGTTTATAATTATAAAAATTTAATTTAATTCTTTTAATTATTTTTTAATATTTTCTTAAATTGTGTGAATAATTTTTTATTTATGAAACCATTAAAATGTAATGTATCCATTATTTTAAGTTACAGTTCCTAAATTGGTTACTAGTATGTTCATTTTTAATGTTAGTTACTGGTAAATGTAATATAATTACAGTTTGTTTTTGCAAATCATTGGTACTTGGGAACAGTGAGACGTCTCAGTGTACCCTTCAATGGCATGTCTCACTGTTCCCTTTAAGCATACTTCGGTTAAAAATGGCACCATCACTTCGAAATCAAAACAAGAAAGACGAAACTTTGCCAAACATAACGTCAAATACCAAATTTCTATTTAATTTGTATATCCAATATAACCTTCATTAAACACAAGCCAAATTTTTACATCTAGAGTGAAAAATTACGAATTATTTTTTCATCACTCACCTTTATAACTAGAATCAAATCGAGTATGAAAATACTGTTACTTTACTCATGCAACATACAACTCCACTGTTACCAACATTTCAACATCAAAATTCACCATCTAATAAAAATGTCTCACTTTTCTCCCTGTCTCACTGTACCCACTTCTCCCCTAAGCAAAGAAGAGGAGTCACGCCGGGAATAACAGCGTCGCGACTATATCAACATGATCATAAAATAGACAATAATTGTTTGTTTTTATAATTTTTACAATATCAGCAGGAAGCGATGTTGCCACGTTTCCATTGCAACCCAAGTTTCATTATCAAGATTTTAAATTGAAATTAACTGAAGAATTAGTAAAACTGTTAGTTATCCACGTGGAGGTGACAAATAAATTTCATTCGGAAATGCTTAAATATTATTGGCACAGAACTGGTACTGCTTTCTTTTGATTGGTGCGGAAAACACAGCGCAGTGTACCCAAGACAGCCTCAAAAATGCCGTTAGCACCAAAGAGAAGCGATCAGTTTTATGACAACTGTAGAATAAATGAACATGTCGTGAATATGTTAGGGGAAAATCCACAAACGATTAGGGTAACCACGGGAATTGTACTGGAAGCAAGTAAAGAGTTAGGTTTGGAAGTAAATACCGAAAAGACAAATATATGATTATGTCTCGTGACGAGAATATTGTACGAAATGGAAATATAAAATTAGGAAATTTATATTTTTGAAGAGGTGGAGAAGTTCAAATATCTTGGAGCAACAGTAACAAATATAAATGACACTCGGGAGGAAATTAAACACAGAATAAATATGGGAAATGCCTGTTATTATTCGGTTGAGAAGCTTTTATCATCCAGTCTGCTGTCAAAAAATCTCAAAGTTAGAATTTATAAAACAGTTATATTACCGGTTGTTCTTTATGGTTATGAAACTTGGACTCTCACTTTGAGAGAGGAACATAGGTTAAGGGTGTTTGAGAATAAGGTGCTTAGGAAAATATTTGGGCTGAGAGGGATGAAGTTACAGGAGAATGGAGAAAGTTACACAACGCAGAACTGCACGCATTGTATTCTTCACCTGACATAATTAGGAACATTAAATCCAGACGTTTGAGATGGGCAGGGCATGTAGCAGGTATGGGCGAATCGAGAAATGCATACAGAGTGTTAGTTGGGAGGCTGGAGGGAAAAAGACCTTTAGGGAGGCCGAGACGTAGATGGGAAGATAATATTAAAATGGATTTGATAGAGGTGGGATATGATGGTAGAGACTGGATTAATCTTGCTCAGGATAGGGACCAATGGCGGGCTTATGTGAGGGCGGCAATGAACCTCCGGGTTCCTTAAAAGCCAGTAAGTAAGTAAGTAAGTAGAATAAATGAACACGGCGACTTTACCCGCCGTTGTGAAAAGTGTAGGATATTCTTCTACATTTAGAAAGTAACGAAAGAATGCAGGAAACCCAACAGCGTGGCTTTCGTGCAATATCAAGGCTGCAGCTACCCTAATTACTGTGTACACCTCGACCAGGGTGAGAGTGCCCTGCCAACTGTGTAGCAAGTTTATTTTCGTTATAGATAGCCGATAACTTTGAAACCCAGTATTACTGGCAATATGGCAGTGTGGAAGATTATGCCCGTATTGTACTTAATGGTGATCACACTCAACGCCGCAGATCGATACCCGTGCACACGGCCTGTGCCAAGTTATTAACTGCTGTTAGCTGGCGTGGGGCACATGTTACGTAACGAGGCCAAATATTTGTATTATGGAATTAAAATTACACCCACTTATTAAGCTGCGTGACGAGAATAATGTGGACTTTGTACAGGGACATCATTTTATTTCTACTAACATTTCTAATATTAACCAGGCTATACCTTTGGATTAACTTACCCCCTTCCACGACTGGAGTTCGATGATACTGGTGTAAAATACAAACAAGTCACTTTACAATGAATAATCCACAACTCATTTTGTAAACTCTCTACAACCTGTAAATGCCCTTGCCTGAAAGAATCTGTAGATGTGAAATACCTGGGAATTATTGTTGATCAGCACTTGAAATGGGATAGACAAATCACCTTTTTATGTAACAGGATACGTAAAACAATTTACAAATTTGTAAACCTTCGCCATTACTTGCCTACTCATGTATTGCGTTTGGTTTATTTGGCTCTAGTTGAATCTGTTATCCAATATGGTATAATTGGATGGGGAGGCATTACAAAAACTGCTCTTTTTCCTCTAATTATGTTGCAAAAACGTATAACCAAAATTTGTTTAAAAAGGCATTTGGAATATCCAACAAATTTGATCCATTCCGAATTGAATGTTTTTAGAATTAAAAATACTCTTTAATGAAATTCTATCATAAAAATAGAATGAAATTTGTAGCTCAGCCACATGATCATAATACAAGACGAAATGAAATTCTTAAATTAGTTGAACCTAAATGTTTCACATCTGCTGCTTTACTACACAGTACAAATTATGGTCCACGTCTATATAATTCGATAATAAAATTTCATCCAGAATTGACTACTTTAAGCAATGAAATTTTCAGATCCAGAATTAAAAAATTTATATGACAGACTTCTCTGTATATATATTATGTACCATGTATTGTAAAACAAGTTTATTTCTATCCTAAGTGTATTTTTCTATTTTATCTTGGTTACTATATCAACATGACCTGCACTAATTATACTACTAATAATAATTTAATATTAATCCATCAATCTCAACATCGTCTCTTTTTTCACTCAGTTATTACTAATATAATTATTTGCTAATTTTATTATCATCTTTATGTGAGCTTTTTTCTTAAGTATCTTGTCTACAAAGTATGTATATCTATGTAACGGAACTGTCCCCGAACACGAGCTTTGCTCTTTCGGGGTATTTTAATGTAACGTTTTTATGTATATGTTATTATTAAATAAAATTTAAATCTAAATCTAAATCTACTAGGTATAGGAGGAAGAAAAGTAGTTCATACATTTACGTAAAGTAGGAATTATCGCGATTTTGATTTCGATAATTTTTATTAGGTTCTTGTTTAATTAAAATACAGTTCTGTATTTACTCACGAACTGAGCTATCCATGTCGACGTATTCATTATACAGCGTATATTATACTGTCTACAGCACATTAACGTACAATTTAGAGAATGAAGTTAAATTGAAAAATAATCATAATATGGATATTTAAACACATTTTTGAAAATGGTGGCCGTTCATTTCGATATAGGCTTCAGTTCTTTTGTGCATATGATCGCACTATAGACTATTGTACCTAATTCCAATTACCAGTTTCGTCCTTCGTACTAGTAACTCATGTGAAAATCATTCTGTACTTAATCTATAAAAGATTACCTGATGTACTGTAAATTCAATCTTCACTTCTGCCCAGTCCGAAAACATAAAATTACTTATATATGCTATCTACTTTCCATCCAAGTATTTACGTCGCAGGGGCGTAGAAAGGAAGGAGGTCCTATTGTTTAAGTTAATTTTAAACAGTTGTACAATATTACGTAGACGCCCAATTCCTAAATGAAATTAATGTTTTCAGAAAAGAGCCAAGAGACTTAGGAAGACGGACGGCAGTACCTGTAGGAAAATATGATTCAATATTGAAAACTCTTTCGTCACTGAAAAACGCGAATATATTTATGTAGCGTACTATACTCACTAACTCAGCACTTTGACTGCATACGCGGCCTTGGTTCTGTGTGAAGGACGATTGGAAGTTTACTAGTAGAGGGGTGGGAGTAAAGTACATTCAAAAACTCAGGTACAATAAAAATTGAAGTAAAAATAAAATGATGTCCCTGTATTTACAAGAACACATCAAACATGATTAAATCTAACTACACAGTGTCTTGGGCACTGAGATGATGTCTTTGCCAATAGTAAAATACCGTACACTAGAATATGATTAAGATACTTTTGAAATTGTGATTAACATTATTATTAAACTATCAGCAGTGGTAAAAATCGGAACATCTTTGGTTATACTTTGGTTATACTTCGTCTTATTTCATATGAAAATTTACCCCAGGATATGTGCTAAATCATTAAGCGATTAAAACATGAAGGTGTAGGACACCGAATATTTTTATAAAGTGTAATAAACACGACAAGCCTTCTTCTGCAGAGCGAACAACGGCCAATATCACACTTCGTCCTACTCGACAAATTTCAACCAAACATAACGCCTGTACGTAATGCACGACGCTATTACACACCCTGACCGATTTTGCAGGTATCATTATACCAACAACTTCATTATTATAATGTGGCAACACACAAAACACAGAGATTACGTTCTTGCGTAGCGCATAATGTCATTCTTCCACACCCACTAATAGATAACACGAGGAGTAACATAAAGGTAGGTTTAAGATTACCCTAAAATACGCGGACGTAGTAAGAATAGAACAATAAGAGTAAATCACAGTTCAGAAGAGCAGACTTGCAATTTTCAAAAGATTGAAGACAAATAAAGGCAGCCGGGTAGCTCAGTTGGTAGAGCAGCTGGCTACGGACTGGAAGGTTCGGGGTTCGATCCCAGGTGGTGACAGGATTTTTTTCTCCTTGCCAAACTTTCAGAACGGTCCCAAGTTTCACTCAGCCTTTTATAAAATTGAGTACCAGGTCTTTCCCGGGAGTAAAAAGGCGGTCAGAGCGTGGTGCCGACCACACCACCTCATTCTAGTGCCGAGGTCATGGAAAGCATGGGGCTCTACCTCCATGCCCCCCAAGTGTCTTCATGGCATGTTACGGGGGATACCTTTTTTACCTTTTTTTGAAGACAAATAAATATCCCCGTTGCATTCTGACCGGCAGGGACATTTGTTTTCCGAGCACTTTCAAACGTTAAAAGTAAATTTTATGGTTTTAACAAAGTGTTAACGAGAACTTTAAGCAATTAAAACGTTTGTTACCCCTGCTAAATTAGTGTTTTTATATTATCTCCAAAAGATAGGACGAGCAACGATTTATCAGTTTAATGAAATGTTTAACCACAATATGTACACCACATTTGGTTTTTGGTTTAACATGTAAATATGAATATAACGACTAACCATTAAACTGAAAAGCTTCCACAAACACAACACATTCCCTTTGCTACCCGATCCGTTCACATCAAGGGCCCGTATGTAGCATTTAAACATAACAGGATTGCCAACGTTAGCTAATCATTGACCACCTGAACATAAGTGACTGAATACCTATTTTGTATCTAACATTCTAAATCGGCTATATAAAAATAACTTTAGACTTTAGTACTACTACTACTACTACTACTACTACTACCACTACTATTGCTGCTAATACTGCTGCTGCTACTACTACTACTACTAATAATGATGAATACGGACCGGATTTTTATGTAATTACATATTATATTCCTTTCAACCTAACCGTATGTAAATAACAAATCTTTGCGAATCTTGTAATTACCATTAATATATTAAAATTTGATACTACATATTTTTACATATTTACCCCACATTACATATTATGGCTTGGTATTACATAAATCTACATATTTAGGGGTTTTATTCATTTTTACTTCTCTAAAAAGAAAAAAAATATTATGCCGGGGAAGTTTACAATTTTAAATACACATATTTAAAAAGCCTTTTTACCTACCCAAGAAAGGACATATTTCGGGACGAAACATAACGTCCTTAGTTCCAGAAAGTAATAGAGGCACTCACCCCATACCGCCCACTGTAAATATGAGTGAACAAAAGGCAACCTTTCTCATACAACTACCTTGTATTGTAAAAAATGACTCAGAAAGTACCGTTGCCTTCATGCGGTAGAGTGGGATGAGGATGACATGATTTGTCTCGAACTATAATTGTTCTGCACACGTCTTAACAAGCCGTTCCCATGCAATTTGCAACCTTACCCACCCTCTTCCTAATCCTTCCAGGGAAAACTGTATCAAATGTGACATGAGCCCCAATAAAGTAGCTGAATTTTGAAAATAATCTGGAGTAAAAGGAACAAACTGGAAAGATATTGAAAGACTAAAATAAATAGTAGACTTATACGGAAATGGGATTTTTCGAGCTATTAGAAAGTATGGTTCTCGGCTGGAATAATCCTACCCTTCTGAATGAAACAGAAATGTCACTTTTCAAACAACAGTTTGTAAATGCCTATAGTTTGAGGTTTTAGTAGGTAGGCCTACAGTACTTTGTTTCTTACAGGGATCAGCTAAAATGTATGTGTTCCACATCTCCTATTTTCTCCTAATCAAGTAAAGCGAAACAGTGCTTGCAGTTCTGTTACGTGATTCATTTCACTCAGTTCTCTAGTTTTAGTACTTACAGTATAAAGTGCAAGTGAGTTTATCTACTGTTTTTAACTAACTAAATGACCCTTGTATCTTCAACTCTAACGACAAAAATAAAATCATGGATTGCGATGGACGAAGGTTTCACTACAGATGGAAAAATAGTAATGTGTTAAGTGTGCGATAAAAAAGTTGGGTGCTCTATGAAATCACAACTGGAGAGTCTTACCTATCCTATACCTGCCAGATATTGATATTAAATATTTTCATGATTTTTCATATTTTGGTACATATTCAGCTTATTTTTCTTACATAAATGTGTACATATTTCACACCTTGATATTACATAAAAATCCGGTCCCTAATCATGATGTGATGAGCTCTGATCTGATTTCCAACGCTAAGTTTACAGCACAGCTTCTTGGATCAGGGAGTAGCCTGTTGCAGAGTAACTCCTCCAGATTCTGTGTTAATTAGTCGATAATAATGTTGCCAGTATAGCTTTCGCTTTGGGAAAATATCTGTAGGTGGTCGTAGGTTAAGCAAAATTTCTAGTGCACCTCTAGGAGTGATTTTAAAAGCTCCTGTAGTCAATAAGCAAGTGAGTCTTTGTATACTTGCCAGTTTTGTAACCATTATGCTTTGTAAAACATATTTTATTTATTTATTTATTTATTTATTTATTTATTTATTTATTTATTTATTTATTTATGCCTATAACAGGGCAAGCCCCAATTACAATAGACAGTACAGATATTCGTTTACAAAAAATAAAAAACATAGATAACATGGAAAAAAAAAGAGATGAAACAGATACAAATGTAAATACAAATTAAAATGGAAAATGAGAAAAGGAAAGAAAAAAAAGAACAGATAAATAGATACTACCTAAATAAGAGATACAGATATAGATACAAAATGAAAAATACAAAATAAAATACATGAAAAATAGTTAAATATAGATATCATAGCCAAAAATGTGAAATGTAGTTATAATTGGTAAATTACAGAGTAGCAAATAGCAATATTACATAAAATCAACAACCTGCAGTATGTTAATAAGAAAATGTTTGTATTCCGTGTAAGAAATGCAGAAATCTAGATCCCATGTTTTACATATTTCATTGAAATTTGAACACATTTTTAACACTGGTGAATTGTTATGTGCTGAAGTGTTTGGTTTTTTATAATATAACAATTGACGATTTCTTAAATGTGATGTTCTAGCGTTAAGCTGGATTTGTGATAATATTTCGCTATTATCCAGTAGACCGTTGAATATTTTATATAATAAAAGTTGTTCAGCAAGTAATCTACGACTGGCAAGAGACATTAAATTAAATTCAGAAAATAGATTGTTGTACGAAATTTTGTTATGGAGGGCTGAACAATGATATCTTCTAAAATACAGATATCTAGAGAATCGTTTTTGAATTTTTTCAATCTGATTACTATGTGATTTGCAAGTGGGTGACCAAATTACAGAGGCATATTCCAATTTAGCGCGAACCTGACAATTAAAAAGGAGTGTCAAAGTCGAAGTGTCTTGTAAAGTTTTTGAATTTCTAATAATAAAACCCAGATTTTTAAAGCATTATTTGTTATATTAAATATGTGATTATGAAAAGTCAAATTATAATTAATAGTTACGCCGAGATCTTTTACACAATATATTCGTTGTAATGGTTCACCGTTCAACGTACAATTACCTCTTAAATAAGATGTAGTCCTTGTATAAGTCATATAACAGCATTTTTTTGTATTAAAGTTTAACCCATTATTTAAAAGCCATTGATATTATCATCATCACCATCATCACAATCATCAGTGTCATAAACCTGACAGATTTTTCTTGTAATATTCCTGCCACCAGCCTTTAAAATTATAAATTTAGATAGATTCTGTTGCACTTCCGCAAGGACAAATTTGAGAGAAGAACTGCTAAAAAATAATGATTTAAACCAGTTGCCATATGCTGTAAATTCGATCACGCTCGTTTGATAATCGCAAAATCTGTCACAAGACTCAAACTGTGGCCTCTGATAGATTTTGCATCAAGTTCGTTAAATACAACTAATTGAATGTATGCCTGCGAATCATACAAGGTTATATTATTCAATATTGTGAACTTGGTGCGATTCCCTTATTCTTCTTCAAACTATAGCTCGAATTCGTTACCAAAGCAACGCAAATTTAAACAATTTAAAAATTGCATGCATCCTAGGGAATTAAACCAACATGGCAGGTAGGAGTACATAAACCTCTTTAGAAACACGCCTTGTTATTATTCCATTTATCATCTCTCTTTATCTATCTGTTTCCCTTTTATGTCCTATTTTCTCTCCTTTTATCCTTTGGATTATGTAATCTTTCTGCCCTCCTTCAGCGTGGTGGAAACCTCTCGAGGGAGTTGTGCTAATATGTACTGTATGCATGTTGCATAGCAAACAAGGAGTGGGGAGAGGGAAACAGTGAGAGGGGGAGAGGGGGATGCCAGAGAGCCGGGCTGCAGGATGTCAGCTATAGCGGACTAACCCCCGCGGGAGTTTCATGTACACATCTGACAGTTGTTGTTGTTGTTGCCCGCAAAAAGTTCCAATGGAAGCTCGGAAAGTATGCCAGTAATCTCCTTCATTGCGGCCATGTCAAGCAGCTGAATATAATTTAACGACCAGCAAGTGTGGCGGCCGCAGGATCGCGTCTTGGAGGACGTGCGGTCGGAACATACGCAATCTGCAACTGCTCGCATTCTTTAGTTGCGAACATCTGATTACGTTACGCACATCTTGTGCTACAACCATCATCCCACGGACCCGGCTTCCATTGACTAGGGTGGGATAATGGGTGGGATAATAATAATAATAATAATAATAATAATAATAATAATAATTCTTTATTTATACTGGCAGAGTTAAGGCCATAGGGCCTTCTCTTACACTCTACCAGGTCACAAAGTAGTCAAGCAGTTAAAATTTAACAAAAAAGTTACAGAACAGAATACTAACATATTACAAAGAGAAATAATAATAGCATAATAAAATCGACACTAAACAACATGAAAATAATACCATAATAGAAAAAAAAAGGAAAGTAAAATACATTGGAATATAGCAAAAGCAACTCATTTAGCACAAATGGTTAGTATGGAAAACGTAAGGGATTATGATAGTCAAGATCGAATGGTAAGATTAGTTTTCCCAAGATTATTCAGTTCCCATCAACTGCTTTGTTGAATGTTACTGAGGACATACGCGCAGCTATGGATAAACGACAGGCTACTGTACTAGTTTTATTGGACTATAGCAAAGCCTTTGATTCTGTTGACTTCGATCTACTATTGACTAAACTACAAACGCTACACCTTTCTGATAGTGCTATCACCTGGATGTACTCCTACCTTACTGGCCGCCAGCAGCGTGTCATATCTAATAATCGTTTCTCATCCTGGTGTACTGTAGATACAGGAGTTCCTCAGGGATCAGTATTAGGCCCCTTGCTCTTCCCTATTTATATAAATGGAATTTCTAAATCATTTAAGCACTGCAGATATCAAATATATGCAGACGACGTTCAATTGTATATTTCAGCTTGTCCTGATGCACTAAATGATAGTATTAATAGTATTAATGAAGATCTTGATTCCATCTCTTCCTGGTCTCAACAATTTGGGCTTAACCTAAACGCATGTAAATCACAGGCTATTCTGTTCGCGAACCGTAGATTAATTCCTGAAGTCAACGACCTGAATATTCCACCTGTGAAACTGGATAAAACAATCATCCCGTTTAGCTTTTACCGTAAAAAATCTCGGAGTGCATTTCGAATCTAATCTTAGTTGGGATACGCATATTAAATATACATGTAAGAAGACATTCTCTATTCTCCATTCACTAAAAAGATTGTATCATTATCCATCTAAATTAAAACAGACGCTGGTACAGACACTCATTCTACCTCACTTCGATTATTGCGACGTTTTGTTCAGTGATCTCAGGATTGATTCCGCCCAGAAACTACAGCGTGTTCATAACGCGTGCGTCCGCTTCATTTGTAATGTTCGATACTATGATCATATCTCACCTTCTTCCGAGAAGTTATCATGGCTTAGGTTACATGAGAGGAGAAATCTGCACTCACTTTCTCTCCTATATCGAATTATGCACACTTCATCCCCCTATTATTTATTCGCTCGTTTTCATACTCTCTCTCGCTATCATAATATTAATACTCGATCACAACGCGATAACACGCTAGAAATTCCACTTCACACATCATCTCTGTATTCCTCATCTTTCACTGTTGCTACCTCTCGTCACTGGAACTCTCTGCCGCCTGAAGTCAAGGGCTGCCGAACATTGAAATCTTTCAAATCCAAGTTAGAAAATTATCTTATGACGAGTTGCCAAACTAACTTACTATTATGACAAGTGTTGTATTGCATGTTTCCACGTATTCACATTTTCTTTTTATGTTCTAGTGATATTTAACTTATTTTATATTTTTGTTTTCATATTTTCCGATAATGGTATATCTCTAATGTGATAAGTTGAGCTATATATAAACATAATTTTCCTTACTGTGTATACTTAAAAATGTTGTATTCAGTGTATGCTTTGTACTGCACTATTGTATTACTAATATTAGTATTATTGTTACTATTAGGCCTGTTATTATTATTTTATTTATTATTATTATTATTATCATTATTATCGTTACTATTCTTATTTATTATTATTATTATTATTATTATCAATAATTGTCTTATTTTTTATACTTTGTAGGCCTCATTTATTTTTGACCTGCTGTTCACATTTTATTATGCTTTTCTTTCTTTCTGCATGTTATATATTATGTCTGATTTCTTCTTACTTGTTGTTTACATTTTATTATTATTATTATCTTATTCAGTTTTGTGTGTACTTTGTAAATTTGTAGTGTTTCTATAACGCAGTTTTTACTCCTGGTTGAGTGTTAGAGAAGGCCGTATGGCCTTAACTCTGCCAGGTTAACCCTCTATGGCCCGAATTATTATTCTTTGAGGAAAAAAATTTTTTCGTGCTATAGCAACTTATATGGGCTTAGTTAAGAATAAAATGAGATTTTTTGGAAATTTTCAATTTTGTATTTTTCAAAACCGGTTTGTGACTTTGAGGACACAGTGGGCTATAAGGTTATCATTTCGTACTCGCATTCCCAAAAAATGTTTATTCCTTTTATTGTTTGTATACAAGTGAATTGACAATACTAATGTGGTAAATATTACAGTACAGATTAGAAGAAAAGTGATATGGATTTAAAAGAAAATCTGGATTGATTTGCAAACACGTAAAAGTTTTTTTCAGCATTCTGACAACTGCGTCTATGTGGTATGGAATTCCAAGAAACATTTGCTGGTTGGTGTGAAGCACAGGTGGACTTCGCACTTGGAACACATAACTTTCGGTGTTCTACCACACTTCGGCTTTTTGCAGCATGCCCTCTTTTCAGAGAAATGTGTCCAATGTGCTACTTCATCCGTTCTCACTACTTTATCCGGCAAAGTTGCACTTGATCCTCTTCTTTTCTTTACATCAATTTCGGCCTGAATGAGGAGAAATTTGATCTTCCTCGTTTCTTAGTCTTTCCTTTCTTCTCCTGACATAGGCAAGCTGCAACTGAAATTTTGAAGTCACGTAGACTGATCTGGTCCTTCGTGTTTACATTGCAGGATCTACAGCCTCTTCTATAAAGTAACCATGCGTTTACCACTGTCAGATGCAACAAGTGAAAGACAATGCGATGGTACCATTTCTTTGCTGTCCGACACGGGACTACAAGTGAATCCATAAGGTTGACACCTCCCATAATTTGTTGTAATATATTACAAGAGAGGGGCACTGAACATCGATTATTGTTTTTTCTTTCCTGTCTCATCTCTGGACAGTAGTAGTAAGATACATCCCAACAAAAGTGCTCAGCAAAAGAACTACTTTGTTGTCTTACCACTTTGTTGTCATGAGACTGATACCATCAATCTTCGTTATGACTTCTTCTACAGTTCCTCTTCCCTGTTACTTCATATCCTTATCAGAGGAGAACTTGCAGCACGAAATCTATTTGGTCTTACGGTACCAAGGGACAGAATACCAATCTTCGCTAGTTCCACTTGCAACTGAATACTGGTAAACCAGTTGTCAAAATAAACTTTATGAAAATGATTTCGTGGCACTATTTGAGTGAGACGAAGTATAACATTTCCTCTGATACCAAATCTGGTAAATTAGGATCATGCTCCACTGCACCTAAAGCTTTGTAGTCCCACTTTTTTTGTTTGTTCTTCATGTATTGTTTCAGCCTATGTCTTCCCTTGAACGCTATCATTTGCTCATCAACACAAAGATTTTCATTCATAGGAATGGAGTTGAGATTCTTCACTAAGGGATCTAGAAATGGTCTTATTTTGTATAATTTGTCATTACTCCTTTCTACGTTTTCATTATTATTGAAGTAAAGATTAGACTTTATTTTCTCCCACCTATTTCGCGGCATTGTATCAGCGACTGCTGGAACTTCAGTAGCTTCTTTCCAATACATTCTGGAACCCGGCAAGCCATATATTGCATATATTGACATATAAAAGCAGCAACCAATGAACTGCTCAATCTCTTCTAGAGAAAGTTGTATTTGGTTCGTAGGATCAGGACTTGCTGCATAAAGGTTACTTTCATTCACCACATTGTTCAATATATTCTCATCCAATAGCTTTCTGAAATAATGTATAGGCTCATCAGGGCAGTTGGTTCCATTAGGAAGCCTCCCTTTCCATGGTTGAACTGGTTGTAATTGCCTACTTTGTTTCACTTTCCAAGTAAAATCAACTGTGCCACCACATCTTTCTGAATAATTTCCTACTTGGGCATTATCGTTTCCATCATCACTAGCATCATCCAAAACTAGGTGGTTACCGGCAACTTCCCCATTCTCATCTGTATCGCTTTCTGGAATAATTATATTTTATTGGGTCCTAAGGTTCTGATGCACTTCCACATCTTCACTATCAGTTGCTAAATCAGGGTCATCAGATGCGTAACCTCCTACAGTTTTCACTTTAGTTTCGCTTCTCTTGTTATGTCCATAAAACCTCTTTGGGTTCATCCCCGAATAGGCTGTGTAAGAGAAATATTTACGGTGCTGTATTACATAGATACACTACAGTGGTAAGAAAATTACGCAAAATGAGGCTGAAAGTAAATATGTTATAACTATAAAATACCAATATTGTAAAATTTTACCAGTACCGTTATTAATTTGTTTCAGTAATCACGAAATGATCATAAAAGACAATATAATATAATTATTGTTTAAAATTATAAAAATCAAATATATGACATATTGTAATATGAAGGCTCTGAATACAGTATAAATAGAAATAAAAAGAGGATTTTGACTGATCATTCTATATTTGCACTACCATGCTGCACATGCATATCCTCAAATGTAGTAGCCCAATGTTGCATGAAAGACACAAACGTATATTTATGAAATAATGCAAGATAAAATCGAGGAACTGAATTTTACATTGTATAAGTGTTAAATTTGATATTTACGAATACTGTGAATATTTTTACCACTTAAATTCACAAAGAAATATCACAAAAAATAAACATAAAGTTCGTCGATTTCACAACCTTCCCTCTGTGAGCAAACGATAGCTTTCCTATGCTATCTGGTGAGAACAAATTACACTACTTACACAAACAAGGCATGGATTCTTAGCTGCCATACTGTGGCTTCAAAGACACACTGGGATACAGTGGTACTTCATCAGAAACGTATAAAAATTGAATAAAAAGGGATTGTTACTTTGAAGTCACATTGGGCCATAGAGGGTTAAATAAATCATTATTATTATTATTATTATTATTATTATTATTATTATTATTATTATTATTAATAAATCATTATTATTATAATAGTACATTATGCAACGAGCCTATAATGATAGTAATTAAGACGCGAGTATATTTATGAAACGAGCGCAAGCGAGTTTCATAATTTTCATACGAGCGTCTTAATTACCATTATAAGCAAGTTTCATACGACTTTTATGCTCGACCATATTTCTAACTTGAAATTATTCTTAAGTATTCATGTTATTCTTATCCGACTGAGGAGCGGAACTGACCTTGTGCAATATCTCGTAAATTGTGAGATGTGCGCAGACGCGAAGGTATTGATTTTTCCTAGAAACAAATGTCGACATTGACCTTGATATAATCTAGAGAATAAAATAAACATTAATCTTGATATAACCTTCAAATTGAATTAGACATTGAAAAACGAGATGACAAATTGAATTTATTTGAATATTATTTACAATTAACGCAAATTATTATAGTAACAGAACTGACTTTGTTTCAAATATAGGCGATTTATTGATTTATTGTTGCCTTTCGATGGCATATCCGAGAATTGTTACTTGCGCTTTCATATTGCTACAATGGTATTTTCTCATTGGTGGAACACCTGAACTTTAATGAATAGGTGTACTTTAATGAGATCCATCAAAGGGCTGCTACCATGTGTATAATTACTACATTTCGGCATGGTCGAGCATAAAATTAATTATCACCCCAGCAACATTTAGCAGTGTCTATTGCACATTCATTTCTCTTCCTTTCATACAATTTCGCTGCTTAAAAATATTTATAGTACATGGTTGCATTAGACAGCGTAGGTTTTCAGTGGATAGTACACTGCTCCGTCGATTTAATGGAATGCATTTCAGTCTAAAGAAAGCAGTGCAACGTGGTCCGTTGTGACGAAAATTCAAGCCTCCGCACACAAACACGTTCACGTCTGAGTATTTTTGACAAAGTAAATATTGTTCAACGCCTAGAAAACGATATTAAAGATATCGCTGCAGAATTTAAGGCAACATTTATTTAGTTATTTATTTATTTACTTATTTGTTTATTTTATAATTATGTATTTATCTATTTATGAATTAATTTATTTATTCATTCACTCATTTATTTATTTACTTATATATTTACGTATTTATTTATTACTGTATTTTACAGACTATTTCTTTTATATGACGTCATTTCATTTTCGACCAATGAAGTGTAATGACATTTAGAATTCCAACCAATCACAGTCACACTTTACGATAATTTTTGCAGGTAGACTTATCGCTAGAGCAAGGAATTATATGTAGTAAGAGTTAAGAATGACGCCGAGTATTGTTCAGTCGATGTGATGCCGGTTAAGAAGTTTTAAGCCTGGTTGATAAGACTCGAAATCCAAGAAAAGTCACAAGGACTAGACAATGCAGCTTTTAAACCCCCGCTATTTTATAAGTGGTGGTTAAGAAGATTAAAGACCCTTAGCGCTAACTATTGGAAGTACTGAATAACAAGAATGCCAAGTATAAGGAGTGGGGGATATGGCTTGCTTGTTTAGAAACTATACCGACTAAAAATATTAGCTTTTACTAAATACGAATCCTAGCTTTACTTATTGCTATCAATTTATCGCATGGTCGTTCTTTTGTTTAGTCGTTGTCGCCAACTGTTTCCCCGTGAATTGATGATCATGAATACATTAAGATGCAACTACACGGTTAAACTTTTCTTTCAACTTTAAAGCAATGAATGCAAGATTGATATTTAATATTAATTAATATATTTACGCAGTGAAGACGACGTTCAAAACGGCGCACCATGTAGACACAAAATCTTCATGCATCTTAATTGAACGTACCTTTTAAACTTGATTCTTTCAATATTCTTCCCAGATTGCACGCATACGCGATTGGAATATTGAACTGTGTAGATGCAGCTTTAGTTCCGTTACACACTACAGCGAGAATGCGTTTGTCGAGCTATAAAAATGCTTTCGTGTAGCACTGATTGTAAGTAACGGTCGAAATACGGCACAGCTGACATTGGTCCTGCTCCCACAGGCAACGTAACCTATAAAGTAGCCTATAAAATTTGTATTTTGTGAATGAAATTAAACTATTAATAGAAAGTCAGATGTTCAAATGTATGTAATATCATCGCATATCAAACCCAAAGACCTTGCACAGTAATAATAATGTCTTTGATCAAACTGCCTTCCGTATGGCGTAATAAAATTCGTGTTTTAATTAGGCCTATCTATACAGAGATGGCTTCACTGTGTAGCAACATGTCTCGCTGTGAATACATAAGCATTGGTATATAGCTGTCCCCACTGTTACTGTTAAATTAAATCATGATTTCAGCAGATAATGAAAATGTATTTGTTATAATAATAAGAGAAAAGTGCAGTACATGTAATTAACATTGTTCAACCTGTATTTCGCTTTTTACAATTGGCATTACTGAATAATAACATCGAATTTCTTTATTGAAGTAATCGATATTCATCTACGAGTATTTGAACTTCACAATATCTGAATAGGTTAAGTATTCGTTAATATACAATTATTAACATTTTGTGATCGAATTTTAGGGATATAGCCTAATATTTAAATTTTTATTTTATTCACGAAATAGTCCTAATAAATGTCACTCGACGTCTGAGATTTCCCAGATAAATCCACTCGCTTCGCTCGTGGATTTATCGGCAGATCTCACACCTCTCGTGACATTACTACAGATTATTCAGTTCCCATCAACAAAATTAATTATTACTCCAGCAACATTTAAGTGTCTACTGCACATTCATTTCTCTTCCTTTCATACAATTTCGCTCCTTAAAAATATTTGTAGTACATGGTTGCATTAGACAGCGTAGTACATTTCTCCGTCGATTTGGTGGAATGCGTTTGAGTCTAAAACCCCGCATACAAACACGTTCACGTCTGAGTATGTTTGACAAAGTAAATATTATTCAACGCCTAGAAAACGGATATTAAGGATATTGCTGCAGAATTTAAGGCAATATTTATTTAGTTATTCATTTATTTACTTATTTATTTCTTTATTTACTTATTTCCTTATATATTTATTTCTGTGGCCGGGAGGAAAAAGGTCTTAAGTCAATATTTTGTGAAAATGAGATTGCTATATATTCTGAAAGCGGAAACAATTCTCTACAATCTGGTAAAACGGCTAAAGTCAAATAAGACTCCTGACTGGATTTATAGAGCGTTACCAAACGTCCTAAGTACTTTTTGAATCGAGCACACACAGAATAAAGGACTTAAGAATATTTAATACTTTATTCCTTACAAACCATCACATGTTTACTTTCCATGCTTCCCTATTAAAAAGGTCTAACTTATATTTTAACCATTTTATCACATACTGGTGCCCTTTTCCTTTAAAACTTTAAGTACCAGGGTAAACAGTCCTATAATTATTGTTTGAGATCTATTTTGCATTCCTAATAATTTACATTTCGCATTTATTTTGACATGAAAAAGGTCTTATCTTTAAACAGTCCTTTTTACTTAGATTTAATTCTAGTCTTAAAAGGGCTTAAGTGCGGCTATTTTTGGAAAAAGATCAAGAAAAATATTAAATGAACAACATTACCTAATTTAGAAGAAATATAAATAAATAATATCCAAGAAAACCTCTTAATTAAAAAACTCTACAATTGACACCAATTTCAATCTTTCTACTGCTCTCCTGAAAAGTATACAATTTTTACTTAAGACCTTTTTGCTCCCGGCCACAGATTTATTATTGTATTTTATAGATAAATATATTCTAGGAAATAAAATTAATTTGTATTAACGTTGTATCAGTATATAAATATTTTTTAACAAAATAATCTGCCCTCAATGAGGGTGACCATAAAGATCCAGAATAAAAGCACTACAGAATAATGTAGAAAGACAGGAAGTGTTTAGTAAAACATTCTGAGAAATGCTAACCCCTAGAATTATCAATGGCCAAAATGTAAATGGTAAAGTAATATTTGGATTGAATCCTTAAGGATATTCAACAAAATATTTTGAATTTCAATAAATCGGAGACCGAGTGCTTTTAAAATATCACATGTGAATTTAGGAAGTGTGCCAAACAAAAGACCAGGAACACTCCACTGACTAGTGGGAATGTTATATTTCTCACTTAGATAAGGGATGCAGGACTCATAAATGTATTTCTTCTCCTCATCAACGTGATGTGCCTGCAGGGCATCCCTCTCAAATCGGATTGTAGGATCAAGAACTATTCCCTTAGATTGAGTCCTGTAGATGGCTACAATATCTGCTCTTCTGTTCGAATCTAAGAATGAAACGCAGTGGATCTCCTCGTGTACTTCCCATCCACGACGCTTGAGGACATCAGCAATACCGGTCCTGGCCTTATGGCTGGTCTGGATCAGATTCGATTCTCAATTCTCGATTTACATTAAGATGGTTTTGTTTTATATTGACTTTATTAATAAAATAATAATTCATTTCATATAGCCTACAATAAGGACAAACAAAATGTATGAACATTACGTTTGGTACCATGGTAACTACAACCATAGTGATTCTCTATAAAACAAATGAAGTATTACATAAAAATGTGGGCCTACTCTTTCAGACAATATTATTTAAAAAATATAGCGTATCATTAACATGTTATCATTATTTTACACATTTATAGACCGCTAAATTCGTCCACAGTTTTAGAGGAACTTTCGCTAGAGTAAAAAATTGTAATATGAGAGCTGTTTTTGACATAGTCAATGACAAAATAAGAAATTGAATTAATTCGATTACATTTGTTTTAATAGTGCTCGAGATATTCTGTGTAAATCGCAACTATTAACAGTTTACTGAATGTAATTACATGAAAGAAAAATATGTGAAAGGTGGGGATTACAGATGTTAGTGCTTATAGGACTTTGATGGATTATTTTATAACGTACAGTTCGTGATTAATGGCTTTCTAATTGCAGATAAATTAGCAGGACAAACTATAACGGAGCGAGAGGTTATTAAATGGCTTACAAACTTAAAGGGTTTGCATCGTATCCGAGGTCTGTCTTCACATAGGACTGTGATGTCCATACTTTATATCTTGTTTTAGCTGACTAGTGACAAAATTTGTTTTAAAAACGAATTAAATATTCTCTCCTCATGTCCAAAATTCTGTACAAAACATGTTATGGACTCCCTAGTTTTGTTACTGAAAACTATCTCTCTTCTGGATTTAGGGAAGTGTACAAGCTTTTTAAAATACTGTTGATATTTTCTCGTATTATAAGACCCGTAGAATGTCCCTTTTGTACACTGAGGAAAATCAACACCTAACTTCTAAGTACTGAGACACAAAAGAAAGTTTTGGCCAACTTAAAACATAAACAGTCTTTTTATGATAATGTCTTTGAGAAGTCCTTTATGCTGGAGAGAAAAATAGAGATGATGTTCAAGTAAAAACGGGTAAAATTGCTCGTGTCGATTACAGCAATTCACATATTATGTTACAGACATTATTACAGGTTATCCGACATCATTACGGTTCCCCCCCCCCACTATCACGGCCTAATGGACAAAGTGAAAATTATTACGGAAAAGAAAAATGGTCATATTTATTACATAATATATTTTTTTCCGGGAAAAGGAGAGAAATATTTGTAAAGTAATTTCGAATTGAAGATGAAATTCTTAAAAATGCAGAAGTTAAAGATATTTAACACAGAAATGTTTCATATTGGAACCGTTAATTTATTTTTTTATTTAAGTATGAGATGACACAGTAAGAGCGCTGTTAATGGAGAAAAACTGGAAATATCTAGCAAATAATTTATATAGCGAATACTCTTGTCATCTTTTACAAAAACAATTTAATGCACAGATATATTTACGCAAAGTAAAGTTCATCGTTGAATATATATATATATATATGATCGTTGAATATATATATATATATATATATATATATATATATATGTATATATTGACACTGAAATCTTTACATTTATTTACATATCTTGTTTATTTTACCCTCTCCCAGAAGAATATTCTGTACTGAGACACAGTTACATTAAAAAATTGGAGTTGCTTTGGTCTTCTATGTTTAACGAATACACATGGTTCATTATTATTATTATTATTATTATTATTATTATTATTATTATTATTATTAAATTATTTTACGACCATTTTTGTCACTGAATATATCTGTTTATTTTCTAAATAAACATATAACATTTTGTTAGGAATCAAATTCCCTGCTTGCACTACGTAAAGATTTTTTATTGGTCTTACAGAGTTTTTCTCCATTAATCACCAATGGTCCCTGGTTGCACTTTAAAACAGTGTTAAGGACAACGAAGAATAGCCATATTACAATTGATACGCACCCAGAAAGATCACTTGTCTTTCGGAAATAAAACGAAAATCTACTACACATGTAATGGCAGACTGTCTCTCTGTCTATCATTTATTACTTCCATACTTAAGCATTAATTAATTAATTTATTTATTTATTTATTAATGAATTTTTATTTATTCATTAATTTATTATTTATTATTTATTTATTTATTTATTGGTTTGTTTATTTATTTCTTTATTCATCTATTTATTAGTTTATTTATTTATTCATTTATTTATTAGTTTATTTATTTAATTATTTTTATTTATTTATCTATTATTTATTTATTTATTTATCTATTTATTTATTAGTTTATTTATTTATTTATTATTTATTTATTTATCTTTATTTATTATTTTTGTTTGTTTATTTATTTATTTGTCCATTTATTTATTTATTCATTTATTTATTATTTATTTATTTATTTATTTATTTATTTTTATTTATTTAATTATTTATTCATTCATTTATTAGTTAGTTTATTTATTTATCTATTTATTAATTTGTTTATTTATTTATTTATTATTTATTTATTTATTTATTTATTTATTTATTTACTTATTTATTCATTTATTTATTTATTTATTCATCTATTTATTAGTTTATTTATTTATTTATTTATTATTTATCAGTTTGTTTATTTATTTATTGATCTATTTGTTTATTTATTTATTTATTCATTCATGTATTAGTTTATTTATTTATTTATTTATTCATTCATTCTTCTATTTATTAGTTTATTCATCTATTTGTTTATTTATTTATTTATTTATTTATTTATTCATTCTTCTATTTATTAGTTTATTCATCTATTTGTTTATTCATTTATTTATTTATTTATTCATTCATTTATTTATTTATTTATTTATTCTGGTAGAGTTAAGGCCATAAGGCCTTCTCTTCCACACTATCAGAGGTAAAATACATAAAGAAACATATAGACGAGAGGCGGGCAAAACGTAAGGAGCAATCGATGCAGCCTACATGACAACAAAATGACCACTGGGTAGAACAAGAAATACATCACTGATATCTACGGTTGGTTGAGGAATAGCCTGACTTCACGGCGGTCACTGAGTTTCTTTTGTGTTGCAGCACACATTTTGCCCGCCTATTTTATAGACAACGGGTTATTTTAACTCATCAATATATAGATTAAAATATATGACAACGTGTAATGTAAACAAAACCGATAATATACAAAATTGTTATTGGCAACTGGGTCAAGATTGTATGACATATCAAAGCCCCTGGGCACGACGGAAATCGTTTTATGCGAGATTAAATGCTATCGCCGTCTGTGAGTTCCCGTGATGACTATTACTATTTAGCCGAGGCTGTGACTAACTGAAATCCACTAAACATTAAGGGCCGTATTCATAGACATTCTTAACACGGGCTTTCGGTGGATGATCAGCGAACTAACGTTTTTCGTATTCATAAACCAGTGTTAGCGATATGATATGATATGAATCCTGTTTAGCACGCTCGTAGCCGGGCTATCGAAATGTCTATGAATAGCACCCTATCTGTTTTAATGAAGTACTAAGAAGTATGAGCCAAAAATACATGAAACTGCATGAAAAGAGTTTATATAATACTTAGTTTCTATACAGTGCTACGGTGCAGATATATTTGCTAGTAAATGACCTCACTTTTGCGCCGATCGATTTTATGTAAATATTTCACAGAACACACAAATACACCGGCCGGTCTAAGTAGAGGATACAGACTTACAGGGCAGAAAGAAACCGTCATCACTTGCGCCACCTTTAATCACACAATATATCGTGCATTAAAAAACTGTCAGTTTCTCACCCAATCACTTACATCCCTGTCTACTTACATAACCATGTTACACTTTACAGTCGATTCCAGTTACCTCCCACGAGAGCCATACACACACTCTCGGACTTAAAAATAAACATAACACACACAGAGTTTGTGGTCAGGTTACCAAATGGGATCATTCGTAATGATTCATATAAATATAATAAATATAAATAAAATCCTAAAACTGCTATAGCCTATATGAAAAAACATTCATTTTACAACATATTCCAATCTTATGAATCCATGCTGGTTGAATTTAATGTACCATCTCTCAGTAGTCTCGGGATAAGAGCACAACAAATGTATTTGTTCAAAACCATAAATGGCTTAATAGACAACCCTGATCTTCTACAGCTAATTAGTTTCAATATTGGTAAATCAAATTTGAGAAAGCGATCTCTCTTTTATTTACAGACAAAAACAGTATCTCATAAAATGTCTCCACTTTTATTAACGCTTCGAACTTACAATCATCTATCAAATAAACAGGATTTAGATTTTTCGTTATCGTACAATATGTACAAGAAAAAGTTACGTAAAGCATTACTTGAAACACATGTTCTGTGTTGGTGAGATTTTGAATAAATGAATTGAGCCTATTGGCCTGCTGTATATTGAATTTATTAACATGATGTTGTATTTGCTCTGCAATTTGCCGATTATAGCTACGCCTACATTTTGCATTTTTGGCTGTGATGTCTGTACTTGGCTCTTTTTGATTTGTTTTTATTTGGTGTTTTTCATTTATATCTGTATCTGACTTTTTTATTTAGATGGTATCTATTTGTTTTTTGTTTTTCCTTCTCTTTTCCATTTTTAATTTGTAATTACACTTGTATCTGTTTTACCTCTTTTTCGTGTTGTATGCAATTCTATGTTTTTTATCTGTACTGTCTATTGTAATTGGGGCTTTGCTCTGTTATGGACATAAATAGATAAATAAATAAACAATGATATTAATATTACCGTTAGACGGTAACATGAAAGTTTCCAAGCTCCAAACTTTCATGTTTATTGCTTTCGTGATTTGGAAACAATACACAATCATAGAGCGCTGAAGTATACAACAGAATATTATGAAATGAGTCGTTATGTTTCCATGGTTACCAAGTATCCTTGCGATTATATTTGTGTTCCCATCATGATATTGATACATACAGAATGTAAGAGAAAGAGACAGAACAAGGAACGCTAATGCACGAGGACTCATTATTAAACAATTAGACAGAATATCACAACATAGAAATGAGGTAAGAAATAGCCTGGAGCTAGAAGAATATGACGGCGTCTCTTAAAAATCTCAACACCAAATAGTACAAGAAAATCAGATTAAAAGAGAAAGTAGGGTGGGTCGGAGTAATTTTGGTAGTTACAATTTATTCCTACTGAATAAAACTTTATCTAATCTTCAAGCACATGCCAATTTAAGATGTATTTAAGCCTGTCATAGACTGTTAAAATTTGTGTTGATCACACTGATACTGCCTGGTAAAAAATTGTTTATTAACTAGCCTATGAAATATGTTAGTTGGGAGGCCGGAGGGAAAAAAGACCTTTGTGCGAGATCGTGCGTATTTGCTTGCTTTCCGCACAGAACCAATACGCGGTAAGTGTGAAATACCACATTCAGTATTCCCAACGTAACACACATAACAATTTCCCTCTTCTTACCGCTTAAGCACCATATTCATTTTACTGCTTTAGGCTTTTAACATATTATTTTTAGAGACGTTTAACATAGTAATAATTATAAATTGGAAACTTACCACTGCAATTTCACCTAAATTGCAATGTTAATTATTGTTTTCAAATATTTGCAAAAATTAAGTAAAGTATACTACTCCATAAAAGTTACTGCATTCCTGATACAAGTAACATTAAGGAAGCCGTGAAAAAATCAACAAGATTCCAGATGCCGATGTTATTACTGCAATACGTTATATAAATATTATTGTTAAAATATTAAAATGAAAAATAAATCATTACATAACCTTACCGTTTGTTTTAAGTTCGCATTTATAGACTGGGGGGAAAAAAGACAGACGTATATCACGGCCTGCTGGAGTATAGTAGCCACACAGAAAACATTTTAAAGCAACAATGTTGAAGATAGATATTTTGGTATTCCAAAGTTGCCGTCATTAAACAGAAACCAAGATGGAGATTTAATTGCAACTAATTAGAAATTCGTCTTTCACGTATGTAATAAACGATCTACGGACAGAATAATGTACGACACACGAGCGGTATGTTTGTTTTCATGTTCTCGGAAATTAAAAAAGCTCAACTACGTTTCGCTTCTTCAATCTTTTCCTCGAACATGAAAACGTCAACAAACCGCTCTTGTGACGCATATTACTATTGGGGAGGCCGAGACGTAGAAGGAAGATAATATTAAAATGGATTTGAGGGAGGTGGGATATGATACAAGAGACTGGATTAATCTTGCTCAGGATAGGGACCAATGGCGGGATTATGTGAGGGCGGCAATGAACCTCCGGGTTCCTTAAAAGCCAGTAAGTAAGTAAGTCTATGAAATAACCATCATGCCACCATGTATGCATTTATTCACACTGCAAATGGGTAAATACCCGGTGGCAGTGGTAACTATTTACACTCAATAATCACAATTAATAATAAAATACAATTAATAATAAATTGTCCACATCTGTGGAGTAACGGTTAGCGCGTCTGGCCGCGAAACCAGATGGCCCGGGTTCGATTCCCGGTCGGGGCAAGTTGAGATTTTTTCCGGGTTTTCCCTCAACCCAGCAAATGCTGGGTAACTCTCGGTGTTGGACCCCGGACTCATTTCACCGGCATTATCACCTTCATCTCATTTAGACGCTAAAAACCTGAGCTGTTGATAAAGCGTCGTAAAATAACCTACTAAAAAAATTCACCGGCATTATCACCTTCATCTCATTCAGACGCTAAATAACCAAAGATGTTGATAAAGCGTCGTAAAATAACCTACTAAAAATTAAAATAATAAATTAATAATACTAACAATAATTAATACTAAAAATAATAATAATAACAATAGTATAATAATATTAACAAGGATCATCCTAAGTTAAATGAAACACGATCACTTAAAATAACATTTAAAGTAAATCTAATTTGTATCTTAACCCTAAGTTCAAACTAAAACCCACGAGTATGATATTATGTTCACATCTGCACAAATACCTTCCAGCACTACACTCATTTTTCTGTCAACTCACTCACTGCACTGGAACTACGACACATTTCACTGATACTATGCTGATTTCACTAACACTTCAAAAAATGTCACTGTTCAAATACTTTGCACTACCCTATAAACTATAAAACTTCACTGACACAAACACACTTCACTGACACAACACACTTCACTGGCATAACACACTTCTTCACTGATACAACACTTTAAATAACAAAATATCATTTACACCCTTTAGAGTGTGTATAATATACTACTCTCTATTAGCAAAGTCGTTAAGCTTATTTTTAAATACATTTTTGGTTATTGGTAAAGCCTTTAGTAAGTCTGCAGGTAAAGCATTCCAGTCCCTGATAGTACGATTGAGAAAAGAAAACTTTCCAGTGTCCGTCCTCTGTCTTCTTTCCCTCAATTTATATGAGTGGTCGTTCCTCGAAGAGTAATTTGGCGGCTGCAACCTATTTTTTATTTCTCTCCAGGCAGGCTCACCTCTGTATGTTTTGAACATTGCGCATAATCGAATTCGCGTTCTCCTGTCCGTGAGTGTGTCCCATTTTAATGGTGAATTATTACGACAACCATGAGAGCCCCTTTTTTTTAATATTTTCCAGTGTCTTAATATGTTCTAATCTGTAACGACCCCAACATGCAGCACCATATTCCATTACTGGACGAACTAGTGACAAATGCAATCTCTTTGGATTTATCACAAAACAGAGAACAATAGTGACTGGAAAATTGTATCATGGTAACAGGATATGGGTCTCTAAACTTAATAAATGATACGATGAAAGAGTAATGGAACGGAGAAAAATTCTCTCCGGCGCCGGGGTTTGAACCCAGGTTTTCAGCTCTACGTGCTGATGCTTTATCCACTAAGCCACACCGGATACAACTCCGACGCCGGTTAGAATCGTCTCAGATTAAGCTCCAACTCTTGGGTTCCCTCTAGTGGCCGCCCTCTGCACTACGTCATAGATGTCTATGAACGCAGGACCGAAGTCCACACATGTGCTGAGGTGCACTCGTATGATGACGCATAATATCTGCATGGAAATATCATATGTACTTCGGTACATTAAAATAATAGGGGTATATTTAATAAATGATGCACTATCACCTTTACTTTTTAACTTCGCTTTAGAATATGCCATTAGGAAAGTTCAGGATAACAGGCAGGGTTTGGAATTGAACGGGCTACATCAGCTTCTTGTCTATGCAGATGACGTGAATATGTTAGGAGAAAATACACAAACGGTTCGGGGAAAACACGGAAATTTTACTTGAAGCAAGTAAAGCGATCGGTTTGGAAGTAAATCCCGAAAAGACAAAGTATATGATTATGTCTCGTGACGGGAATATTGTACGAAATGGAAATATAAATATTGGAGATTTATCCTTCGAAGAGGTGGAAAAATTCAAATATCTTGGAGCAACAGTAACAAATGTAAATGACACTCGGGAGGAAATTAAACGCAGAATAAATATGGGAAATGCCTGTTATTATTCGGTTGAGAAGCTCTTATCATCCAGTCTGCTGTCCAAAAATCTGAAAGTTAGAATTTATAAAACAGTTATATTACCGGTTGTTCTATATGGCTGTGAAACTTGGACTCTCACTCTGAGAGAATGGAACATAGGTTAAGGGTGTTTGAGAATAAGGTGCTTAGGAAAATATTTGGGGCTAAGCGGGATGAAGTTACAGGAGAATGGAGAAAGTTACACAACACAGAACTGCACGCATTGTATTCTTCACCTGACATAATTAGGAACTTGAAATCCAGACGTTTGAGATGGGCAGGGCATGTAGCACGTATGGGCGAATCCAGAAATGCATATAGAGTGTTAGTTGGGAGACCGGAGGGAAAAAGACCTTTAGGGAGGCCGAGACGTAGATGGGAGGATAATATTAAAATGGATTTGAGGGAGGTGGGTTATGATGATAGAGACTGGATTAATCTTGCACAGGATAGGGACCGCTGGCGGGCTTATGTGAGGGCGGCAATGAACCTTCGGGTTCCTTAAAAGCCATTTGTAAGTAAGTAAGATGTTCTTTATACTGAAATTACCCCAACCACCCTAAATAAGTTATTAACATATACATGTTTTCACATTTTACAAACAGAAATATTTCATGTCTAGTCCTCATTTTTACACTATTACTTAAGAAATCAGAAAACATAATCTGATTACACTTCGTGCTGTGCATTATTTAATTGTACGAACACGAAAACATTACGCAATGCACTAGTTCCCAGGCAGCTCGGTGGTCGCATTAAATAACATTTAAATTCTGAGTGTTAATTGCCGGGTGACGTAATCTGATGGGCGCACATGCGATGTCTAGCGTCACAAGTTCACTACACCGTCATGACAGCCTTCTCAGCTGCAGCTGACAACAGCATCAGAACCGACGCCGCGCCTAGCTGGGCACCGACAAGAGCATTTCCACCTGTCTGCGAATGCTGTGTTACACTAGCGTCAAATGGAGTTCGTCTGCAAACATCTTGGAATGCCTGGAGACTTGCAAGAGTAAATGTACAGGGACGTCATTTTATTTATACTAACATTTTTAATATTAACCTTGCTATAGAAAAGGTTCAACGCAAGGCAGCAAAATATGTCAAAATGGGGAAGGGACATGGTGAGGAGATAGTAAAAGACTTAGGATGGGAATCTCTCAAATCAAGGCGACGAAAAACCAGACTCACCGCATTATTTAAGGTACAAATGGGACACAAAGCATGGACCGACATCAATGCTAGATTAGCAACACTATCATACTTAGGAGGGGCTGATCATATTAGGAAGTTTAAATGTACAAAACAAAGAACGGACGTGGCAAAATTGTCCTTTCTTAACCGCACAATAGTAGACTGGAACAGCTACCTGCGGCAATCTTTCAGGGCGGTCCTCTTAAAATCAATACATTTAAGGAAAGGTTGAGAAGATTGGACTGAAAATGTAATTGGAGGTGCAGTGTAATTATTTAAGTTGTGTCATGTAATTAATTGAGTTGATATATAATTCATTAAGGTGATATGTAATTACTTAAATTGGTAATAGTTGGGTGAAACAGAAGTACTTTTAAGTTAGATTTACTTTTGCTTATCGTAGGCATTATTATAGAATTGTTTTTATTTATAGTCCTAGGTTTATTGCATCTACTATTTATAGATTTATGTTTACATTATCTTATTTCATTTACGTATATTTTATTTTATTTCATGTAATTGTAACTGTTGTATATTATATATCACTGCCACCGGGTGTGTACCCAATTGTAGTGTTAATAAATACATACATACATACATGCATTGAGACCCGGAAACACAGTTGGCTACCTCCTTCCACCACTGTAGTTCGATGTACTGGCGTAAAATACAAACAAATCACTTCACTAGGTGTAGGAGGGAAGAAAAGTAGTTCATCCATTTACGTAAACTAGGAAATATCGCGAGTTGAGTTTGATAGTTTTCATTTGGTTTTGTTTAATCAAAATACACTACAGTGTTAACAATAAGTGTTTTTACTTACGAACTGAGTTATCCATGCGAACGTATTCATTATTTAGCGTATATTATACTGTCTACAGCATATTAGCGTACAATATAGAGAATGAAGTTAAATTGAAAAATAATCATAATATGGATATTTAAACACATTTTTTAAAATGGTGGCCGTTCATTTCGATACAGGCTTCAGTTCTTTTGTGCATATTATCGCACTATAGACTATTGCATATAATTCCAATTACCAGTTTCGTCCTTCGTACTAGTAACTCATGTTGAAATATTTCTGTACCTACTCTATAAAAAAGTACCTTACGTACTGTAAATTCAGTCTTCACTTCTGCCCGACCCGCACGGATAAAATTACTCAGACATGCTATCTACTGTCCGTCCAAGTGGTTATGTCGCAGGAAAGGGGGGGAATCACGTGATCGTTAATTAATTAACGAGGGCCTTTTATTTAAGTTATTTTAAACAGTTGCATGATATTACGTAGAAGTCCAATTAATTCATAACAGAAATTAATGTTTTCAGAAAAGAGCTAAGACAGCCCAGCCACTAGTCTTTACAATGGAGCGAGCAGAAGCAGGTGGGGGAAATCGGGGTGCGACATAGGCAAACAGACGACAGTATCTGTGCGAAAATATGATTCAATATTGGAAGTTTTCGTCAACGGAAAACGCGAACATATTTCTGAAACGTACTATACTCACTAACGCAGTACTGCGGCCTTGGTTCTGTGTGGAGGACAGCTGGAACTTCGTTAGTAGAAGCGGTGGGAGTGAAGTGCATTCAAAAACTCAGGTACAATAAAAGTTGAAGTAAAAATAAAATGATGTCCCTGTATAAGAACATGAAAACATGTTAAGTCTATCAATTACAAATTAAATAATAAAGAATGAGCGCCTTCGTCTGTATCTCTAACGGAAGAGTTTCTAACTACACACCTCCATTCATGTTCCGGCAGAAAAGTTAAAATCTACCCCCTACATCTCATTTAACTTAATTGAAGAGAGTGATTCCAAAACTAGCTCACTCAATTTCGCTATTTTTATTATACATCTTGATTACACAACTTTTAATATTATATCACTTCGGAAATATTATAAATTTATAAATCTTCTCTCCATTCGTGACCTGCCACAAGGGACAAAGAGTACTCAACCACAGAAATTTTTACAAGTTCATTGAACCTCCTACAAGTACATAGCTGCAAATAATTTTTTTGACATTAGTGGAAAAATACCCAATTCAATGCGGGCTAAAGCAGGGAGATGCACTATCACCTTTACTTTTTAACTTCGCTTTAGAATATGCCATTAGGAAAGTTCAGGATAACAGGCAGGGTTTGGAATTGAACGGGTTACATCAGCTTCTTGTCTATGCGGATGACGTGAATATGTTAGGAGAAAATCCACAGACGATTAAGGAAAACACGGAAATTTTACTTGAAGCAATTAAAGCGATCGGTTTGGAAGTAAATCCCGAAAAGACAAAGTATATGATTATGTCTCGTGACCAGAATATTGTACGAAATGGAAATATAAAAATTGGAGATTTATCTTTCGAAGGGGTGGAAAAATTCAAATATCTTGGAGCAACAGTAACAAATATAAATGACACTCGGGAGGAAATTAAACACAGAATAAATATGGGAAATGCCTGTTATTATTCGGTTGAGAAGCTTTTATCATCTAGTCTGCTTTCAAAAAATCTGAAAGTTAGAATTTATAAAACAGTTATATTACCGGTTGTTCTTTATGGTTGTGAAACTTGGACTTTCACTCTGAGAGAGGAACATAGGTTAAGGGTGTTTGAGAATAAGGTGCTTAGGAAAATATTTGGGGCTAAGCGGGATGAAGTTACAGGATAATGGAAAAAGTTACACAACGCAGAACTGCACGCATTGTATTCTTCACCTGACATAATTAGGAACATTAAATCCAGACGTTTAAGATGGGCAGAGCATGTAGCACGTATGGGCGAATACAGAAATGCATATAGAGTGTTAGTTGGGAGACCTGAGGGAAAAAGACCTTTGGGGAGGCCGAGACGTATATGGGAGGATAATATTAAAATGGATTTTAGGGAGGTGGGATATGATGATAGAGAATGGATTAATCTTGCACAGAATAGGGACCGATGGCGGGCTTATGTGAGGGCGGCAATGAACCTTCGGGTTCCTTAAAAGCCATTTGTAAGTAAGTTGTAAGTAAGTGGAAATATACCTATTTTTAGAGAGATAAGTGTTCCAAAAAAGCAAAGAATGCTAATGAACTTAGTTTGATTTCGAATATAGGTGATGCTTCAGGAGAGCAATTGATCCTTTCAATGCAGCTAAGGTTACAACCGGAATAATAGATGTAGGTATTCCAAGCCTCTTAAACACATCTTTCATGAAGAGAGTAGCGGTACCTCTTGCTCCAACCAGAAGTCCGATTACTTCAAGCTCTTCTAGCTGGTAATTTTGGAGGTAATATGGAATGGTAGGATTGTAGATATTCTTTTTTCATTATCCACTTCTGCTGGCTGTTCCTCATTCGTTTCGAAACTTACAGTGGGTTCAATTATGAATCCAGACCTTGTGGATTCCTTGAAAGCTATTATATCTATGCGCCGTGTACTGCCAGTGACGGAGAGACCATGTACTTCTTCAAAGGTGTTGTAATCGGCATCTTTAAGGACAGTGGCTATAATTGATCGTACTTGGTGGTGTCGAGCGTTTCGCAGACCGTCGCCGTGCAGACAGGATCCCAGGACGTCAATAATTTTTTTTCTTTTCTTCGTTTTAATATCCAAGATTTTACCCCGTATAACATAATTCTCTCTATCAATCACTTATAAATGAGGGCATTTGTTGTATTTAAAATGTTTTTAAACCAAAGAACTGATGTCCAAATCTGTTTTATAAATGCTAGTGTATTATATATTTTTATTCTTGTAGATTTTTTCTAAACAATTGTACCAATTGTACCAATTGTACACCTTTCTTCAGTTACTTTATCATCAATTCCAGCTACACTCTTCCAATTATCTTCTAAATTTGACCCCAATATTTAAATTTATTATTATTTTAAAAATCTTCTTTTTCAGTCTCTAGCTTTTCATCTCCAATTTACAAATTCAATAAGGTTATTTACTGCGAAATAATCGTCATCATAAAGTGAGAAACGGCTTTGCTGAATCGCTCAGGTAATTAAACATTTTTGAACTATCTGAAGAAGTGCATTGCATATCATCGGACGGCTCCATAAAAAGAGCAGATATTGTTGCGTTCAATAGAAAGAAGATGTTCGGATACATTTTGGACAAAACTGTGAGATTCGAGAAGGATTCCGGTCAAGCAGAAGAAGTAAATAACGAAAAACAAAGACATTACGAACCATGTACTGCCTCTTTTTGTGAGAAATATGACATTCCAAATTAGAAAGTAAGTGGGATTTTATTTGGAGCAAGTAGTACTTACTTACTTACTTACAAATGGCTTTTAAGGAACCCGAAGGTTCATTGCCGCCCTCACATAAGCCCGCCAGTGGTCCCTATCCTGTGCAAGATTAATCCAGTCTCTATCATCATACCCCACCTCCCTCAAATCCATTTTAATATTATCCTCCCATCTACGTCTCGGCCTCCCTAAAGGTCTTTTTACCTCCGGTCTCCCAACTAACACTCTATATGCATTTCTGGATTCGCCCATACGTGCTACATGCCCTGCCCACCTCAAACGTCTGGATTTAATGTTCCTAATTATGTCAGGTGAAGAATACAATGCGTGCAGTTCTGCGTTGTGTAACTTTCTCCATTCTCCTGTAACTTCATCCCGCTTAGCCCCAAATATTTTCCTAAGCACCTTATTCTCAAACACCCTGAACCTATGTTCCTCTCTCAGAGTGAGAGTCCAAGTTTCACAACCATACAGAAGAACCGGTAATATAACTGTTTTATAAATTCTAACTTTCAGATTTTTGGACAGCAGACTGGATGATAAGAGCTTCTCAACCGAATAATAACACGCATTTCCCATATTTATTCTGCGTTTAATTTCCTCCCGAGTGTCATTTATATTTGTTACTGTTGCTCCAAGATATTTGAATTTTTCCACCTCTTCGAAGGATAAATCTCCAATTTTTATATTTCCATTTCGTACAATATTCTGATCACGAGACATAATCCTATACTTTGTCTTTTCGGGATTTACTTCCAAACCGATCGCTCTACTTGATTTGGAGCAAGTAGTAGTGTTACAAACTTTGTAAATAGTATTCGACCTTTGACGTCTGAACTTAATTCTTCCTGTCAACATCTAAGTCTCCCTTGTCCAGTTGAACTTCGTAAATCTGTGACTAGGAAATTAAGGGAGGAATTAAGAGATGCAGAATTCGAATCTTGGAAAGTAATGCCTGGAAGAGGCAGAGGTGTAGAATTGTACAGCCAAGTGCCTAAAGCCAACGCCTGGATTTTTAATAAGTGTGGACTATCTACATCTGAATGGGTAACCTGCCTCAAAATGAATGCCAATTTAGCAGCAGTTAGAGGAGTACCTGGTCGCTCTTTGGACGGATCCCGGTGCAGACATGGCTGCCCGGAGACTGAAACCCTTGCCCACGTCCAAGGTCAGTGTAACAGAGGTTTACTCCTCCGAAATGCCAGACACCATCATGTTCGATCCTTAATTGCAACTGCTTTAAGAAAAAGTCTTGGATAGTAGAAGAGGAAGTTTTTGCCTTGCTACTAATGGCTCCTCTAGACGTATTGACATCACAGCGTATTCCCAGACTACCAAGAAAGGATATATAATTGATCCTACATTAAGAATTGAAACGGGGAGTAGCCAGCCGGAGGATGTCAATCAAGAAAAGATCAACATTTATCTGCCAACAGTTGATTACTTCAAAGCAAAATACCAGCTTGAAGGCATTGAGGTGATTGGTCTTCTTATTGGAGCTCGTGGTGTGATTCCCAAGTTCTTTGAACGCTCCAGGAAGACTTTTGAACTACCACAGACACCTACTGCTGACATAACTTCAGTTTTGAAACGCTCTTGCCAAATTCTGAGTCATTATATTCACTCTGTTTAATTTTTTTCTTTTCTTCACTTTATATTCATATATGTTTATTTTAATTTTCTTTCTACAAAATTTATGTAAACATTTAATATTGTAAAATTCATGTAGGAGAGTATACTGAGTCCTTCTGGGCTACCTCCAATGGGAGGCAGTTATTAATATTATATTATTATTATTATTATTATTATTATTATTATTATTATTATTATTATTATTATTATTATTATATACATTCTTGCGTTTAGGTTTACTTCATCTTTGGAAGACATAGCGCTAAATGTTTTGAGAGTTTCTTTGTATATAGTAAATTATCATTTGCATTATCATATAAATGAATAATACAAAATTACTCCGTTAGGGATAGCTGCTCTTATAATTTATATTCACAGAAAAAACTCTTTCATTAAAAAATGAAATTTTATTTTCTTTATTGATCATTAGGCTGTACCATTTAATGTTTTCTCTTTAAAAAGGGCTTCTACCCAACATTCACGGGTATCTATCTCTTTAAAAATATAATAATAATATAATAATAATAATAATAATAATAATAATAATAATAATAATAATAATAATAATAAATACCTTACTCTTTGCCGATGATGAAGTCATAATTTCCAATTCAGAGGATAATTTACAAAGAGGATTATATACATTAAATTAAATATTAAAATATTTTGGTATGGAAATTTCAGCACAAAAATCAAAAGCAATGCCATTTTTAGGACAAGACCCAATCAGAAGTAAGATAATACACAATAACCAATGCCTCGAATAAATACAAAATTTGAACTATCTGGGTTGTGAAATATCTTATCAAAATGAAAAAGATGTGAACAAGAAAATTACCAAATTTACACAAATTCTAGGAATAATAAACTACACATTAAAAGCTAGATTAGTACAAAAATCTACAAGAATAAAAATATATAATACACTTTTATACGGAAGCGAGATTTGGACATTAAAGAAAAAAAGACATGAACAGAATCAAAGCAACGGAAATGAAATTTTCAGGAGGACAGCAGGATATACTCTTTTAGACCGAAAAAGGAATGAAGAAATTTTAGAACAATTAGAAGTAGAGTCAGTAGAAGAAAAAATCAGCAGATACAAATTCAATTGGCTAGATCATGTAAGAAGAATGGAAAATTCAAGAATCCCAAAAATTATGATGCAGTATAAACCTAGAGGACATCGTTGACCAGAAAGACCTTTAAGAAGACTGCTAGATGGGGCCGAAACAAGTCTACAGAGGCCTAATTCGTGAAGGTGAAGGAGGATTATTATTATTATTATTATTATTATTATTATTATTATTATTATTATTATTATTATATTATACGTCCTGATGAAGTATCACTTATTAAGATGCCCCTTGTTAAAGTGGAATGAAATGATCCCATCAGCTTGACGGTGTACTGTATAGTCCAGTCGTGAAAATGTATTGCATGAAACGATTTCAGAGACATGCATGATAATGGGAATGTCGTGTTCCGCGGTACATGTATTCAATAATCAATTGATCGATATTACAGTGATTCCAGATTATCTTCGGTAATTGCACTACGAATTCGCCTGTGTTAGCAACAATACTAGATTTACTAAAATAGCTCAATTCAATCTAACCGTTTCTGCACATTATCTCTATTAGTCGTACAAAAACACACCTCCGCTCTTTGAGTCGTTTGCAGCAATTGCTTCTCAATCAACACGCCTAAATGCCTAGTGTTAATATATGCGTTAAATCCCATTATAGTTAGTAGTTCAGGTTGCATTGTTAACTGCATGGTGAGGGCACCAAGCTTTAATTAAACGCTTGCTTCCACATCGATATCGCTTGATAAACATTCAGTAATTATGATTATGACGGTAATAACACTACGTTTATACAGGGTGTTTCAAAATATTTTTTGAAAATCCATACAAATTGTTGTGCTGAAGGAAAATCAAATCACCACTTCCAAAAGATTAGCGAGGTTCCATTCTTCCTGAACATCGGCACTAGAAGCAGCATGAGCTTTCTGCAGCTTTTCGTCTCACGAAAATTAATAAGAACTCATTTTTGTAAGGAACAGGATGCGAAATTCTGCTTTCTTTTCAGTTTATTTCCAGATTCAATTCTAGAATCCTTCCAACTGTGCTGACTCAATTGTCAATTTCATTATACATACTGAGAAGTAACTAACAGAACGCTAGTTTGAAAACAATTATGGCTAATGAATGAATTGTGATGTAATATCCAATGACAACTATTTAACTTAAGAATTTTTTCTGACATTAAAATATGTCTAATTTGTAGGAACATAACTGTCCACATTCCGATATTATATTCGCGTACTTCGAGTAAATATCGCTGACTCTGGATTTTTCGTCTATTATAAGTAAAATAACTACCTGCTTTTTATTCGACCTCTTAACGTGTTTCCTGAACCTTCTTGTAAAATATGAGGGTGGACACTTATCACTGCTTGCAGCTAATTTAGATTTAACAACTGCCATTTCAAAACAACCGTGAATCTATATCTATCTTAAAGTTTATGTTTCTTTTAAAGTAATAATAATAATAATAATAATAATAATAATAATAATAATAATAAACTCTATATATGGTATAATTCAAACGTCTGGATATGTTAAGGCTTACAGAATCTTATCAAACACGCAAAACAGAGTAAAAAATAAGACATATGCAACATATAGAAAAAGAAAGGAAGGTATGAAGGAAGAAGAAAGAAAAAAGAAGAAAAGAATGGAATAAAGAAAGAAACGAAGGAAGGAATAAAGAACAAAGGAAGAAAGAAAGAAAGAAAGAAAGAAAAAGAAAAAAGAAAGAAGAGAGGTAGAAATAAAAGCGGATAAGGAAAGAAAGAAAAGAGGAAGAAGAAATGAAAGAAAACAGAAAGAATGAAACACAGAAAGATTGTAAAAAGAGAAAAGGAATTAAAGAAAGGAAAAGGAAGAAAGAAAAAACGATGAAAGAATGAAAGAAAGACAGAAATAATGAAAAAAGAAAAAAAGAGTTCAAGATAGAAAAAAGGAAGTAAGAAAGAAAGAAAGAAGAAAAGATGAAGAAAGGATGAAAGAAAGAAAAAGGAAGGAAAGAAAAGAGGAAGGCATAATGAAAGAAATAAAAGAGGAAAGAAGAAGGAAAGAAAGAAAAGAGAAAGGCAGAATGAAAGAAAGAAAGAATGAAAAATGAAAGAAAAGAAATAATGATAAAAGGAAGAAAGAATGACAGGAAAATGGAAAACTAAGAAATAAAAAAGAACGAAAACAAGAGGAAGGAAGAATTAAATAAAAATAGGAAGGAAGAATGAAAGAAAAAGGAATAAGGAACAAAGAAACAAATAAAGAAATATAGAAAGAAAAAATTAAGATAGGAAGAAAGTAAGGATGAAAGAAAGAAGAAAGGATGAAAGAAAGAAAGGACGGAAGAAAAGCGAATAAAAAATAGACAAAGAAAGAAAAAAGAAGGGTAAAAAGAAAGAAAGGAACAAATAAGAAAGGAAGAAAGAAATGAAGAAATAAAGAAAAGAGGAAGCAAAGGAAACGTAATAAAACGTAGACCTTATCAGCAAATCAAAATGAAAAGACATAATGCAATGTATGTAAGTATTAAAACGATAATAAAAGTTAGTGTAGTACAGAGAATACAATAAACATAATTTTTTGGTATAGACGAGAAATTAAAAATAATTTATTTCTAGAAGAAAGATTAACGTTTCATTTTTATAAAAATCCCTCTAGCACCCTAGAAAACGTAAATACTCTTTTTCAGGGCCATTCCACAAAATTTTAAGACAAGGACGATTTCTCACATGACGGATATTATAGGGAAAAATAATGAAACATAAACTAAATAAAGTAATATTCTATAGAAATCAAGCTGTAGACGTCTCGGACTCGTTCCCAGATTCAATGTCCAGACTACATCATACCTCCTGATCTCGTAAAAGCATCCTTTAACTCCGGATTAGTGCTGAGTAGTCTGCAGTTATACAGGGTGTATCCGAGGTGGTGTTACAAACTTTCAGGGATGACGGCGATGGGCACATGTAGGCCTATCAATTGAGATAAGGAACCATGGTCCGGAAATGACCGAGTCGAAAGTTACAAGCAAAAATAGTTGTGTGGAAATTAAATAATTTTATTCCTCTGTACACCTTATTTATGTGTATTTATCTGTACATCTTACACATACTGTATTCATCTGACGTTGCATTTACTTACAGTATTCCATTCAGTGCGCTGTCTGAGGGATGGGGACAGGAAACTACACTAAAGCAATGCAGATAGCGTAATGTGTAACGGACATGGTCGGTCCTGATATGCACGTCTGTAGACAGCAGTGTATGTGTACAAGTTGCAGTGTCCAGTCGATCAGTCCTAGTGAAATGGAGGAGTACACGAGAGCGGAATAAGCAGACCTGATTTTCGAATACGGATGAGCCAATGGGAACAGTAGACAAGCTCACAGATTGTATCGGGACAAGTACCCACGTAGGAGACATCCGGCCCATACCATCTTTCCACGACTGTTCCAAAGGTTAAGGGAAGGAGGGCACGTGGTGCCAAATTACAATTCCATTTCCACACAATTATTTTTCCTTATAACTTTCGGCTCAGTCATTTCCGGACAAGTTTTCCATTTCCTGTATAAGGCCTTTACATATTATGTATCTTTTTATGACTGTCATTTTTCAGTTTCTCTTTTACAGTCATTTCGGACATATGAAAGAAGTTTGAGAAATAAACACCCTATATCTCTAAATTGATAACTGGCGTATTAATGGCTGTTACCCTTCGCCATCATCCCTGAAAGTTTGTGACACAACCTCAGTTTCTCTTTACAGAAACACCCTGTATAAGGTTAATGTTATGTTTTATTTAACGACGCTCGCAACTGACATGAAAGAAGTTTGAGAATAAACATTATATCAGCGTCGCCGGTTGTGTCGCATTAATGGTCAAGTTTCTCTTTTGTCCTTTCAGGTGTTCTTTTACATGCCAGTAAATCTACTGACATATGAAAGAAGTTTGAGCCTGCCGCATTTAAACGTATTAACTGTTATTTTTCCGGTTTCTCTTTTAAATGCCATCGACCTGGCTCTACATATTATGGATCGAACCCGCAACCTTGGGCATAGAAGGCCAGCGCTATACCAACTTGCCAACCAGGTCGACTGTATAAGGTCGCTACATATTATGTGTATCTTAATCTGACGTATTAATGGCTGTTATTTTTCCGGTTTCTCTTTTACAGACACTATCTTTCATTGTGACATCTCAAAGAAGTCTGAGGAATTTCATAGGAACGTAAACAAGCTATCAAACTAGACAGTAATAAGTCAAAGTTAATAGGCACAAATTAGCCTTCATTAACCTTGAAAAGTGTCACAAGAGAGAAGATATTCATTACTTTAAAACTACTACAAATTTAATCGAAACTTCACAATATTTCAAAAAACATACTCAGTTAAGAGTTTGTATACGCTTCCTTCTTAAATTATTCAAGTGTAAAGTTACCGCGTCGCTAGAAAGAGCATATTGAGAGTGCTTCTAGCCTATCATTACACTCAAGGGACGACTGGGTTTAACAACTATTTCCACACAGTGCTTCAGTAAAAACAAAAGCCTAATTGATAGTTGTATTCCCACCCCATTAACATCACTTCCGACTTCGAAGTATAACACTGAATACAAAAACGATTAAAGTGATCCACTACACTTCTTAAATTCGTCCTAATGTACTTTTTCATTAAGTGAGATATACGAATACAGGGTGTCCAAAAACTTCATTTATTAGAGACAGCGAAAGAAGCCAAAACAATTATTTTTTCGGAATATGTACGATAAGATTTTCTTGTGTTAAATTCTAACGTACCTTGTTTACATGTTTCGACCTATTTATGGGTCATCCTCAGAACTGGTCGTTGTTGGTCTTGGCGCCACTTGTTCTGTTTCCTGTGAGGGTGTGTTCCTGTGGTATAGTGTAGAGTCAAAGAGTGTGTGTGTTCTGAAATTGAGTTTTGTGTTGAGAATTTCGTTGGGATGTGTTTTCGTGTGTCTGTATATTTCATATTGTTCTAGTGTGTTTACTTTCTGGCTTTTTGATTGGATATGTAGTATTTCCTACTGGCCTTAGCTCTGCCAGATTAAATAATAAATAAATAAATAAATAAATAAATTATTAATATTATTATTATTATTATTATTATTATCACTATTTCTTACCAGTGTTTATTATTGTCACACTAACATTACTTATCCAACTTTCATTATTTACTTTCATGTTCTTTTATGGTCTAGATATTAATGTAATAACTATGTAACCAATTGCATTCAATTAGAATTAGAGTCTGGCTGGGCGGAAGAGAAGCCCTACTGGCCTTAGCTCTGCCAGATTAAATAAATAAATAAATAAATTATTATTATTATTATTATTATTATTATTATTATTATTATTATTGATCTAAATGAGGGGTTGGAAAGCAATGGTGGATCATTAATGTTTAGGTGAGGGGTTTGGACTTTTTCCATTGCTGGTTGTCACCTTAAAAAAATTAAGACACAACGTTTCGAAGGGTGGTTCTCCCTTCGTCTTCAGGTGGAAAGAAGGAGAGAAAGAAAAAAATCTACTGTTGAGATCGTTACGTACAGCTATTCTGTATGACTGATCGAAACGTTGTTCTTAATTTTTATTGTGACAACCAGCAATGGAAAAAAGTCCAAACCCTTCACCTAAACATTATTATTTATTATTATTATTATTATTATTATTATTATTATTATTATTATTATTATTATTATTATTAACGTAATGCTTGACTACGTAAGGACAGTTACTTCGTGAATAAGGTCTCATGTTGACATTGACTACATAATTACTACGTTGGCAAAATGTCAACTTTATTTACATGTTTGTTGCATTTTTTTAGAAATGAAATCGATTTACTACTAAAGAAATAATAACACACAATGTGAAATGAGTTTTTTTTTCGTCCATGACGTTATTGTCATTGAGTAGGCCTACCTTCCACTACGAGTAGTAGCATCACATCTTTAGTCAAAAATTATTTTCTCTACGACAATAATTACAACATGAAAAGGGAGAGAAATAAAACTGTGGAACTGGCAACGAGATCGCGGGCGATGTTTCAAAATAGAAGCACTCATTCACAAGAGAAAAGGGAAGTGTTGCACACTACGAGGATCCTAATCACTAACAAGCTCAATTATATTCCGGTGTTAATGCAGAAAGACAAAGCAATAAAAAAATTGTTCATCGTTTCCAGGACTCTGCTAGAACAGCGCTATATCTATAATGATATCATTTTTATCTCCTGAAACAATGCAACCTCATTGACGGCCATATATATGACAGCATACACAACAGATAATACAAATTCCACGGAAACCATTACGGACAACAATAGATTGCGCAAAACAAAAGACATCATAAGTGATCGATGGCATCGAATTAAAATGAGTGTGATAAAAAATTTTTGGCCTACAATTCAGTACAGGATCAATGAATGGAATTTAAATAATTTATTCACTTTGGACTCCTATTTCAAAACAGATCTCCGTTTGGAGGAACACAATAGAGTGTTGATTGTTCTGTTTTCTAGGTCAACTGTGGGACGAGGGAGATGAAAGGATTAATATGAAAAGGTATGAATTAAAGGGGAGAGTTACTGATTTATTTTGAATGGAATCTCAAACAAATAGCTATAGTCAATATAACAAATAAAAATAATTTCAATAAATCCAGAGGTTGTAGAATTCGAGAGCACAGAAGATCATGAACGTGAAAATATTTCCTAGTAATAGAATAAGACATGACTACAATCCCGATTAATGCTAATATTGTAAAACTGTAATATTGTATTCGACAGATAATGGGAAAAAATGGGAATATAAGGGTACATAGATTTCAAAAAGGCATATGACTCGGTTAAGAGAGAAGTTTTATATGATATTCTTATTGAATTTGGTATTCCGAAGAAACTAGCTCGATTAATTAAAATGTGTTTCAGTGAAACATACAGCAGAGTTCGTATAGGTCAGTTTCTGTCAGATGCGTTTCCAATTCACTGTGGGCTAAAGCAAGGAGATACACTATCACCTTTACTTTTTAACTTTGCTTTAGAGTATGCCATTAGGAAAGTTCAGGATAACAGAGAGGAATTGAACGGGTTACATCAGCTGCTTGTCTATGCGGATGACGTGAATATGCTTGGAGAAAATCCACAAACGATTAGGGAAAACACGGGAATTTTACTGGAAGCAAGTAGAGAGATAGGTTTGGAAGTAAATCCCGAAAAGACAAAATATATGATTATGTCTCGTGACGAGAATATTCTACGAAATGGAGATATAAAAATTGGAAATTTATATTTTGAAGAGGTGGAGAAGTTCAAATATCTTGGAGCAACAGTAACAAATATAAATGATACTCGGGAGGAAATTAAACACAGAATAAATATGGGAAATGCCTGTTATTATTCCGTTGAGAAGCTTCTATAATCCAGTCTGCTGTCCAAAAATCTGAAAGTTAGAATTTATAAAACAGTTATATTACCGGTTGTTCTTTATGGTTGTGAAACTTGGACTCTCACTTTGAGAGAGGAACATAGGTTAAGGGTGTTTGAGAATAAGATGCTTAGGAAAATATTTGGGGCTAAGAGGGATGAAGTTACAGGAGAATGTACAAAGTTACACAACACAGAACTGTACGCACATTATTCTTCACCTGACACAATTAGGAACATAAAATCCAGACGTTTGAGATGGGCAGGGCATGTAGCACGTATGGGCGAATCCAGAAATGCATATAGATTGTTAGTTGGGAGGCCGGAGGGAAAAATATCTTTAGGAAGGCCTAGACGTAGATGGGAAGATTAGATTAAAATTGATTTCAGGGAGGTGGCATATGATGATAGAGACTGGATTAATCTAGCTCAGGATAGGGACCAATGGCGGGCTTATGTGAGGGCGGCAATGAACCTCCGGGTTCCTTAAAAGCCAGTAAGTAAGTAAGTATTGTAAAACTGATTACTAGAGCTGGAATTTCTATGTACACACATTTTATTAAAGGAATGGTGAACGGGAGAAGAGTTCCGGGCAGAAGAAGATATCAGATGATAGACGACATTAAGATGTATGGATCATATGAGGAGACAAAAAAAAGGTAGAAAATAGGAAAGACTGGAGAATGCTGAATTTGCAGTAGAGACCTGCCTTCCCGTTGGGGAGAACGTTATGAATGCACGAGATTCTATTACCCGCCATGTAGATGCTTAGAAAAAAATAAATCACCATGCTAGGGTGGTGGTTGTTTTGTCAACTGTCCCAAGACAGATCTAAACCCCACAAGCGATATACCAACATGGTACTTACAAAATGGATCTCACTCAGGAACCACTAAAAGAAAGTTCATTAAAATTTTGCAAACATCTTTAGTAGACTGTATCAATTTTTTTCCTACATTATAATTTTGAAATTTTACGTATGTGTGAAAATAATATAAAATATGCAAATCTCTGAGTGTAAAATAATAATTAATGATGTTCATAGGCTCGTATTGTAATGAAAGTATTTTCAACGCGTATTTAGGACATCCACTTGGAAAGGAGCAGGACTTCGAACATCTTAAAAAGTTTTTATTAGAAATGAACAAAAAATCTTGGAAAAATAATCAAATCAATGCAGATGGCGGATGGTAATTGGCGCTCTGACAGCGAAGTTCTTAGAAATGAATAATATTTTTTTATTTATTTACTAGAGCTTCCTCAAATTAGAGGCTGCCATTAGACAAAGCATACAAAACAAAACAAGAACAAATAGATGAATAACAGAGTAAGAAAAAAAGTAAACAAGTACACAAACAAACAAACAATGGCAGTATAGGCTACAGAATAAAAAAAAAGTTACAAGTAAAGAAGCGATGGAATCTAATAAGAGAAAGAGAAATGATAATGGTGCGTCAGTTTTTTCAGTACACTGAATTAGAGTCCATATAGGTCAGGCCTGCACAAACAGCGCTCAACGAGCTCGCGCGCTCCTTCGAGGGGAGAGCGGTGCCGAAACGGAGAGGAAGATACGTCAGAATGACATAGACTTGCTATAGGTAGAGGAGAGGGAAACGACCACTCAGTTATCTAGTGGAGTGCAGTGTGTAGGCCTATTCTCAGTAACTGTTTCACGTTGCTTACCTACTGCTACAGTACAGTATGGAGGAATCTAAAAGACGGGACATAACATTTAACATTTAACGATTTACAGCTCGAACTTATTGATCTTCAACGTGACCTAAGGGCTAAAGATCGCTTGAATAATACTACTAGCCAGGTTGAGTTTTACAAGACTAAACATTAGCAATAATATCCACGACTACATAGGCTGGCTGCGAAAATGACTATGTTTGGCTCAAAATCGAATATGGTGCTGCATGTTGGGCTGACAGATTAGAACATATTAAGACACTGGAAAAGATTCAAAAACGGGCTCTCAAGTGTTGTCGGAAAAATTCACCATTAAAATGGGACACACTCACGGACAGGAGAACGCGAATTCAATTTGCGCACTATTCAAAACATACAGAGGTGAGCCTGCCTGGAGAGAAATAAAAATAGGTTGCAGCCGCCAAATTACTCTTAGGAACGACCACTCATATAAATTGAGGGAAAGAAGACAGAGGACGGACACTGGAAAGTTTTCTTTTCTCAATCGTACTATCAGGGACTGGAATGCTTTACCTGCAGACTTACTAAAGGCTTTACCAACAACCAAAAATGTATTTAAAAATAGGCTTAAGGACTTTACTATCAGACGGTAATTATACACAGTATTTAAAGGGTGTAATTGATATTTTGTTATTGGAGTGTTGTATCAGTGAAGAATTATGTTTTGTCAGTGAAGTGTGTTGTATAAGTGAAACGTGTTCCTGTCAGTGAAGCTTTATAGTTTATAGTGGCAGTGCAAAGTATTTGAACAGTGAAATGTTTTTGAAGTGTTAGTGAAATCAGGATAGAATCAGTGAAATGTGTCGTAGTTCCAGTGCAGTGAGTGAGTTGACAGTGAAATGAGTGTAATGTGGAAAGGTACTTGTGCAGATATGAACATATCATTCTCGTGGGTTTTAGTTCGAACTTAGATTTAAGATACAAATTAGATTTATTTTAAATGTTATTATAAGTGATAGTGCTTCATTTAATTTAGGATATTCCCTATTATTATTATTATTATTATTATTATTATTATTATTATTATTATTATTATTATTATTAATTATTGTTTGTATTAATTATTTTATTAATTATTTCTATTATTATTAAGTGTATTTTTAATTAATAAGTTTATTATTGTGATTATTGAGTGTAATTAGTTACTACTGCCACCGGGTATATACCAATTGTAGTGTGAATAAATACATACAACATTTATATTTGTGAGCAACTCTTTTCTATAATCAACTTTAATAAAGGCAGACATCGAACATCTGTAACTGATGTTTCATTACAATCAGTAAGCTACTGTTCCTTTCAGCTGCCAACAGCATAAAACCTCGTTGTGATGTACTGATAAATAAAAATATATCATAATGATATTGTACATTTAAGTAACAATAGAATTTCTATTACTTCTGTAAAATAAATATTTCTTTATTAATTAATAATAGTCTAATATAGTTATGCAAACACTGAACGGGAAATCATTTCATAAACACTGTAATTGAACTTCCTTTTGTGTATATTTTGTACGAGATCACCCCTTCTTCCAGTCCACCCTTATACAGAGCGCAGCTAATATCTGCATTCCGCTCATGAGCTGTGAGCCGGCTCGGAGAGCGCAAACCTTGTGCAGGCCTGATATAGGTGGTTCGGTAAAAGTTTGACTGACTCTCTAATTATCAGTTTATGCCATTTGAATCACGATCAATTTCCTATGAGTAATACTCAAATTCCACTATAATGCATAAAATCTATACCTCACAGATACTGTAAATTCTAGTACATAATTAATTGCTAAGATTTGCTCTATGCAACCGGAATAAGCATAATGCTCCATTTGATTACACTGTCACACCAACATATTATCCAATCAATATTATCAATTTTCTCGATCAAGAAATTCTGCATAAATTAAGAGCTTCTTGCGATCTTTTAGCCTGGTTGTGTGAAAAATGCCACTTCTAAACCCAGAAATTTGGAACCATGAGTTAAGATTGAAAGAGTGAGACTTTAAGGTGGATGTCACATTATATTACGAGCCAAAGTTTGACAGAAACCCTGTTAATCACAGACCGTCTCTTTTGCATGTTTTGGATCTATAACACAAAACCATCGGCTATACTTACTCTTCCCAAGTAAAACAAAAAATAAGCTAATGATTTGTAGGCTGTAATCATCAACCGATTTTCAAACCGTGAACCTTGATCTTTTGGAAGAATATACCAACGACTGGACAACCTTTATTACTATGAGTAATCACTTTCGAACAATCTAGAAAATATGGAAAAAAGTATTAAAATAATAGACTTCTCACAATTATAAACTCCCATGAAAGACACTATGTATGCCCAGTGATAGGTATTTTGGAGGGGATAACAGTTCCTGTGGCCTGTTTTCATTATGGTTTAAAGAAAAGGACGAATATCAGTTGTTACTGTTAAACTTTCCACTTGCACACTCTTATCTAGCAAAGAAACATACTTGCAACATTTTAAAAGGTTTCATTAATTGCAACTGGAGTATTTAATAATATAAAATGTAAAAAATAAAAAAATCATGGGAGATTCATGAGGAAGTACATTGTGTATCATCAGATGGTTCTTTTAGACGGGCAGACATTATTGCTATCAACGGACGCTTAAAACGGGCTCTTGTTCTTGACCCTACTATCCGTTTCGAAAGAAACCTAAATCAGGCCACCGAGGTTGATATTGAGAAGAAAACCATATATGAACCTTGTCTGCCGTATCTTTCTCAAAAGTACAACGTCCCTTTTAAACAATGGTCCGTCATTGGTTTGCTGTTTGGCAGTAGAGGTTCAATCACAAAATTCACATGGAATTATCTTAAGGAACTTCACATTCCTTTTGATTATGTAATGTCTATTCTTATAAATATTATCAAGGATTCTCTTCAAATATTATATCATTATCTCTATTTCAATTAATCAACTTATATTTGCCTTCAACAATTAACTTTCTTTTGTCTTTAATGTATCACATCCCATTATTGTACATGTTTATTGTATTCAGGACCCTTGTGGTCAGTCAAAATTCTTTGAGCTGATGTCTATAATTTAGAAATTTATTTTTATATAATTTGAACTGGTAATGGAAATTACGGGAAAACGGATGAACGGATTTTAATAAATGGCCCCTCATTTTGAAGCTTGTAACCCAAAGTTTTTCGGAAAAATAGCAGTTTTCAGTCAATTTTCCTACATATTTTTCCTATTTTCCAAAATCCAACTGTCGTCAGTTTTGAGATCTAGCTAATTGCATTCAGGAGAAGCGAAGCGAGCATCAAGTCGGCCGTGTTGCATTTCAGAATAAAACAAAACACACACTACAGTAAACAATATTACACGAAGGCCATTATCTGCAAGAATGCTGACAAATGTAGAGCTCAAATTCAATTGGTTATTAAAAACTCAACTTACTAAAAATAATTTACAGGTTCGATTCTGTGATGTGTAATTTTCTGGGTACAGCTGTGTATTGGATATTAATAACTACAAAACTTGAGGTGGTTTGATGACATTATTACTATTAGAAATCAAATATTATTGTGGTTAATGCCATGATGTGACTATTTTTCATTAATTATACATATTAATGCTATATTGATGATATGAAATTGAAACGTTTTGGGGTTATATAAGTAGATGTAGAGAATAACTTAAATTAGATTTTGATGTCTATACTTTACTGAGTGGCGGTTATATAGTAAGTTATATATAGTATATGTTGCTGAAAGCTATAAAACTTACGTAAGATAATAATATTATTAAAAATCAAATATTTTTATAGTTATTAGTCGAGTGGGGTTAAGTCTTTTTCATATATTTAATGGCGGTGTGGTGTAGATATTTATATGCGTGGTTCTCTTCAGTATTGGCTCGAGAGAGAGTATCTTTCATTATTATGGAAGGAAATAACTTTCAAAATGTCTGGTATCCTTCGTTGAAAATAAATCTGAAAAATGTTTATTTGAACGTTTATTGAACTTAGTTTGCAGCATTTGGTGCACAAGCACTAGTACAATTATAAATACTGACTGATATAATTATAATTCAATTTACAAATCTTATCACCAGAGTGGCCTGCCTGAAATGACCAAAGTATACCTAATAAAATGTAATAATATTAATAATAAAACAAGAACATAAACATCAATTTAAAAGTGAGTGGCTCAGTGCCAGAGTTGCCTAACCCACAAATTTTTAAACCTCTGATTTCTGCATAGAATGACTGTAAATTATCATTTATAAGTGTGCTGAAGTACTTGTACTAGATAAATATTAGATTGTGATAAAGAAGAAATAATTTCCAATTGAGAACATACGAGTATAATAAAAAAACACGTCTAAGTTTTTTAGTGTAATTGTGGTTTAGGCAACTCTGCCACTGAACGACTTAATTTATATAGGCCCTAACAAAAGTATAGATCATTGAATTATGTGCTCTTGTTATATAAGTTATAATTCAAAAACTGAATAGGTGTCTTAAGAGCCACAAGAGAAATTTCTTTATAGATTGTTCTTACTTACTCATGGCTTTTAAGAAACCCGGAGGTTCATTGCCGCCCTCACATAAGCCCGCCATTGGTCCCTATCCTGTGCAAGATTAATCCAGTCTCTATCATCATATCCCAGCTCCCTCAAATCCATTTTAATATTATCCTCCCATCTACGTCTCGGCCCATTCCGAGACTTATTTTGAGGTTTCGTAACAAGCTGTTTTTTACGGTGATGGTTTGTTAGTCCTTCGCTCTAGATTGTTCTAGGTAAATTAAATGCCTTACAAAAAAAAAAAAATGTTTTGTAAACTGCAGTCCTTCCAGAATTGTATGGTTGATTTATTACATTTGCGTTATGACAATTAGGTACATTTCTTTAAGTTTTCACATTAATATCGAATGAAATCATTATTCAACAGAAATGTTCTAAATTTTGGTGACTATTCTACATTAGAGTGGAAATAAATATACGGGGAGATTATTTCTGAATTATAAAGGCTACGAAACAAACAAACAAATAAAGTAAAAGAAATAAATAAATAAATAAAGTAAAATAAATAAATAAATAAAGTAAAATGAATAAATAAAGTAAAATAAATAAATAAAGTAAAATAAATAAATAAAGTAAAATAAATAAATAAATAAATAAATAAATAAAGTAAAATAAATAAATAAACTAAAATAAATAAATAAAGTAAAATATAGTAAAATAAATAAATAAATAAATAAAGTAAAATAAAGTAAAATAAATAAATAAACAAATAAATAAATAAAGTAAAATAAATAAATAAATAAAGTAAAATAAATAAATAAATAAATAATGTAAAATAAATCAAGTAAAATAAATAAATAAAGTAAAATAAATAAAAAATAAAAGAAATAAATAAATAAAATAAAGTAAAATAAATAAATAAATAAATAAAGTAAAATAAATAAATAAACTAAAATAAAGTAAAATAAATAAATAAATAAAATAAATAAATAAATAATTGAAGTAAAATAAATAAATTATCAATCAACCAATTGGACAGTCTGTATAAATGTGAAATTCAGAAGTAATGAATTTGTTTTAATGTTAAAATTTATTATTTCCAAAACTGTGAAATGAGTATCGTTCCGTCCACATCTGTGGAGTAAGGGTCAGCGCTTCTGGCCACGAAACCAGGTGGCCCGGGTTCGAATCCCGGTCGGGACAAGTTACCTGGTTGAGGTTTTTTCCAGGGTTTTTCCTCAACCCAATACGAGCAAATGCTGGGTAACTTTCGGTGCTGGACCCCGGACTGATTTCACCGGCATTATCACCTTCATCTCATTCAGACGCTAAATAACCTAAGATGTTGATACAGCGTCGTAAAATGACCCAATAAAATAAATAAAAACTATCATTCCTATTGTTATGTTCCCATATAGAGATATGCGCTTTTAGAACTATGTAATTATTTTTCTATACATTTTTGCATTTAAATTCTATTGGAGTAGATATATCGTTTACACATTAACTTCACCCACAGCTCCCGAATATTATCAAAAACACATTAATGGCTTTAAGAACAATAATTTCGTGTCAAGTATGCACACACACAACTGGACGCAATGGGCGTTGAAGTCAGTCTTCACCCCATGTGAAAAATTGTCCACACAGCTTCGCCACTGTCTTTATTTCTGACGTTTTTCCTATTCTAAGACGTTAGATAATCCATCTAACCATTTTCAAGGGCTCCTTTCTTTCGATTCATGTTTACTTCACTTGACTCGTGTCATGTAATCCACTATGCAACAGTTGAGCTGTCAGCCGCCTTCCAAGTTCTTGTGGCTGATAACAGTGTTGCCACATGCACGCTGACTCTCTTCAATACACATACATCAAGTCAATTTATTCAGTAGCAGGCGTGAGCGTCCCAACTTAAACCTGTCAAAAACCAAATCGATTTCTCTTCTCCTGGTTGCAGTGAATCCCCCTACCAGTTCCTTTTCATCAATAGGCACGACAAAACCTCAGCCAATTTGGACAACAATATAGGCATACACAATTGCTATTGTGCTCCTCATATTTTTATTGCTAATCTATTGCTCTTTCTTTTTATTTTATTCTTGTTCGCCTAAAATTGCTCCTGCTTCTTCTTCTTCTTCTTCATCTCATTTGTCTTAATCTCGTCATTTGGGCTTCCTCCTGTTATCTACGACGTGAAGGTCATCGATGTAATCTAGGAGTGGCGATCGACACTCGTGCTCGAACATGGCTTGCAATCTCTCTTCAGCTGATTGAAATCTTCCCGAGGTTTTCCCCGACTACAAGGTGAGTGTCAGATTATCCCACAACGAATCCTCGCAACATCTCGCCAGACACCATTTCGCTATCATCAATTTCATTGAAGTTAAATAGCTCAGCAGACCATACAGCGTCGTTAAATAGATGATTAAACAATTAATCGATGCCATGGTCCCACTTGACCACACATATATCGCCATCATTAAATTACAGTTCATAATATAACTGTTATTCCAAATATTAAGACTGAATTGGTCAAATCATTTAATTATATAACTGTTATTGTTACTATAGCTCCGAAAGTTCCAGTTAATGGTCATAGTCTTTGACTTTCATTCCATAATGATAGTCGTTGTTGTCTTCTTCCAAGAGACCTGGCCTTCGAACCGGAGTTGCGCTCGGGCGCAGGTTCGATTCCCGCTTAGGCTGATTACCTGGCTGGGTTTTTTCCAAGGTTTTCCTCAATCGTAAGGCAAATGTCAGGTAATCTATGGCGAATCCTCGGCCTCATCTCGCCAAATATCATCTCAGTATCACCAATTTCATCGACGTTAAATATCCTCGTAGTTGAAACAACGTCGTTAAATAACCAAGTTATATATCCAAGAGACCTGCATATTGTCACGACGTCTCCATTCGTTTATTGCACAACGTATTCTCTGCACTTTGTAGGCCTATTTCTGTTTTCAGTCTATAGAAATATACTTTACATTGTATATTTTAATATACAGTATTTATCTCTAAAAGTTACGTTAGCATGTCTGTATACTTTCATTAAAATAAATAAATTAATAAATAAACAAAGCAAACAAACAAACAAACAAACAAACGAATGAATGAATGAATGAATAAATAAATGAATGAATGAATGAAAAATGAATAAATAAATAAAAAATGAAAGATAAATAAATAAAAGAATGAAACGTAAATAAATAAAAAAGAAAATGAGTAAATAAATAACCAAACCAAAGAAACAAATGAATAAATAAATAAATAAATAAATAAATGGGTAAATAAATAAATAACCAGACCAAAGAAACAAATAAATAAATAAATAATAAAAGAATGAATTGTAAATAAATAAATAACCAAATCAAAGAAACAAATAAATAAATAAATAAATAAAGGAATGAATTGTAAATAAATAAATAACGAAATCTAAGAAACAAATAAATAAATAACATAAAGAATTTTAAATAAATAAATAAATAAATAAATGAAAAAAGAATTAATTGTAAATAAATAAATAACCCAATGAAACAAATGGATAAATAAATAAATAAATAAATAAATAAATAATTAACCAAACCAATGAAACAAATGGATGAATAAATAAATAACCAAACCAAAGAAACAAAGGAATAAATAAATAAATAAATAAATAAAAGAATGAATTGTAAATAAATAAATAAATAAATAACCAAACCAATGAAACAAATGAATAAATATATAAATTATAAATAAATAAATATCTAAACAATAAATTATTTCATTTTTATTTTACACAGTCAAATAACAGAAATTTACTAAAATCTTAGGAATTTTTAATGAAGTCTATTTTCCTATTTTCTCCAGAATGATAAGAGAAATTCAATACCTTCATCTTATGATCTTTGCAGAATTAAAACAGAATTATAACATTTGATCCTTTCCTGCAGGCAATAATGTCAATAGTTGTAGCTTTACAAATTATCAGACGAAAAGCTTGTCTTGAGTGATGGCCATATGCTATCGACTGTAAGCCATATCTGGTATAGACTCGCGCTCTATTAACAAGATATTTTTAAAAGGATGCCCATAAACCGGACTTGTACAGTCAGGAGTCACTCTGCACCGGTTGCAAGCGGTGGTCACCGTGCGAGTCTCGGGAATCAGCTGGCTGTAACTGGAAGAATGTAATTCTGCATATCCGTTTAAAACCAGCCAGGATTTCTCAGTTCCGAAGTAACGTCATTATTAAGATTTATTTCTTGTGACGTCCTGAGTTTAGGAGTAACATATATGCTTGCAATTCGCAACACTAATCCCCATCTCGTTAAGAATGATGAGGCAATGCAGGATTAGAGAAGATCTGGATATATATCTCCACTCGGTAAGGCGTTTGTGAAAAGGTTATACCTTCTGAAGATTAGAGACAAGCTGATGCACATTTAGAATTTTATGCTCGACCATGCCGAAATGTAGTAATTATACACCTGGTAGCAGCCCTTTAATGCACCTCATTAAAGTACACCTATTCGTTATAATTCAGTTGTTTAGCCAATGAGAAATCACCATTGTAGCATTATAAAAGCGCAAGTATCGATTATTCTCGGATATGCAATCGAAAGACAACTAGCGAAACGTCACGGAGGCTGGAAATCCAATACTGTCGCAGAAGGTTATGTTCTGTTACTATAATAATTAGCGTTAATTGTAAATAATATTCAAATAAATTCAATTTTTCATCTCGTTTTTCAATGTCTAAATCAATTTCAAGGTTATATCAAGATTAATGTTTATTTTACTCTCTAGATTATATCAAGGTCAATGACATTTGTGTCTCGGAAAAAATCAATACTTTCGCGTCTGCGCATATCTCACAATTTACGAGATATTGCACACGGTCAGTTCCGCTCCCCAGTCAGATAACAATAACATGAATAGTTATTAATAATTTCAAGTTATAAATATGGTCGAGCATAAAAAGTCGTATGAAACTTGCCTATAATGGTAATTAAGACGCTCGTATGAAAATTATGAAACGAGCGCAAGCGAGTTTCATAAAATACTCGCGTCTTAATTACTATCATTATAGGCTTGTTGCATAATCTACTATTATGTATTAGTGTTTCAGTAACACATTTAATTTGGATTAGTTTTGGGTACAACTTTTTATAAAGAATTCAGTTACATCACAATATATGAAATAGCAACACTGAGAAAACTGAACAATTCTAATATTTTATTCCCTTAGTCATAACAAAGCTACGGAACCCTAAAATATGTTTGATACTGTAAAATGACTCACTTTGACAAGAATACAGTAACATCAGTATTCCTGCATCAGCAGCAATTCATTGCCGAATTACAAGCTTTACCTCATGTTCCAATTAAGTCTACACTCATTTGGCACACACTGTTTACTGTAATTTTATACTAATGTTTTTTGTTTAACGATTTTAATTTTCCAAGTTGAAATATTTGTCCTCACCACTGCCTTAAATTCTTATAAAATTCTTTCAACAAACGACAGAGCGTAAAAGAGCCCGCGATGGATTCTTTTGCCAGTTCTGAGCCTTCTATGTGAAGCAACACTCTTCGGCTTACATGTGAGGGATGAGAAAAGTAAAAATGGGTGTAAAATAAGTCGCCAAGAATTGAGATAAATCGGTAAATATGTTTTTAAGCGCACAGTATTTAAACCAAGCGATCACAAACAACTAAAAACATTTAATTATTAAGAATTTGTTTTATTTTAGCTGGTTATTTAACGACGGTGTATCAACTACTAGGTTATTTAGCGTCGATGAGATTAGTGATAGCGAGATGAGGCCGAGGATTCGCCATAGATTACCTTGCATTCACATTACGTTTGAGGAAAACCTCGGAAAAAAACCCAACCTGGTAATCAGTCCAAGCGGGGATCGAATCCGCGCCCGAACGCAATTTCAGACCGACAGGCAAGCGCCTTAACCGACTGAGACACGCCGATGGCTCTTATTAAGAAATTATAGGGACTTTGGTATTCCCAAGAAACTAGTTCGCTTAATTAAAATGTGTCTCAGTGAAACGTACAGCAGAGTCCGTATAGGCTGACGATTTTGCAGTTCACTGATGGCTAAAGCAGGGAGATGCACTATCACCTTTACTTCTTAACTTCGCTCTAGAATATGCCATTAGGAAAGTTCAGGAAAACAGAGACGGTCTGGAATTGAACGGGTTACATCAGCTATCGGTACTTGTTTGCGCATACCGTGAATATGCTAGCAGAAACTTCAGAAACGATTTGGGAAAACACGGAAATTTTAGTTCTATGAAGTAAAGCGACAGGTGGAAGTAAAACCCAAAAATAACAAAGTATAGCTATGATTATGTCTCGTATCCAGAACATAGTAGGCCTACAAAATAAAAATATAAAAATTGGAACTATTTTTTTAAGAGGTGAAAAATTGAAATATCTTGAAACAACAGTAACAATAAATAATACTCGGGAGGAAATTAAACGCATGGGAAATCTCTGTTATTATTCGATTGAGGAGCTTTTGTCATCCGGTCTGCTCTAAAAAAAAACTGAAATTTAAATCCATTTTGAATCTTGCGTACACTACTTTTAACACTTGAATATAAGTAATTGATTAACTAGCGGACTTACGCACATACACAACAGGCAGAGAAGTACGAGATGACGCCGAGATCTAGTAGCTCTGAGGATGGTGTGATGAAGCACCGAAACAGCTGTAAGCCGCACAGACTTACATAATTAACACGAGTAAGTCCGCTAGTTAATAAATTACTGAAATTTAAATTTATAAAAACAGTTATATTACCGGTTGTTCTTTATGGTTGTGAAAGTTGGACTCTCACTTTGAGAAAGGAACAGAGATTAAGCGGTTTTGAGAATAAGGTGCTTAGGAAAATATTTGGAACTAAGAGGGATGAAGTTACAGGAGAATGGAGAAAGTTACACAACGCAGAACTGCACGCATTGTATTCTTCACCTGACATAATTAAGAAACATTAAATCCTGATGTTTGAGATGGGTAGCGTATGCAGCACGTATTGGCCAATGCAAAATGCATATAGAGTGTTAGTTGTGAGACCTGAAGGAAAAAAGACTTTTGCGGAGATCGTCTCGTAGAAGGGAGGATAATATTAAAATGGATTTGAGGGAGTTGGGATATGATGTTAGGGACTGGATTAATCTTGCTTAGGACAGGGACCAATGGCGGGCTTATGTAAGTTCGGTAATGAACTTGCGGGTTCTCCAAAAGCCATAAATAAGTAAGAGATGTATGAATTACTATGTTCCTATGTTTACTACTGGATTGCAGGATCACAGATTTGAATACGACAGACGATATTAGGCCTAATACTTACAGATTTATTCGTAAAATTAAAGAATAAAGAACAAGAGAAGGAAGAGAGGAAGATTTTAAAAGATATGAAAGACAATTTTAAATACAATACTATACATGTGACAATTAAATTCAAGAGTACACGGAACAGATACAAAATGATGGGATTACATAAGGATTTCATTTCGGGTTGTTGAATAGGAGTCGCTATTGATCCAAGAAGCTGGTGTCTCAATTAGACCCGAACAAATTTTAATGGAACCGGACTTACTGCCGAGTACAAAAGGTACCACTTGCAGCCTCTTCGTGTCGGTGGATGTAGATATCATACTGTTGCATGGAGAGGGTTGTCAGTGTGTGGAAATAAACTGCCAAGTGGTTTAATTAGTTTCGTTACACGGGATGAACGCGTATGTAGAGTCTGTTAAGCTTGTTCTACCCCAAACGCAACCGCAGTTCAAACAACCAAAACAGAATAAAGCTAATTTCCACTTACTAATTCCTCTTCCTTTTATCTGGAATGCTACCGCAATGATATATCTTTTTCTCCCTTTCATTTATTCTTGTTTCTTATTTATCTTCCTTTCTTCTGTATTCCTTCCTACATGTTTTACAGCTTTCTTTTTCCAATATTATTTCTACGAATATTTTAATTTCATTACCTTCCTTTCTATCTTCTCTTACTATTTTCTTCATTGCCTAATATTCTATATAGTCTATTAGTACAACACAAAGGTTTAGTATCAATTTGAATGTCATGAATTCACCTACAGAATAGAAGGCGTGAGAAATTAGGTACTTCTTTAATTTGGCCCTAAATAGTCTTATGTTTTGAGTTTCATTTTTTATATCGATAGAGAGGCTATTAAAAAATTTTAGTGCCATATAACGCACTCCTTTTTTATAGCACGATAGACTTGCCGATGGAGTATGAAAGTCGTTTTTTGATGCGTATTTATGCTATGAACTGTTGAATTAGTTACAAAGTTTTCACGATTACATACGAGGAAGATTATTAATGTAAAGATATACTGACAAGCCATGGGTATTATTTGTAGTTTTTTGAAAATATTCCTACAAGATTCCCTAGATTTGGCACCTACTATTATTCTAATTACTCTTTTTTGTAATAGTAATGTACTGTTACTATCTGTGGAATTTCCCCAGAATATTATTCCAAAACTCATTACCGAGTGAAAGTATGCAAAGTATTTTGTTTTTAAGGTATTGATATTTACTATCTTTTGCATAGATCTAATAGCAAAACAAGCTGAATTTAGTTTGGGGGTAATTTCTTTAATATGATTTTTCCAATTTAACATATTATCGATTTTTAAGCCAAGAAATTTGGTTGTTGTTGTTTCTAATAGGGATCTATTGTTAATTATTGCGCTAGAAATTTGCGAGGTTGAATTTGGACAGGATTTAAATTGAATTGTGTTAGTTTTGTTACAATTTAATACCAATTTATTGACTGAGAACCAGTCACATATTCTGAAGACAATTTCCTCTGTTGAAGATTGGAATGTGTTGGAGTTATTGGCTGCAAATAATATGGGATGACCTACATCTTTTATTAGGGGGCAAGATCATTTATGAACACTAGAAAAAGTAGGGGACCTAATATTGATCCTTGAGGAATTCCATTATTAATAGTTCCCCATGCCGAGGCAGATTTCATAGTTGTATTGATTTCAACTTTCTGTTTCCTATCTATGAGATATGAGTGAAACCATTGGTGTACAACACTTTTAATTCCATAATAATCTAATTTATCTAGCAGCATTTTATGATTTATACACTCAAGAGCTGTATTTCACCCTACATGTTTATTAATTCATATAAGTTTCTATGATAGCATGTATTGCATAGACTGTTATTTTCAGGTCTGTTCATACGTTACATATAATTATATTTACATGCACTCGAACAAAGTACTGTGCAGTACATTTTTAGTTTGAACTGAAATGAGAAACGGAACACATGTCTTCATAAAAAGCTAAAGTACAATATTTCCCTTTCTACTTTATGCGCTACTTTTTATCTCTCATCTTAAAAACAAACGAATAAAATACAAATCGTTTGTAATGCATTATTGATGGCGATTTCCAATTGCCACATGAATATATAGCTACTTCTGTCATGAATAATTTATATTATTGAGAATGTTCCTTCGAGTACAAGCAACATTGACATTATTATGAATTACGCCTTTCACAGTGTTGAACATGCCGCGATGTCTGTGGATTTTGCACCGTGTCATTGTTGTTTAAAGTTTGAAGCTATGAGTAGTTTTTCAAATATAATTTATCCCTTTTTCGATACATTTAATGGCAACAGTTGAAACCATGCACTTAGAGAAAGTGAATATAGATTAATTCACCGCACAATTTGAAACACTTTTTGTACTGTCTCAACAACTTATTGATGTGAGTCCAGATCATTAACCGTCGTCGTACACTTTATAAGCTCTCTGTTCTATAATAATGTGTTCTTTTCCAGCGGTGCCAGATATTCGTAATAACACTAGTCATTTTTTTCAAAAGCATCAAGCAAGTCCTACATACAAATCATAATACAATAGGGGTTGGGGTATAGTTTATTATTTAGGCTATAAGTTACAATTATTGAACAAAACTTTACTTAACCTTGAAAAACATGACAATTTAATAAATATTGCCTAGATCGCAATTTTTTATCATGGACAATTAATAGTACATTATGCAACGAGTCTATAATGGTAGTAATTAAGACGCGTGTATGTTTATGAAATGAGCGCAAGCGAGTTTCATAATTTTCATACGAGCGTCTTAATTACCATTATAGGCAAGTTTCATATCACTTTTTATGCTCGACCATATTTCTAACTTGAAATTATTCGTAAGTATTCATGTTATTCTTATCTGACTGGGGAGCGGAACTGACCTTGTGCAATATCTCGTAAATTGTGAGATGTGCGCAGACGCGAAAGTATTGATTTTTTCCGAGAAACGAATGTCATTGACCTTGATATAATCTGGAGAGTAAAATAAACATTAATCTTGATATAACCTTGAAATTGATTTAGACATTGAAAAACGAGATGACAAATTGAATTTATTTAAATATTTTTTACAGTTAACGCTAATTATTATAGTAACAGAACATAACCTTCTGCGACAGTATTGGATTTCCAGCCTCCGTGACGTTTCGCTAGTTGTCTTTCGATTGCATATCCAAGAATAATCGATACTTGAGCTTTCATATTGCTACAATGGTGTTTTATGATTGGTTGAACACCTGAACTTTAATGAATAGGTATACTTTAATAAGGTTCATTAAAGGGCTGCTACCAGGTGTATAATTTCTACATTTCGACATAGTCGAGCATAATTTATGTTGATCACATTGATACTGCCTTGTAAAAAAACTGTTTTATTTACCAATGTATGAAATGACCCTATCACATTCAAAGCAATATTGTTGAGGAATCATCTGTGATAAAGTAACCAAATTTATGCATGTGTACATTACATATGTTTAGAACACGTTTTTAATAAAATGTAGTAATACATCATTAATAGTTTGTTAGTAAATTACAAACTTGGGTTAATTTGGGTATAACTCGAGGTTAATTGGTAACTAATCTAATCTGAGCACCAGTCTTACTCATTCAGGAGCGGACTAGTTTATCTTTCATTGTATTTATTAACTCGTATTCATTTCAAACTTACTAGGAATTAAAATAAATAAATAAATAAATAAATAAATAAATAAATAAATAAATCTCGTTTTTGTTCCAGATCATTACGTAATAATAGACCAACCGACAAATTGAAAAAAAAAATTAGATATTTGCACAAATGTGTTGATGGAAGGCTAATTTAACTCGGAAAAAATCAAGAAAGCGATATCTGAATTTTGCTGCTATTTATAGACTATTCAAAAATTTGTTTACTGCATAAAATTTATTTATTTATTTTGCTTTGAAATATTAATTCAATTGCTGGTCTCTGATTAAAAATCGGTTAGCCTTTTTTGGTATTATTGGTGCTATTTTTGTAACAGTATGAAAGTTATAAAGGCTCATTCACAATGAAAATTAAACATAACGTAAGCGTTAACTTAAAAATGTAAACATTACGGTAAAATCAAGAACATTCACGATGGGAACATAAACATAACCGCGTAGATACTTGGTAACCATGGAAACATAACAACGACGCCATTTCCTCATATTCTGTCGTATACTTCAGCGCTCCACGATTGTGTTCTGTTTGCAAATCACGTAAGTATAAGAAGCATGAAAGTTTGGAGTTTGCAAACTTTCATGTTAACGTCTTACGATAATGTTTATGTCAATGCTTATGTGAATCATTGTGAATGATCCGATTTGGTAGCCTGGGCGCAAACCTCTGTGTTTATGTTACGGTTATGTTTAATTTTTATTGTGAATGGGCCTTAATACTTCTTGCATAAAAAGGAAAAAGATTTATTTCAACGGCCAATATCTCGGAACAGGTTTTTGGCGCTTGGTTTTTTTTTGCATAACTCTGTCCAATTATGGGTTGTTGAAAGATAAATATCCGAAGTGCTTTCTCTCCCAGATTTCAATGGGAAACATTTTAAGTTTATTAAATAAACATTATCAAGAAGTGAAGAATCGGCTGAAATTTTTTATCTCGTTAGTTCTAATTAAAAATTTTTAAATGCCTACCTAACCTCTACATTCTGTTCTACGATATATACACTAACCTATGGTTGGGATAATTTGATTTTATAGAAACTTGACATTCTATAACGATATTAAATTTACAAACATACAAAAACACACCCCCAGCACATCCTGAACACTAACCTCAATTTCAAAACACACACACTTTTCAACACTATCATGAACACACCTCATACAACAGGAAACCAGAAGATCTTCACTATTGTTTGGACAATGAAGGAGGATAACACTTCCAAACTAGCCAGGCAGGTAATATCCTAAAAGGTTAACACATTAAAAGAGTTGTAAAGTTAATCAGTGATTATTATAAGTGTTAAAAGTGTATATATAATAATGAAGGAGACATGTTTTATTTCAACAACGTACATTATACTCAAATTTCCCCAAATATGGGTTAAATTTAGTATAGTTAAATTTAGGGTATTATTATGATAAGAAGGAGCCAACATACTTGAAAATGTAATGAAATTATTCTAGAAGGTCACTGTGCTAGTATATAAAAACTGACTGGAAAATTTTATCAACAGTAATCTCACTAGAGGTTTTGATTTATCTAGAGAAAATCAAAACTCTAGTGGGATTTAATTGACTATTACACGACTAGAAGAAAGTATATAAAGATTAGAAATAACGAAGTACTCCAATACAATAAAATATTAATTGACTTACGAAAATACAACTGTCTTCAAATGTATTATTGTACCATCTCAACATTACAAATATTACACTACAGACATGCTAGATGGCAGTAGTGTGTTACGATTATGTGATGTTATCAGTTGTGCCAACTATGGAATCTTCATTGAACTCTGTAGACGGTTACTAGTCAAGAAGGCTTTGTTGATTCAGTTTCATTTTTATTAAAACAGTTGCATTCCACTTCAATTATCCGGATCCCAGTAATCAACGTCACTTTACAGATGATTTTCAATAAATCTTAGTATTAAACAATCTCTGATACGTGACTATCCATAATATCATATAGCAGAAGTTATAACATAACCTAAATAATATAAACAAGTGTTAGAAAAGTTTTAATTATGGATGATGAAATAAACAAGAAAAGTTTTAATTAACGATGATGACATACAAAATAAACATGAATAATTTTAAAAGAAACAATTATTGAAAGTACAATTTTCAAATTTGAATGTTTTAGTGGTTGGTGTTAGTGTTTTATATTAGACGTGTGCGTAAAAGAAGTGGAACTCGTTGATGTACATGGTGTATTCCTCAACTTATTCAGGATTTCCGAATGGTGCTCTTCATTTTTTTGTAAATAGGATTTCAGGGAAGATGCATAGGTATGACCAGTGGTCTTTATTAATTCTTGTTCTTGAATGCCAATGCGAGTCATATTTGAAACTGCTGTGCATCGACTGGAGTGGTTTGTAATTTTCTGTTTTTTTTTTTTTTTTTTTTTGACGTCCAGTCCAGCGTAGTTTGAAATGTTGGCAAACAAAAAAATAAATGCTAGGGACGCGATAAAATTGTGCGATAAGCAGCCATGACTGGTTGAAATATGTCCTTTCGTACCGTTTTATTGGTCAAAAGTAGTATGACGTAGTAAAAGGGTAATAGTCATTATAATAGGCTATGGGTATCTAGACTTAAATAAGACTGTTTTTATACCCAAATTACCCGAAGCCACACTAATTAAAAGTTATATTTACAGAAGTAATATAGATTTCCCCAAGATTATAAAAAGGATTTCTTATGAGCTGTCGATATAGGCCCAATACAGTTTTTAAAGCTTTTACACTAACCGGGTGGCGGCAGGATGTAACATGTTATACAGGTTAAAAGCAGAAATGTTTTACCAATTCTTCCTTTCGCATAATCTAATATGTGATACAACAAGACGATTCTTACAGAATAACTTGTCTTGTCTTTTTCTTAAAATTATTTTAAGTAAAGTTGTATTTCATTTCAAAAGGCAATGAAATGTGCATAAGTTTATTACTGTAAATATGCTTTCGGTAATAAATAAAGTTTCACAATGACTCTTACGACAGGAGAAAGCAAGAATTGAATAACCTTCTTTTGTAAAATACGTATTTTCAACAAAGCTGCAATGTCCTCATAGAACATCATAGGACATTGTACAATGAAAAAAATCATAAGAGGCAGGTTTTAGAAGTTTAAACGTCTCGGTAAGTATATGGTTCTTGATAATCTGTTATGCACCACAGTTATATGAGGTTCCCAGGTGAGTCTGTGATCCAATGTTATACCAATAAGATTCTCATGAGTTTGTGCATCGGGTGTAAGTTGCAAGGAAAATAACAATCCTTGAGTTTTCCCATAACCACAAGAAAAGTGAAGTGGATTTTGCAAGAAAATCACGCCCCTTCCTAAAGCTGCTGGTTAACTCTTTCCTCGCAAACCTATTTTACGTACAGCTTCCATTATCGGAAAAAGCGAGTGAATCGACCTCTAACTCAAGGTAAAAACTTCGCATAAAATTAATGTATTTTCTTAACCTTCCCGATGTAACAGATACCAAGCTCCGAAATCTTTGTAATGTGGGCCTACAACCTGGAAAAAAAATTGACCGATCTTCTGTGGAATGAATTTGTCGATGTCCACTTCGGACAGTGCCTTGTCCAAAGGACTATAGAAATAATATTTATTTTGCGTCTAACCCATTCAGAAACTTCCTCCCGCCAGAATTAAAACAGACTCTGGTGCAAACCCTCGTACACCACTGTTTGACTATTGCGACGTAATACTTACAGACTTGACAACTGACCTTTCGAACAAGCTGCAGCGTGTGCACAATATGTGTGTCAGATTCATCAGCAATGCTCACAAATTTGACCACATTACACCCTAGTTCAAATCTTTTTATATTAGTAACCGTAGAACACTTCATTCGCTGTCTCTTCTGTTTCGAGTTCTCCACACTTCTACTCCAAATTATCTTCGTTCCCGGTTTAACTACTTATCCTCCAATCACAATCTAAACACCAGGTCACAGGAGAGCCAAATCCTAGCAATTCCTGCCCATAGAACATCCCACTATTCATCCTCTTTTACTGTCTCATCCCCGTGAATGGAATTCTCTACCTCTGAAGATTAGGGCTGCCAGACAATAACCACTTTCAAGAAAAGGCTAAACGATTTCTTACGGACGCAGTCAAATTGAAGTTATAATTGTGATCGAGTTTAATAATTTAATTTAATTATTTAGGTACGACTATCATTATTATTATTGTATTATTATTATTATTATTATTATTATTATTATTATTATTACATAATACTTTTATTGGTGTTGTGAGGATGAAAAGAATTGTCATTGCATTATATTAATTATGTATTATATTGTCTTGGATTGTAGTATTGTATTGCTTTGAATTGTATTCTATTGTATTGTATTAATTATGTTATATTCATAACATTGTAATAATTTTCTAGCATACTGGTTGAGTGGAAGAGAAGGCCGAATGGTCTTAACTCTGCCAGTTAAGATAAACCATTATTATTATTAATTATTATTATTATTATTATTATTATTTATGATGATGATTATTATTATTATTGCATAATACTTTTATTGGTGTTGTGAGGATGAAAAGAATTGTCATTGTATTATATTAATTATGTATTATATTGTCTTGGATTGTAGTATTGTATTGCTTTTAATTGTATTCTATTAATTATGTTATATTCATAACATTGTAAGTAATTTTCTATCATACTGGTTGAGTGGAAGAGAAGGCCGAATGGTCTTAACTCTGCCAGTTAAGATAAACCATTATTATTATTATTATTATTATTATTATTATTATTATTACATAATACTTTTATTGGTGTTGTGAGGATGAAAAGAATTGTCATTGTATTATATTAATTATGTATTATATTGTCTTGGATTGTAGTATTGTATTGCTTTGAATTGTATTCCATTGTATTGTATTAATTATGTTATATATCATAGCATTGTAGTAATTTTCTATCATACTGGTTGAGTGGAAGAGAAGGCCGAATGGTCTTAACTCTGCCAGTTAAGATAAACCATTATTATTATTATTATTATTATTATTATTATTTATTATTATTAAATTACCCATTAAATATCTTTTTAAGAAGTTGTGCTAAAAAGAGTGGGTGTAAAAAGAATAATTCTGAAACCAACAAGGAACAGTAAGAGAGATTGGATGGACCTCTAAGAAGAAACTGCCTGTTGAAGGATGTATTGGAAACAATGGTGAACGGGAGAAACGTTTTATGGCAAAAAAGATATAATATGATATACAACATTAAGATATATGGATTATATGCTGGAACTAAGAGGAAGTCGTAAAAAGAGAAGTCTTTTATAAGTCAATATGTGTCACCTACGAAGTAAATATTTGAGTTATGGTGATATAATTTAAATTTGTTGCTAAAATATATTATGTCTTTTTAAAATTTATAATGCCATTTCCAAACTCTATTGCGCCTTTTTTACGTTTTTATTGCCTGCCGCTATACTGGAGAATTAGCACGGTCACTTTGAACCGTGCCGTTACGTTTACCACCAAATTTAAGTAAATACACAATGTCACCAACATAAGAACATGACGTTGGTGTGTGGCGTAGTTGGCGGGAGAAATTTTTTCTCTCTCTGTCTACCTCCTTCGTTCTGAACATTATTGAGAGATAGCACCACTGTTAGCGACAATGTGTATTTGCGTAAATATTGCGAGTAAATTATGACGAGTGCCTTAGATGAGAGGCTCGGGACAGAAACAGTTTTGCTGTAGCGCATGCGCGGACCTCTCATGCAGTGGGAGCGTGATCCTTACTTGAATTTATTTTTGCGTGTACTTGCAGATTAAATGATTGAGATCCCTTCTTGCTCCGGTTACAGGCCTTGCATTTACGAAGGTTATGTTATGTTAGGTTAGCTTAGATTAGCTTAGTTTAGGTTAGGTTAGATTAGCTTTGGTTAGGTTAGATTAGTTTAGGTTAGGTTAGGTTAGGTTAGCTTTGGTTAGGTTAGGTTAGCTTTGGTTAGGTTAGGTTAGGTTAGGTTAGCTTTGGTTAGGTTAGATTAGTTTAGGTTAGGTTAGGTTAGGTTAGCTTTGGTTAGGTTAGGTTAGCTTAGATTAGCTTAGCTTAGGTTAGGTTAGATTAGCTTTGGTTAGGTTAGATTAGTTTAGGTTAGGTTAGGTTAGGTTAGGTTAGCTTTGGTTAGGTTAGGTTAGCTTAGATTAGCTTAGCTTAGGTTAGGTTAGATTAGCTTTGGTTAGGTTAGATTAGTTTAGGTTAGGTTAGGTTAGGTTAGGTTAGGTTAGCTTTGGTTAGGTTAGGTTAGCTTTGGTTAGGTTAGGTTAGCTTTGGTTAGGTTAGGTTAGGTTAGGTTAGCTTGATTTGATTCGTCCATGTAGTAGTTAAAATTATATAATATGACAGTTTTTGATTCGTAATATTGTTAAAAAGTAATAGGGTTATAATGAAAGCGGTGAATAATTTCATGGTCCTTGAATTTTTTTTTCGTAAAAGGCTAGGTATTTTTCTATAGGCCAGAAATAAAACAGCAACGCCGTCATAATTACGTACTTTACGCTTTGGCGAACATTAACCGGAAATTTACCTTCCGTCATTTTAATTGTATTCCGTGAAACACACCTTTTTTCCTGTTAATTTCCTTGTGATAACCTAGTTTATTATCTTATTACATCTTCATTTTCTTTTAATGCATTCAAAAAACCGCCGTTGTACTACATAAAAAATTGAACTTGACTAACGGAGTGAATTATTTAAGAATATAGTCGCGAATTTGACTACCACCATTTCGATTACATTTTGTTTGATACGGCTCGGTACGGCCCGGTGACTAGTGGCCAGCGAGTAGAGTCGACTATCGATATTGGTCTGCCGTGCGTATTATCCAGTTGTTCCTTGCCTGCCTATTTTAACTGTTATAAATGCTTAAACATCTGGGCTTTAGTCATAAGCTTTCTCCAGATATTCAGCTATCAATTAAAAAAGTACAGAGCGTTTTATTGTCTGTCATAGGAGCTACGACATGATAAATCTATAGGCTAACGGAGCGGGAAATATCGTACACTCGAGCCTGAAGTTATAGGAATACGTTCACCGATCCCTCACGCTTCTTTCTGAAGTTTTACGAACGTGAACATACGTCACCGAATACGCCATTATTGATGTCGAAATAGCGTTGGGCGTTTTAGAGGGGACAAGTGTGCGAAAACTCTCTATTGAAATAATAAAGTACCGCTAACAAAGCAATAAGAGCTGAGGAATTATAAGCAAAATAGGGATCAAGACGAACCCTGAAGCCGCTTTGATCTTTAGGACCCAGATTTCTACAGCTCTGCCACACCGTGTGAAAGAAAGCAAAAACGGCACTGGAAAACGGCGTGCAGTATTTAAACGTTATTGCTAGGAAGTAGAGTAGGGAATCCGTGGGAACTGCCGTTATTTCCAAGCGGATGATGATGACGTAGATTTGGATGACGCAGGCTGGTTTAACTATCGCCAGTGCCTGATGGAGAGCAAAGGTGCTCTTATTTATCTACATCCTCGTTATTTTCCCAAGCACTATAATAATACCACACAATATGTAGTAAAAATGCAAACATAGGTAGTTGCCCAACACTAGGATCGCTACTATCACCGCATCATCACAGATCTCTCTCCTAGCAGACGAAAAAATGTTACACTATCGTTGTCGTGTTCTTTTGGAAAAATTAACACCTTCCTTCCATTATTGAAATATTAAATGCATGAAGTTAATTTATTATTTTAATGAAGTATATTAAATTCCACCATAAACTCGAAGATACCTGCAAGAAATAAGTTAATATAATTTTTGCTTGTGCTAAACGAACTGAAATTTACTATAATAGCTTCACTCATCCAAGATTATAGCGATAATTAACTATGAAACCAATAAATATTAAATTGCATTTCCCTTTACAACAATAATAATGGAAATATGAATTAATGGAGTAACTTACGTGTACCGGTACTTGTAGTGTAGGCTTACGTAGTGAACAAAGTGGGATGAGGTTAAGCAATAATAATCACACCAGAATTGGAAATAAAACGTGATCAATAAATTTTAATGTAACAGACTTTTTCTACGTCTCTAGTAAAGCAACAAATAAAAATAACAACAAAATTAACAGCTGTAATTAAAAACATGTCCTTTGAAAAAAAAAGTAGGCCTAAGCAATAATAATCCCACCAGAATTGAAAATAAAACGTGATCAATAATTTTCATTAAAACGAACTTAATTTTTCTACGTCTTTAGTAAAATTAGACATAAAAATAATAACAAAATTAATAGCTAGAATTAAAAATATATCCTTTGAAAAAAAAAGTAGACCCAACCTTTATTTCTCTGGAAATTTAGCAGCCTAAGTGACAGAACTTTAACCGGTATCTAATGTCCTTTCGGTTAGATTGAGACATTTCATTGTGAAATTTAAGGATATAATGTATTCTAACAGTCACAAAGAACTTCAAAATTAAGAGTTTTGTTTCTGCACAGCATTCTTGTGGAAACCCAGGAACCTTTCTGATCTTTCGGAAATCGGAAAAAGGATAACTCTGGCCTCTTTCTCTTACTGTTGCTACAATTTATAGCATTTCACAAGCATCAATGTGAAATACGCAACGAGCTAGCACTCGATAGAAATACGACACAGTCCAAAGTCGACCATGCACAGTCTAATGTTTCTAATTGCTAAACGCTTGGAGCGCTTTATCACGAGATTTGCAAAAAAACACCTCAAGCTTCGCGACTGTATATAGTAGACTGTGATAATCCCGTATTCGCTCTATCTACCAAAGATATAATATGCCTATGTTTGCTGAAAATGACACTCTGTGTACTAAGCGAAATACTGAAATGTGAAGACCTTTCTTCACTCCTAAATAATAGATCTGAAATATAAAAAAATCTGTTTGTTAATTTATTGACTGTACTCTAAATATCTTCATGGTTAGGTGAAAATATTTTACGACGAATTTAAGGGAGAACATTACTGAAATTTTCATTTAAGAATACTGAAGTTCAAGAAAGGAATGCTATCTGAAAATGTTGGAATCGACAGGCACGTAATATATAGCTTACAGTAATTATGCTGCATATGTAGCCTAGGTTAATAGTTATGCTGCATATGTTCAAGTAGAACTACGTGTAGGTGCGACCACACAAGGAGAATACTAGGAGGCATACAAGTCCAACGAAAGCAATACAAGTAGAGCAAGTGTAATGTAAGGAGAACAAGAGGAATACAAGGAGAACAAGGGGAATACAAGAAGATAAAGTGAAGAACAAGGAGAACATGGGGAGTATAAGGAGAACAAGGGCAGAACGATAAGAAGGGAAATACGATGAGAAAAAGGAGATTACGAGGAGACCAAAGGGGAATGAGGAGAACAAGTGGAATACACGCAGAACAAGGGAACTACAAGAAGAATAAGGGGAATATACGAAGAATATGGGGAATACAAGAAGAATAAGGGGAACAAAAAAAGAATAAGGGGAATACAAAAAGAATAAGGGGAATACAAGAAGAATAAGGGGAACACAAAAGAATAAGGGGAATATTCGAAGAATAAGGGGAATACAAGAAGAATAAGGGGAATATACGAAGAATATGGGGAATACAAGAAGAATAAGGGGAACACAAGAAGAATAAGGGGAATACAAGAAGAATAAGGGGAACACAAAAGAATAAGGGGAATATTCGAAGAATAAGGGGAATACAAGAAGAATAAGGGGAATATACGAAGAATATGGGGAATACAAGAAGAATAAGGGGAATACAAGAAGAATAAGGGGAATACAAGAAGAATAAGGGGAATATACGAAGAATAAGGGGAATACAAGAAGAATAAGGGGAATATACGAAGAATAAGGGGAATATACGAAGAATAAGGGGAATACAAGAAGAATAAGGGAATATACGAAGTATAAGGGGAATACAAGAAGAATGAGGGGAATACAAGAAGAATAAGGGGAATACAAGAAGAATAAGGGGAATATACGAAGAATAAGGGGAATACAAGAAGAATAAGGGGAACAAAAAGAATAAGGGGAGTACAAGAAGAATAAGGGGGATATACGAAGAATATGGGGAATACAAGAAGAATAAGAGGAATATACGAAGAATAAGGGGAATACAAGAAGAATAAGGGGAATATACGAAGAATAAGTGGAATATACGAAGAATAAGGGAATACAAGAAGAATAAGGGAATATACGAAGAATAAGGGGAATACAAGAAGAATAAGGGGAATATACGAAGAATATGGGGAATACAAGAAGAATAAGGGAATATACGAAGAATAAGGGAATACAAGAAGAATAAGGGAATATACGAAGAATAAGGGAATACAAGAAGAATAAGGGGAATACAAGAAGAATAAGGGGAATATACGAAGAATAAGGGGAATACAAGAAGAATAAGGGGAATATACGAAGAATAAGGGGAATACAAGAAGAATAAGGGGAATACAAGAAGAATAAGGGGAATATACGAAGAATAAGGGGAATACAAGAAGAATAAGGGGAAAAAAAAATAAGGGAGTACAAGAAGAATAAGGGGGATATACGAAGAATAAGGGAATACAAGAAGAATAAGGGGAATATACGAAGAATAAGGGAATACAAGAAGAATAAGGGGAATACAAGAAGAATAAGGGGAATATACGAAGAATAAGGGGAATACAAGAAGAATAAGGGGAATACAAGAAGAATAAGGGGAATATACGAAGAATAAGGGGAATACAAGAAGAATAAGGGGAATATACGAAGAATAAGGGGAATACAAGAAGAATAAGGGGAATACAAGAAGAATAAGGGGAATATACGAAGAATAAGGGGAATACAAGAAGAATAAGGGGAACAAAAAAAATAAGGGGAGTACAAGAAGAATAAGGGGGATATACGAAGAATATGGGGAATACAAGAAGAATAAGAGGAATATACGAAGAATAAGGGGAATACAAGCAGAATAAGGGGAATATACGAAGAATAAGGGGAATATACGAAGAATAAGGGGAATACAAGAAGAATAAGGGGAACATACGAAGCATAAGGGGAATACAAGAAGAATAAGGGGAATATACGAAGAATAAGAGGAATACAAGAAGAATAAGGGGAATATACGAAGAATAAGGCGAATATACGAAGAATAAGGGGAATACAAGAATAATAAGGGGAATACAAGAAGAATAAGGGGAATATACGAAGAATATGGGGAATACAAGAAGAATAAGGGGAACAAAAAAAGAATAAGAGGAATACAAGAAGAATAAGGGGAACAAAAAAAGAATAAGGGGAATATTCGAAGAATAAGGGGAATACAAGAAGAATAAGGGGAATACAAGAAGAATAAGGGGAATATACGAAGAATAAGGGGAATACAAGAATAATAAGGGGAATACAAGAAGAATAAGGGGAATATACGAAGAATATGGGGAATACAAGAAGAATAAGGGGAACAAAAAAAGAATAAGAGGAATACAAGAAGAATAAGGGGAACAAAAAAAGAATAAGGGGAATATTCGAAGAATAAGGGAATACAAGAAGAATAAGGGGAATACAAGAAGAATAAGGGGAATATACGAAGAATAAAAGGAATACAAGAAGAATAAGGGGAATACACGAAGAATAAGGGGAATACAAGAAGAATAAGGGGAATAAAAGAAGAATAAGGGGAATACAAGAAGAATAAGGGGAATACAAGAAGAATAAGGGGAATACAAGAAGAATAAGGGGAATATACGAAGAATAAGGGGAATATAAGAAGAATAAGGGGAATACAAGAAGAATAAGGGGAATACAAGAAGAATAAGGGAATATACGAAGAATAAGGGGAATACAAGAAGAATAAGGGAATATACGAAGATTATGGGGAATACAAGAAGAATAAGGGGAATATACGAAGAATAAGGGGAATACAAGAAGAATAAGAGGAATATACGAAGAATATGGGGAATACAAGAAGAATAAGGGGAATATACGAAGAATAAGGGGAATACAAGAAGAATAAGGGGAATATACGAAGAATAAGGGGAATACAAGAAGAATAAGGGGAATATACGAAGAATAAGGGGAATACAAGAAGAATAAGGGAATATACGAAGAATAAGGGAATACAAGAAGAATAAGGGGAATATACGAAGAATATGGGGAATACAAGAAGAATAAGGGGAATATACGAAGAATAAGGGAATACAAGAAGAATAAGGGGAATACAAGAAGAATAAGGGGAATACATGCGGAACAAGGGGATTACAAGAAGAATAAGGGGAATACAAGAAGAATAAGGGGAATACAAGATGAATAAGGGTAATATACGAAGAATAAGGGGAATACAAGAAGAATAAGGGGAATACAAGAAGAATAAGGGGAATATACGAAGAATAAGGGGACTACAAGAAGAATAAGGGGAATACAAGAAGAATAATTGGAACACAAGAAGAATAAGGGGAATACAAGAAGAATAAGGGAATATACGAAGAATAAGGGGAATACAAGAAGAATAAGGGGAATATACGAAGAATAAGGGGAATACAAGAAGAATAAGGGGAATATATGAAGAATAAGGGGAATACAAGAAGAATAAGGGGAATATACGAAGAATAAGGGGAATACAAGAAGAATAAGGGGAATACAAGAAGAATAAGGGGAACACAAGAAGAATAAGGGGAACACAAGATGAATAAAGGGAATACAAGAAGAATAAGGGGAATACAAGAAGAATAAGGGGAATACAAGAAGAATAAGCGGAATACAAGAAAAGCAAGAAGAATACAAGAAAAGCAAGGAGAATACAAAAAGAACAAAGGGAATAAAAGAAGAACAAAGGAATACATGAAGAACAAGGGCAATACATAAAGAACTAAGGAAATACAAGAACAAGTGGAATACAAGAAGAACATGGGGAATACATGAACAATGGGAAGGAGAACATTTGAAGAACGAGCGGAACAAAGAGGAAAAGGAATACAAAAAGAACAAGGGGAATACATGAAGAACAATGGGAATACATGCACTACAAGGGGAGTACAAAAAGAGCCAAGAGAATAAATGAGGAACAAGAGGAATGCAAGAAGAAAAAGGGTAATACATGAAAAACAAGGGAATACAAGAAGAAAAAGGGTAATACACGAAAAACAAGGGAATACAAGAAGAAAAAGGGTAATACATGCAGAACGAGATGAATACCTACAAGAAAAACAAGGGGAATATATCTTTGATGGGCGATCATAAGAGTACAAGTCAAAAAACCTTATTTTACAGGAGAGCAAAAAAACTGTTTAACATCGTACATGATTTTGAAGATACTGTTATGTGCATCAGAGAATGCTGCGTTCTACAGCAGGTTTTGGCTTCTACTCTTTTTACCAGACATAGATATCGAGCTGATGATGACAAAACTGTACATATCTCAATTTCGCCAAAAATTGACTTGTACTCTTATGATCGCCCATCAAAGATATGAAGTACAAGAAGAATAAAAGAAGAATGGTGGAATGCAAGAAGAACAAAGGGAATACAAAAATAAGGGCAATACAAAGAGTGCAAGGGAATATAATGAGAACAAGAGGAATATTAGGAAAACAAGGGGAATACTAGGAGAACAAAGAGAATACAAGAAGAAAAATGGGTATATTAAGGTCAAGGAGAATATTAGGAAAACAGTCTCCGCTGATATAAAAAGGAGTTCACTATTCATGCATTACTGCCTTTAAATTATCAAAAAGCTTTGAAGGAAAGATTTAGAACAGATTTAAGAAAATTTCTACACACCTATCCCTTCTACTCCGTTAATAAATTGTTTGTGTTGTAAGTTAAATTATTCTGCTTGGTATGTATGATGTAATTGTTTTGTAATTTTTCTTTTTCTTTTCTACATACATTATCAAATCTAAGATCTATGGAATACATTAACTAATATTGAAATTAAAATTAATAGCGTTTGGTGTTGATTATCCTCATAAAATTATTTTCCCCTTGCATATGTCAAAATCCGTAAAACTCTAATTCTGTAGAATTCATTACCGAACGATGAGAAAGAAAATAATTTTTCTGGATCATTATCGCAAGCAGAGAGAGGTAACATACAACCGTATCATTCTCTCTTGTATACGATCCGGAACTCCAACACAAAAAGCATTATTAAACGGCATAATGCGTAGCCCAGGGGTTTCTACCCACGTAACTATGAAAGATATTCAAGAGGCTTTACAAAAAGAGACCAAGAAATAACAGTATATGGAAAACACGAAGCTCGGGTATGCACTCAGCCACCATTTAATATGCAAGCAGGGGATAAAAATAAACTCTGCAATTTTTCATTTCATATACTTGACGTACCAGAACTTCTGACTCACGCTTCTAAGTACATGTGCCGAATATCTTGCGTATACTAAAACACACAGGATATGTCACAACATTTCATTTAATTAAAGGAATTCATAGCGTGTTATTGCGTTGAGAGGAAAGTAAAATTGTTCAGACTCATTTATTTATAAACTAGCCGTACCCGTGCGCTCCGCTGCACCCGTTAGAAATAAATATAAAGTAATTACATAATTAAAATATTGTATTTGATCCAGGCAGCATTCGTGTTATGTAGAAGGATAAATCGTTTAATATGTTACTTAATTTAAATTGCATCCAAATAATTAAAATGCGATCATTTTGATCCAGAGACACTCTTTTGGTGCAATGGCAATTCCTTTACCATGTTTCTTAATTTTTATTACATGCAACCATAGTTTAATGAAGATTGACATCATTTAGATTTAATGTGTATATTTTATTTCACTTGTTATAGGTTTCCATTGAATTATGGTAATAACTTAATTTTAACCCTTGTTTTCTACGTATTCAGTAAATGGCGCTTGGCCCACTATGGTTCTGAACCCTTCAAATAACTTAAATTATATTATATTACATATTATATTATATTATATTATATTATATTATATTATATTATATTATATTATATTATATTATATTATATCATATCAGGAGTTACTGTAATAACATTACAGCATTATGTCCATCTAGAGAAACTACACTTTCCAATGGTGAAATAATAATTAATTATACAAATCGGTTAATTTAGCTTCCGATATTACTTCATACAAACACAGAAACATTCTCTGTAGGCTATCTTTCATAGCTTTCGATTGTTGCTGTCCAAGGCCCCTTATAGGCGAAGTCATTTGTCTTTTAATTCATTACACGGCCTTAGATGGCAGTTATTTTAATTTTCAAACTCATTTATCTCATTAAATATCAGTCCTAGCAAAATTTTTGAAGGGATAAAACTTATCGCAACTTATTTTCAAATAAAGGTTTGTTATGCAACATTTTTCACAAAAATCAATAATAAGCGAGGTATTTCGATTTATTTAATTCAGGCCCCCTTATAACCTCCCTTTTAAATAATGTATTTTGAATGCCATATAGCGTAAAATCTAAGTTACAACGAGCTTAATTTATATTCCAATTTTCATCGAAATCCGTTCAGCCATTATCGCGTGAAAAGGTAACAAACATACAGACAGACAGACAGACATACAAACAAAAATTTCAAAAAAGCGATTTTCGGTTTCAGGGTGGTTAATTATATATGTTAGGACCAATTATTTTTGGAAAATCGAAAATTACCAGAAAAATTTCGGCTACAGATTTATTATTAGTATAGATTTCTACAGATAGCTTTAAATTTACGCTTCTGTGACTTAATTTTTCATTTCCATAGGTTCTAGGTACAAATCAAGTTACAGAAATGAATAAACTTAACAAAAATTGTCTTGTTTTGTTTTAATATAATTTTATGATTTCGTCTCCTTAGCCCGAACTGCCTCTTAGATGATTCTGAAGCTTCGCAGGAAACCGACAAATGCTTTGCTTTTAACGTGGAAAGTCCCATCATGCTATGTTTGCAGTTTTTCTTGGGAAAGCCAAATGCGGTAGCTTCCCGTTGTTTTCTGCACACTACTCTCTTTCTCGCATCTTCATAGATCCCAGGAGGCCCCAGCGTGGAGGGGAGGAAAGTGGATTTGACTAATTACACCCTTCGGACTTCACCTAAATTCACAGCAAGGGTTAAATATCAGTTCTATTAGGGTTTTCGACCAAATCCAAGACCGGAAAATCCCAATAATTAGTCTTTGCCGATATTAAATCCAGACGTTTGAGATGAGCAAGGCATGTAGCACGTATGGGCGGTTCCAGAAATGCATGTAGAGTGTTAGTTGGGAGGCAGGCGGAAGAAAAAAGATGTTTGGGGAGGCCGAGACGTAGATAGGAAGATAATATTAAAATAGATTTGAGGGAGGTGGAATATAATGGTAGAGACTGGATTAATCTTGGTCAGGATAGGGACCGATGGCGGGCTTATGTGTGGGTGGTAATGAACCTCCGGGCTCCTTAAAGCCATAAATAAGTGATCAAAATTTATGTGTCTAGAATAGCTCTAGTTAATTAATGATACATGAAGTAGGCTACGTGAAGCCTCATGCAACTCAGATTTCAATCGAATGCAATTTCTGTTTTTACCCTGCTCGTTGTTGTAATGTTCCGATTTAGCAGACTGAAAGACATTAGCCAATTGAGCACAGCGAGGTCGGCCACTACTGGGAGCGCTACACCGCTTGGTAAAGCCTCACACAGTACATTAATCAGAGGGCTTGCTTATTAAACACATGTATTAAACTGCATAAATGCTACGGAGCGAGCGTGTATATACTGCAACAGAGGAAGATCACACTGCTGTGTATAGATCATATATGAGACGATGTACAGGGTGTTTGTGTATGTTGTAGCTAAGCCAATTTGAAGTGAATTAGCAACGTACGACGTAAGTTCAAATTTAGATATTACATTATTATCATTATTATTATTATTATTATTATTATTATTATTATTATTATCATCATCTTCATCCCACTCATATGCTAGATAACCTTAGCAGTTGATAAAACGAAGCAAAATTATCAACAGTAATCTCACTAGAGGTTTTGATTTATCTAGAGAAAATCAAAACTCGAGTGGGATTTAATTGACTATTACACGATTAGAAGAAAGTATATAAAGATTAGAAGTAACGAAGTACTCCAATACAATAAAATATTAATTGGCTTACGAAAATACAACTGTCTTCAAATGTATTATTGTGCCATCTCAACATTACGCTAGATGGCAGTAGTGTTTTATGATGATGTTTTCTTGTTACCGGTATCAGTTGTGCCAACTATGGAATCATCATTGAACTCTGTGGACTGTTACTAGCCAAGGAGGCTTTGTTGATTCAGTTTCATTTTTATTAAAACATTTGCATTCCATTTCAATCATCCGGATCCCAGTAATCAACGTCACTTGACAGATGATTTTCAATAAATCTTAGTATTAAACAATCTCTGGTACGTGACTATCCATAATATATAGCAGAAGCTATAACAAACATAACCTAAATAATATAAACAAGTGTTAGAAAAGTTTTAATTACGGATGATGAAATAAACAAGAAACGTTTTAATTAACGATGATGAAATAAAAAATAAACATGGATAATTTTAAAAGAAACAATTATTGAAAGTACAATTTTCAAATTTGGATGTTTTAGTGGTTGATGGTTCAGTTGATGTTATATTGGACGTAGGCGTAAAAGAAGTGAACTCGTTGATGTACATGGTGTATCCCTCAACTCATTCAGGATTTCCGAATGGTGCTCTTCATATATGACCAGTGATCTTTATTAATTCTTGTTCTTGAATGCCAAAATGCGAGTCATATTTGAAAGTGCTGTGCATCGACTGGAGTGGTTTGTAATTTTCTGTTTTTTGACGGCCAGACCAGTGCAGTTTGAAATGTTGGCAAACAAAGAAACAAATGCTAGGGTAGTGATACAAATAAACAAATGCTAGGGACGCGATAAAATTGTGCGATAAGCGGCGATGATTGTTTGAAAGACGTCCTTTCGTATCGTTTTATTGGTCGAAAGTAGTGTGACGTAGTAAAAGTGTAATAGTCATTTAAAAAACTTGAAATCGGATAAATTTTAGGCTAAACAGGTAGATGTTGAATGCAACCTATAGGATAAGGATGTCGACCAAAGAACATAAACAACTAATTGCGTAGCAATACAAATAACGACAGTTAACTTCCAGGTCAACAAGTCGAATAAAACAACGTGTAACATAATCAAATCTAATCGTAACCAATATCTAAATACGTAAGTACAGTATAATGGCAATACGTAAGTCTAAATGGAAAGAATATCATATAAATACAATTTCTAAATGTAAATAATGTCTGACAAAGTAGAGTATATGATTATATCTCCTGACGAGAATATTTTACGAAATAGAGATATAAAAATTGGACATTTATCTTTTGAAAAGGTGGAAAATTTCAAATACCTGGGAGCAACAGTAAGTAAGAAATATATATATATATATATTACTCGGGAGGAATTTAAACACAGAATAAATATGGGAAATCCTGTTATTATTCGGTTGAGAAGCTTTTATCATCCAGTCTGCTGTCAACAAATCTGAAAGACAGAATTTATAAAACTGTTATATTACCGGTTGTTCTATATATTGTGAAACATGGACTCTCACTTTGAGAGAGGGTCATAGGTTAAGGGTGTGTGAGAATAAGGTCTTTAGCAAATATTTGGAGCTAAGGGGGATGAAGTTACAGGAAAATGTAGAAAGTTACACAACGCAAAACTGCACGCATCTTATTCTTCACCTGACATAATTAGGAACATTAAATCCAGACGTTTGAGATGGGCAGGGCATGTAGCACGTATGGCGAATCCAGAAATGCATATAGAGTGTTAGTTGGGAGGCCGGAGGGTAAAAGACCTTTGGAGAGGCCGAGACGTAGATGGGAAGATAATATTAAAATGGATTTGAGGGAGGTGGGATATGATGGTAGAGACTGGATTAATCTTGCTCAGGATAGGGACCAATAGCGGGCTTATGTGAGGGCGGCAATGAACCTCTGAGTTCCTTAAAAGCCAGTAAGTAAGTAATGTCTGAACTCTAATATCCTCCACCAAGATGCTCAAGAAAGGAGACAAAGTAGCGGCAATATGTTCGCGTCTTTAGCTTCTTAATCAAGTGAACTATTTGCAGTTTTAACATACTGTATCTAAATTAGATGTTTCAAACAGAATAGCCAATTACAGAGTAATATCGAAAGAACACAAATAAAAGTCCAGTTCACAAAAGCTATATGACTATTATCTTAGGCTTAAAAGCAACAGTAATAGTAACAATTTACTGTAAATGTTTTCTCCGCGACAGTTGCGATGAAATTTAATTTTAAAATTCCTGAATTGTATGAAGCGGGCAGACGTAGATGTAAGGAAAACACTTCAGGATATAAAAGAACACGCTATTAATTTAATTCATCTAGTGTGGCACCAGTGAAAATCGTTCAAGAAAATTTTAGTGCTGTCGGGAATGAAATGGCCTCAGTTCTAATGTCCGAGAAACAAGTTCCGTTGAGGGCACTAAATCGCCACCGAAATACAAGACTTGCATTCTGGACGGTGTAAATGTCCTCAGATATGACTGTGAGCTTGAGGATCCTGATCGAGTTTTTATATCTGTTACTGATGAAGATTGAGTCGTATAGCATTGGGAATAGTACCTTAAAAACTGTGCCATCCATGTTTCACCAGACCTAGACATTAGGGCCTACATGCAATGGTTCGGAATCAAGTGGTTCATAAACGTTTTGAAACTGCCCGCACCTGCTTTTGGGCGAGACTACCCCAATCGAAAAATACGTTCTTTTAATTCTTAGTTTTCTCCATTTCATTGCAAACCCAGCATCTACAATCTTTTCTATATTCTACCTTCCACTTAGTCTCCGAATATGATCCATATAGGCTTCTTTAATGTCGTCTATCATCTTCTTCTGCCTGGAACACTTCCCCCGTTTACCATTCCTTCCAGTGCATCCTTCAGTAGTAGTTTCTTCTACGCCAGTGACAAAACCAATTGGTTTTTCACTTCCTGATCAGTTTCAGCATTATTTTTACTTCACCCACTCTTTCCAACCCAACTTCATCTCTTATTCTGTGTGTTCATTTCACACGCTCCATTCTTCTCCATATCCACATTTGAAATGCTTCTATTCGCTTCTCTTCACTTCATCGTAATGTCCATGTTTCTGCCTCATACAATTTACGTCCGGAATCTTTTAACGTGGAAAGACTCATGCCTTGTTTGTAGTTTCCCTTGGGGAAGATAGATAATATTGCTTTTCGCACACCAATCTCTCTTTCGCATCTTAGAAGATAAAAGAAGACCTCAGCGTGGAGGTGAGGAGAGTGGAGTTGACTAATTAGGCCCTCCGGACTTTACCGAAATTCACCGCAAGGGTTACATATCAGTTCTATCAGTGTTTTTGACCCGATCAGAGACCGGGGAATCCTAATTAGCCTTTGTATAAAAATATAAATCCCTGTAAAATCTAAAACAAAGATAATTTTATATATTATTACAATGTACCGAAGTACATCTGATATTTCCGTGCAGAAAAGGGAACCCGTGAGGTGGAACTTAAACTGAGAGGGTTCAAACAGACATCGGGATGGGAATCCAGTGTGGCCTAGTGGATAGAGCGTCAGGACGTACAGATGAAAACCGAGTTCAAATCCCGGTGCCGCACAGTGGTCTAGAATGCAAATTTAGCGGGACATATTAATAACTTTTCAGCTACCCAACAGATTTTTATGAAATTTTAACAGTAGTTACAGGTAGCATATATGTTTTGTATGCAAGCTCTCGTTACGTTGGTAAAATAGAACTACCCCTTATAGGGGCAACAATTAGACAAAATTAGTAACTTTCTCCTATCTGACAGATTTTTATGAAATTTTACAAAGCAGTTACAAGTAGCATATATGTTTTGTATACAAGCTCTCGTTACGTTGATATAATGAGAACCACCCCTTATAGTGGGGGCGCAATTAGACAAAATTAGTAACTTTTCTCCTGTTTAACATATTTTTATGAAATTTTACAGAACAGTTACAAGTAGCATATATGTTTTGTATACAAGCTCTGATTACGTTCAAAAAAATATTATTCCAGGGGCTAAATTAGACAAAATTAGTAAATTTTCTCCTATTTAACAGATTTTAATGAAATTTTACACAGTAGTTAGGTACCATGTATGTTTTATATACAAGCTCTCGTTACTTTGGTATAAGGGGAACTACCCCTTATAGGGGGGGCGCAATTAAACAAAATTAGTAACTTTTCTCCTATTTGATACATTTGTATGAAATTTTACAAAACAGTTACAAGGAACATATATGTTTTGTATACAAGCTCTGATTACGTTGGTATAAGGAGAACTACCCCTTTTAGGGGCACAATTAGACAAAATTAGTAACTTTTCTCTATTTAACAGATTTTTATGAAATTTACAAAAGTAGTTACAGAAGCATGTATGTTTTGTATACAAGCTCTCAGTACGTTGGTCAGTTTCCCCTTATGGGGGCGCAATTTAGACAAAATTAGTAACTTTTGTCCTATCTAACAGATTTTATGAAATTTTTAGTAATTACATTTAGTTAAATTTTGTGTACAAACTCTGTTTACGTTGGTATGAGCAGAAGTGCCCCTTACAGGGGGATGCATTTAGACAAAATCTTATGGGGGAAATGTAACATTTTAGGTACTATTGCACCTTTTGGATACTCGGAAAGCTTATTTGGTACATAATTAACAAGCTGTCATCTTGAATTCCCTGAATTATACTCTGGAAGCAGATTCAGTTCACAATATTGAAATAACTGCAACCGAGAAAAATTGCACTACTGCACCTCGAAAGAATAGTGCTCATGAATTATTACTTCCGCAAATCCGCGCACCTTAAGACTAGATTTAAAATAGAGGTAAATAGTGGAGGAAGTGAAAAAAAAAATCATTTTTGGTCGAACCAAAGGGGTTTTTTTCTCTACCTTAGCAAAGTCTGCACTCAATGGTTATATTTATATTTTGTCCCGTGTCCATTCATGCTAATTTGACATGCTATATAACATTAAATGTAACACAAACAAACAGTGTTACATACCTAAAGAACTACTTGACATGTTGGTACCAAATATGAATGGAATCGACCACTTACAACAGAGTTACAGCACAAGGAAAACGGCAGACTCGCGGCGCTTGCTGAGTAAGAATGCTGGGTGGCGAGATGTGGCATGTTACCGGCTTCTTATCTCGCTATGCAGCCACCTCCGCTGATTAAGATTATCAATTCAGTGTTACTCAGTTATATAGGAAAAATAATTTAAGGGTTTAATTTCATTTTTTTACATGTCATTTTTCTCCATTTGTCCTCTTAAATATGGATTTTAGACCACTGTGTGCCGGAGAGAATTTTTCTCTGTTCCACTCATCCATCATCAAAAGATCATTTTACTCAAAACCAGTGAATACAACCAAAAGAAGGACGAAAATAGAAATATAGCCTATGGTGCAACAATGACACGAAATATTATTTTCTAGTAGTACGTCAAACTATTCCGCCCTTACGCTGGCATATGCCTAATAATTCAATATAAATGAAAAATTATGCTTCCGTCACGCGTTACCCAATGAAATTATAAAGAAACTTGATTTTTTGGCATCATTTGACAAAAAAATTATTCATTCCAGTAAATTAAATTAATTTAAATTTAGTTCCTACTTATATTACGAAAAATAACGATTTTATTTTTTGCGGAAATGAAATTAAGTTTGCATGGTTTATGCAAAAGTTTTTTTAGTGTTTTCAAGAAGAAATTAAAAACATTATAAGAGTCGATCAGAAATAAACAAGGAATTGTTTTCGACAGTCGCGTTTAATTGGTTGAAATGAAAAAAAAGTAGGAAGAAAACTCATTGAAATACCCACTTACTGGTGCAATGTTCAAACTAGACTCCTTTTTCGCAGAAAGTAGACCAAATTTAGATCAAAAGAATGAAGGAATACCTCGAGTTTGCAAAAGACGCTCTAAACCACAAGACATCTTTATATTCTTCATCCTATACAGTTTCAGTTGCTAGAAATTGGAACTCGCTTCCGAGTGATATAAGGAGTTGTTGGACAATAGCTTCATTTAGGTCAAAATTACATAAATTCTTACTTAACAGATGAATTGCTGATTAATATGTGTTACTTATAATGAAACTAACATCTGTCCATTCTTATTATTATTATCATTAATTTCTCTAAATAGATTTACAAAACCTCTAATGGCAATTACATTACCACCTGGTTTCGCGGCCAGACGCGCGACCGTTACTCCATATTCTCATTATAGAAATAGAAATATATATATATTCTCCTGTAACATAGTCCTAGTAAGCTTATATTAAATTAATTTTTCATCATTTTACTAGCTATTTCAAATATTAAATTAATTATAATTGATTGAATTAAATTAGCTCATAAATGATGTTACTACAGACGTGGACAAATTATTAGCAAAGTTGGAGATTTTTATTATATATTTTTACAAAATATGATTCTTCAATTTAGACTACGGATGACATCTTTACGTATTTCCAAATTATTAGAAAAATTGAAGATTTGTCTTGTATATTTTTACAAAATTTGACTCTTCAATTTAGACTACAATTTATATTTTTGCAAATTTACTAATTATTAGCAAAACTGAAGATTTTTATTATATATTTTTACAAAATTTGACTCTTCACTTTAGACTGCAGTTGACATTTTTGCATATTTACAAATTATTAGCAAAATTGAACATTTTATTACATATTTTTTTTACAAAATTTGACTCTTCAATTTAGAATAGCATACATTTGACATTTCTACATATTTCTATCTACTGTAATGATAGAAATATGCAAAATTGTCAACTGTAGTCTAAATTGAAAGGTCAAATTTTGTAAATAAAATTATCATAAAAATCGTCAACTTTGCTAATAATTTATCCACGTCTGTACTTTACCTTATAGATTTATCTAAATTTAAATAAATGTTTAGTGAAGAATATTGCTGGAGAACCTTTTAAGTGTAGAGTAAATATTTGTAATTTAAATTTATGTATTGTATTGTTTAAGGCTGGTTGAGTGGAAGGGAAGGCCTTATGGCCTTAACTCTGCCAGCGAAAATAAAACATTATTATTATTATTATTATTATTATTATTATTATTATTATTATTATTAAAATTTGTTATAGGCCTAATATGTACAGCCTCGTATTTACGCTAAGTGGCTACTCGGAATTGACCGATTTAGCTACCTCCAATTCAGGGGAGAGGCCCTTTCTCTGTAGGGATGTTACGGGCTAATTCTAATTCTAAAAAAAGTATGCGAAATAACTTTCTCGTCTACGATTGTCGTCAAAACAAAATCGATAAATAACCTTGAACATGAAAATGATGCCACTGTTTGTTTATTGAATGCAGAGACCGTATTTGATAATATACCCTCTGAAAGACATACATTGATCATATTAGTTACTTCTTACTTTATAAAAACTGCAATATTTCTTTATATTTTTCTTCAATGTTGCTCATGTTTGTGTTTCTAATCAAAATAAAAATTAGCGTATGTTAACAATGTTTAAGTTTGTAAATCATTTCGCGAATTTCTTCACCAACATACACAATTTGGGAACCACTGTTTTAGTAGTAGTGTTTATGTTGACGTAAAACCAAGCAGATATTTAGCAATAACATACAACACAACAAATATCTACATAGAGCGCTTAATTACAAACCTAACCAGTGATTATCCTTATGGACTTTTAAACTGCTACAATGAACGTCTTGCTCGTTTGATTTTGCATTAATTTTTTTATTGGGTTATTTTACGACGCTGTATCAACATCTAGGTTATTTAGCGTCTGAATGATATGAAGGTGATAATGCCAGTGAAATGAGTCCGGGGTCCAGCACCGAAAGTTACCCAGCATTTGCTATATTGGGTTGAGGGAAAATCCCCGAAAAAACCTCTACCAGGTAACTTGTCCCGACCGGGATTCCAACCCGGACCACCTGGTTTCGCGGCCAGACGCGCTGATCCTTACTCCACAGGTGTCGACTTTTGCATTTATTTTCGGCTATTTTTTTAAGTGTCTATAGTAAGTACAATACACAATAATTCACTACTATTTTCCTTCTATATATTTACAAACCCATTATTATTATTATTATTATTATTATTATTATTATTATTATTACTATGAAAATATTTGGGGCTAAGAGGGATGAAGTTACAGGAGAATAGAGAAAGTTACACAACACAGAACTGCACGCACTGTATTCTTCACCTGACATAATTATGAACATTAAATCCAGAAAAAAAGAATTCAATCCGTTTGAGATGGGCAGGGCATGTAGCACGTATGAGCGAATCCAGAAATGCATATAGAGTGTTAGTTGGGAGGCCGGAGGAAAAATACCTTTGGGGAGGCCGAGACGTAGATGGGAAGATAATATTAAATTGGATTTGAGGGAAGTGGGATATGATGATAGAGACTGGATTAATCTTACTCAGAATTGGGACCAATGGCGGGCTTATGTGAGGGCGGCAATGAACCTCCGGGTTCCTTAAAAGCCAGTAAATAAGTATTACTATTATCATTTCAATTATTAATATCTCATTTAAAAGCTGTGATGGTAACAAGGAATTTGCAAAAAGTTTGACGGGATAGAGAATTATATTTATTATTATTATTATTATTATTATTATATTATATTATTTGTTTATTTAACCTGGTAGAGATAAGACCGTCAGGCCTTCTCTTCCGCTCTACCAGGGGATTACAACTACAATATTAAGAATACAATGACAATTAATATTAAATTTACAAATACAATAAAAATCAAAGTACTAAATGATTAACTGATTACTAAAAGCTAGACAGTCTATTGTAAAAGTTAAGAAGAGAGAAACATTTTTTTTATTAATTAAGTAAAAATGAAATCTACTCTAGGCAGTAAGAAAAATGCTTAATAAGTTTGCTTTTAAACGCTACTAAATGCCGACAGTCTCTTATGTCACTGGGTAGGGTATTCCACAAGCGCGAAGAGAGATTGTGTATGATGATGAATACGATGATGTCTTATGTGTTGGTATGGCTAGTATGCGGCTATTTTGCGTGCGTGTGAAGAGATTATGATATGATGACAGGTAACTGAAACGGGAGGCAAGGTAGGTAGGTGTAGAAGTGTGAAGGACTTGGAAAAGGAGAACAAGAGAATGAAAATTTCTACGTTCGTTAAGCCGTAGCCTGTTTAGAGTTTGGAAGGTTGGGGTAATGTGGTCAGCGCGACGGACATCGCAGACGAAGCGAACACAAGAATTGTGAACACGTGAATAATCTTTGCGACTGGTTGACATTGAGGTCAGTCAGATGAAAATCACAATAATCGAAGTGGGGCATTACTAGTGTTTCCACTAGTATTTTCTTGAGTGATAGCGGGAGGAATTTTCGAATGCTGTTTAAGGAATGTAGCATGAAAGCATTTTTTTGATAATATGAGTTACTTGGTTATTCCAGTTTAAATGCGTATCAAAGTAACTCCTAGGTTTTTAACACAGGAAGCAAAATTATTATTATCATTATTATTATTATTATTATTATTATTATTATTATTATTATTATTATTTGAGGATTAGGTCCTTTATTTGAGGATTTGATTAATACTAGATATTTATAACCAGCTGTTGTCTATGGCGATGTGGTCAACATGGCAGAGGACCATTGTTTGGACATCACAGGACAAGCAGAAAACAGTAGGTGGAAGACAGATAATTTCCACTTCATTGTTACAGTACAAATTAAATCTTTTCCCCTGGATTTGTAGCTAGAAAGGCTTCCACTGAGCCACAAGGAAGTGTGGCACTTAACGTAAAATACGAGGACAATATGGAAATGAAGGGAAGGATGCAGCAAATGTAATCATGCTAATTTAGTTACTATGATCTTAGCATTTATCGAATGCTATACATTATCCTGGACGGTGCTGACAGGTTAAGTAATTATAAGTATTCGGTAATTACATATTTAGCCGTGTGCCCTGAGTTCGCTGTTAATCGCAGAATAGAGAGCGCTACCACAGACAAGCCTGCAATGCCTCCAGAACTGAGACTCAATGCAGCTGTCAGATTCACTCAACCTAGCGATCGACATCCCTCGCAATTAAAACGGGATTGTGAGACGGAGATTTCTTCATCGGTCGTGCGGCGTAGCTTAGAAATTCTTCGCTTCCGACTTTATTGTTCCCGGTTACACACACTGAAGTAGACATTCTAAATTACTCTGATCTAATGTATATCATCAATTTCAACCAAATGAGAAGGATTCCGATTCCTATTAATCACTTTATCGCACTTATAACATCTAACTGCAATACAATGACTGCAGAGAATAACAAAAGATCGAAGTTACAGTGAAAGAAAATGATAGAAAAATAATAAAGTAGAATGTTAAAAAACGAGAAGGAATGAAATCATTACTAAGAGACAAAAAGTGAGAAGCTTAGAATATACGCTTATTCCTAGACGAATCTAGAGTCGTTATACTTTGATCTACTTCAGGAGAAGCCTTTGCCACTTCACGTTAAACATGTACACATGGCGTAGTGAGAGGTCGGTATGAAGACGGACGTACAGCATGCATAACAACTCTAACAAACGGACAAACATCCATGCCTTAAGCAGGTTTCAAACTCATGATCACAGCCTACTTGTAGCTTGGGTGAGAGAGAGAGGGAGGAAGAGGGAGAAGAGAGGGAGAGGGAGAGAGACAGAGAGGGAGGGAGAGGGAGAGGGAGAGAGACAGAGAGGAGAGGGAGAGGGAGAAAGACAGAGAGAGGGAGAGGGAGAGAGACAGAGAGGGAGGGAGAGGGAGAGAAAGGGAGGGAGAGGGAGAGGAGAGGGAGAGAGACAGAGAGAGGGAGGGAGGGAGAGGAGACGGGAGAGGAGGGGGAGAGGGAGAGGGAGAGAGACAGAGAGGAGAGGGAGAGGGAGAGAGAGACAGAGAGGGAGAGGGAGAGAGACAGAGAGGAGAGGGAGAGGGAGAAAGACAGAGGGAGAGGGAGAGGAGAGAGAGAAGGGAGGGAGAGGGAGAGGAGAGGGAGAGGAGAGGGAGAGAGAGACAGGAGAGGGAGGGAGAGGAGAGGAGAGGAGGAGAGGAGGGAGAGGGAGGCAGAGGGAGAGGATAGGGAGAGAGGGAGAGGGAGAGGAAGGGAGAGGGAGAGGGAGAGGGAGAGAGACAGTAATAGTTAGGGAGAGGGAGACTGGAAGAGGAGAGGCAGAGAGGGGGAGAGGAGAGGGAGAGGGAGAAAGAGGGAAGGGGAGAGAAACAGAGAGAGGGAGGGAGAGACAGAGGGAGACAAAGAGGGAGGGAGAGGGAGAGGAGAGGGAGACAAAGAGGGCGGGAGAGGGAGAGGAGAGGGAGACAAAGAGGGAGATAGGTGAAAAGGGAGAGAGGGAGAAGTAGAGAGAGACAGACAGAGAGAGGTAGACGGAGAGGAGAGAGTCAGACAGAGTGGGGGAGGGAGAGGTAGGGAGAAGGAGATGGAGATGGAGAGGAGAGGGAGAGAGAGGGAGAGGGATGGAGAGGGAGAGTCGAGGGAGAGAGATGGAGACAGAAAGAGAGAGGGAGAGGGAAAGGGTGAGGAGAGGGAGGGAGAGGGAGAGTGAGGGAGAGAGATGGAGACAGAAAGAGAGAGGGAGAGGGAAATGGTGAGGAGAGTGAGGGAGATGGATGAGGAGAGGGAGGAGAGGGAGAGTGAGGGAGAGGGATGAGGAGAGGAGAGGAGAGGAGAGGAGAGGAGAGGAGAGGAGAGGAGAGGAGAGGAGAGGAGAGGAGAGGAGAGGTGAGGAGAGGAGAGGAGAGAGAGAATGTGTGTGTGTGCGTGCGTGCCCGAATAAAAATTAATATTGAAATAAAGGAAGGAGAAAGACTAAATATAACGACAAAGAGAAATGGAAGTAAAACATTTCAAACAAAGGGAAAAAACATTAAGAACCAAACGAGGAACATATAACATAAATAAGGATATTATTAGAAATTGAAAGGAAGGAATGATGTGAAAAAACAATTTAATGAAATCAAGAAATTTTCTTTTGGAATTGTGAAACCTTTTCTTTGTACAAAGCAGAAAACGAAAAAATCATTTTCAATTGCGTCGTTTAAAACGATATTACTTTATGACTTTTCAACAATACTTTAAGAAAATAACTATGAACTGTGATACCATTAGCGACATGACAAAGGAATTATTGCATTGCCGTGAAACAGTGCTCGGGAGCCAGTCGTAGTTTTAACCCAACATTTAATATTTACGTACAGAGTTTGCTAGTAAGATCTAGTGATGTTAAAAAAGGATGATGACTTCAATAGCGTAATACTAATTGAACATTCCAAGACATATTTTTATTACTTATCTCATACTGTGACCAAATGTTTCCACAGATTTTAAAACTACAAACATATAGCACAACTTATCTGACGTGTAAAATAAATTTAACGCGTAAGCAATTTGTAAAAGTTTAGAACAACACGAGCTTTGCACTATTCTAGCTTGTCACTGAATTCGCTTGTGAAGAATGACACTGATATATGGATGTGCTCAAGATCGAAATTCACCCAATACTGGCAGTGTGAAATTGAATAGCTGCAGACAACATTACTTGTAGAATACGAAATTGTTCACATACTAGAGTGGAAAGGTTCCTTTTTTTTTTTTTTTGCAACTTTGATAAATTATGAAAAGACTATGGGTTAAAGATCTTAAAATCCATTAAGAAGTCCCTTTAGGACCGATTCCACCAAACACATTGGACTTTAATATTTTATGCTCGACCATGCCGAAATGTACTAATTATACACCTGGTAGCAGTCCTTTAATGCATGTCATTAAAGTACAGGTCTTCAGCCAATGATAACTTTACATGTGTTTAGCCAATGAGTCAAGTCAGCTTTGTCATTTAAAATTTAAGTATCTATTATTCTTCGGATATGCAATCGAAAGAGAATTAGCGAAAAGTCCTGGAGGCTGAAGTCCAATACTGTCCAGAAGGTTATGTTCTGTTACTGTAATAATTAGCGTTAATTGTAAATAATATTCAAATAAATTCAATTTGTCATCTCGTTTTTCAATGTCTGAATTCAATAATCAATGTTTACACCACGTTTAACGGAATTATCACAAGGTCAATGTCATTATTGTTCATTTCTAAAAAATCAATATTTCGCGTCTGCGCACATCTCACAATTTACGACCTAGAACAAGGTCACTTCCGATCTTGTCAGTTACAAATAAAATGCATACATCTGAATACCGGTAATTTCCAAGTTAGAAATATGGTCGAGCATAAAAGTCGTATGAAACTCGCCGTCTATATGGTAATTAAGAAGCTAGTATGAAAATTAGACGGTCGCAATTCAATCCATATCTCGTTTCATAAACATTCAATACTCAAGAAAATGAAAAAAAGAATTATTGTCATATAGGCTCGTTATAAAATATTAATGTTTTTAAATACTGGATAGAGAGTTCAAGCATTTCAATCACAAATTTATTGTCTTTAAATTGTTTTTTTTTATTTGTCAATAGTTAGTCATTTAAATTCATAAAGTTACTTTAAGATTAGAAATCCAAGTTGGCAGAAAGAATGATGAACATTATTTCTTAAGCTGATGATAAATTAATTCCAAGACGACGGATAATGTTTTCAGAAAGAACAGATTTCTTCGACAGAATGCATGACAAGGATTTCCAAATTAGATTTAGATTACAAGAAAGATCAGCACCTTTGATAAGCACAATAAGCCTCAAACTGCAGTATAAGTCTTCGGGTACATCCTACGTACAAGACAGAGAGAAATAAAGATCAGCACTTGATAGCACACTGCAAAAACTGAAGATGATTTGGCGTTCCCATATAATAGATAAGTGTGATACTAATTATATTTTAAAAGGGAAACAAGTATTTCTTTGATGTGTATAGGCCTACACATAAAATCATTTTACTTTAGATAACAATTTAAATTTTGTAAATTTTAAATAGGTACAATAAAGTTTTATTCTTATAAACTTACAAATTACTTTTATAAGGTATAAAACGTTGTTTGTAAATTATTAGTTAACATACTTTTTAGCAAATTATATGTATCGACTTTTCTATTACAAGACGCTTTGGAAAATGTGATAGAAGATTTGAGTTGATACTTATCGGGAAATAGGGATTATATTTTAATAATTAATTTTCACTTTGCTTTGAGAAGAATTTAATGTATGTAAACTTCTCTTATAAAAGTATTTAATTTTAATTAATAATGAATTTACTAATAGGCTAGGTTGTACTACACATTCTTTTCTTTGCCTCTACGTTAGGACAATACCATATGTTGTATGTTGCGTTGCTAACCAAATGAAAAGAGCAAACACCTATAATACTGGTGTATTCTCACCAGTAAATTATAATTTAATCTAGAGTGGTTCGAAAAATAGCTAAATAATATACTTCAATTAAGAAAATAAATATTTTTTTAATCAAATATCTCACAGGGATTGATTTAGTTGCAAAAAAAAATTACTTGGCAAAATTATATATGACAAATGAAGATCTATTCCTAAACAAACAAGGCCTTCTGAAATATGATTTTTACTATGAAAAAAGAAAGCAGTTGAAGCGTAAAGGGATTTTGGCTAATTGACTGCAATTTAAATCTTGATTACATTGGTGAAAGGCACAAAAGTTAAATGGCTGTAATTTCTCTCTTTAAATTAATTCATTTTTAACAGAAGACACTTCAGCAATATGTTTGTGAAATTGGACCGTATATGTGATTTGTTTTCAAGTCCAAGCTACTCCCATTTTTTATGTTATAGTAATAATTGTAGGCTTGCAACTATATTATTTCCGAAATTTCCTACGTTCTCACGATATATTAAACATTTTGAATTATTTTCCTTAGGAATAGTCGTTTTATATCACAGGAATAAAATGACAGAATAAAATTTTTAGACATGAGGAGTACAAAACAGAAAAGAAAAGAAATATCAACATTCTACTTTAAATCCTAAACATCCCTACAGTCCCAATAAGTTCAAAATGTTTTACCTTATGGCATGAGTCAATTTTTAGGAAACGAGGGAAGCAATAACTGTATTATCTATACTAATAATAAATTTGTAGCCGAAATTTTTCTGGTAATTTTCGATTTTCCAAAAATAATTGATCCTAACATATATAATTAATCTCTCTGAAACCGAAAATCGCTTTTTTGAAATTTTTGTTTGTATGTCTGTCTGTCAGTTTGTCTGTCTCTCTGACTGTCTGTCTATATGTTTGTTACCTTTTCACGCGATAATGGCTGAACGGATTTTGATGAAAATTGGAATATATATTAAGTTCGTTGTGATTTAGATTTTAGGCTATATGGTATCCAAAATACATTATTTAAAAGGGGGGTTATAAGGGGACCTGAATTAAATAAATCGAAATATCTCGCTTATTATTGATTTTTGCGAAAAATGTTACATAACAAACGTTTCTTTAAAAATAATTTCCGATAAGTTTTATTCCCTGAAATATTTTGATAGGACTAATATTTAATGAGATAAATGAGTCTTAAAATTAAAATAACTGCCATCTAAGGCCGTGTAATGAATTAAAAAACAAATGACTTCGTCTATAAGGGGCCTTGGACAGCAACAATCGAAAGCTATGAAAGATAGCCTACAGATAATGTTTCTGTGTTTGTATGAAGTAATATCGGAAGCTACATTAGCCGATTTGTATAATTAATTTTTATTTCACCATTGGAAAGTGTAGTTTCTCTAGATGGACATAATGCTATAATGTTATTACAGTAACGTCTGAGTGAATCGAGGACAGGTAAGATTAAAATAGATTCTTATGCACAGAAAACTTGATAGGCTATTCTGTACATTAGTTTCCTGTATTTCCTAAAATAATTTTTATTACCAAATGAGTGGTTTCTGGATCAAAATGATCGCATTTTAATTATGAAAATACAATTTAAATTAAGTAACATAATAAACGATTTATCCTTGTAACAAACACGAATGTTCCCTGGATCAAATGTCCTATTTTAATTATGTAATTACTTTATATTTATTTCTAACGGGTGCAGCGGAGCGCACGGATACGGCTAGTAATTATTATGAACGTGTTTCATACGTTATTTCTGTACAACAGCTTTATATAAGAAAATTAATACAGAAATAACATCAGATTTGTAATGATAGGTAGTTTCATATCATGGTCTATGAAGAAAGAGGTTGCTATGGCAACAATAATATATTAAATACTAGCCGCACCAGTGCGCTCCGCTGCACCCGTTAGAAATAAATATAAAATAATTACATAATTAAAATAGGACATTTGATCCAGGGAAGAATACAATTTTTAGAACAAAGAAATCGTGTTTGATAGAAGAATAAATCCTTTAATATGTTACTTAATTTAAATCGTATTTAAATAATTAAAATGCGATCATTTTGGTCCAGAGACCACTCATTGGTGCAATGACAATTCCTTTAACATGTTTCTTAATTTTTATTACATGCAACCATAGTTTAATGAACATTGACATCATTTAGATTTAATGTGTATACTTTATTTTACTTGCTATATGTTTCCATTGAATTAAGGTAATAACTTAATTTTAACCATTGTTTTCTACGTATTCAGTAAATGGCGCTAACACTATGGTTCTGAACACTTCAAATAACTTAAATAACAAATTATATTATATTATATTATATTATATTATATTATATTATATTATATTATATTATATTATATTATATTATATTATATATTATATAAAAAGTGTGTTGATAACTGATGTACTCCGATAAGTAAGTTTTTAATTTGTTATAGGAGCTCTTGAATCTCAGGAGGAACAACTTTTACAACAGCGCAACATAATCTGCTTGGCTCATTACCCAATGTTTTTGCATTGCATTTAATGCATATATATTTTATGTATTTTAACACGATTCAATTGAGCATAGTTAAATTTTGGATTATAAAATAATGGAATGCTAAGCTAACGTACTATTACTGCATATTAAATCAATACACTCATTAATCATTAATTCTCTGAGATTAAAATGAGTGTACATAAATATTATTTTAAGAAATATAGGAAACGAATATACAGAATAGCCTATCAAGTTTTCTGTGCATAAGAAGCTATTTTAATCTTACCTGTCCTCAATTCACTCAGAAGTTACTGTAATAACATTATAGCATTATGTCCATACAGAGAAACTACATTTTCCAATGGTGAAATAATAATTAATTATACAAATCGGTTAATTTATTTTCTGATATTTTCATACAAACACAGAAACATTCTCTGTAGGCTATCTTTCAGAGCTTTCGATAGTTGTTGTCCAAGGCCCCTTATAGACGAAGTCATTTGTTTTTTATTTCATTACACCGCCTTAGATGGCAGTTATTTTAATTTTAAAACTCATTTATCTCATTAAATATCAGTCATATCAAAATGTTTTATAGAATAAAACTTATCGGGGAATGCTTTTTAAAGAAACTTTGGTTATGTAACATTTTTCACAAAAATCAATAATAAGCGAGATATTTCGATTTATTTAATTCAGACCCCCTTATACCCCCCTTTTAAATAACGTATTTTGAATGCCATATAGCCTAAAATCTAAGTTGCAATGAACTTAATTATTTATATTCCAATTTTCATCGAAATCCGTTCAGCCATTATCGCGTGAAAAGGTAACAAACATCCAGACAGACAGACAGACAGACAGACAGACAGACAGACAGACAGACAGACATACATACATACATACATACATACATACATACATACATACATACATACATACATACATACATACATACATACATACATACAAACAAAAATGTCAAAAAAAGCTATTTTCGGTTTCAGGGTGTTTAATTATATATGTTAGGACCAATTATTTTTGGAAAATCGAAAATTACCAGAAAAATTTCGGCTACAGATTTATTATTAGTATAGAATATAGCACGGCAAATCGTCTCATAATGTTAACTTTATGGCACAACGTATGCCTTCTTAATACAAGTCATGATGCTTTAGTCGGCATGGAAATGTTAATACGACCCCGGTACAATAATGTGACATTTCAGGAACAATTTTCACTAACGGTAAAGGCTGTTTATAATGCTGGAGTATAAAAACAGAAATAACTGCGAAAGTAATGAAACAGCCAATTTGTAATGGGTTACTTTTAAATTACGCCTTCTATACTTTTAAATGTGACGTCATGGTATCCTAGGAGATGAGTTTGTCGATAACATCATAGCGTTTCTATGCACCGAAGCTGTGCAAGAGGCTAGCAAAGAAGATTTACCTTTCATTCTGAGGAAATTGGCAGACACTTAGAGAAATGTTTTAAGTAGACACAAATATATCAGGGATGTTCGTGAAACGATCGTTCTAGAGTACCTAACAGAGCAGGTTTTCCGAACAATTTCCATTTGTACATTCGCTTGATAAATGCATCGTGAAAGTGTTTCTTATTCTAAAATGTCAAAGTTTTCTCTTCATTTCCATTTACAGTTTCGTAAATACCTGGCAGAATTGGTTTTGTTTCTCTAATATGACATTATATTATTCATGTTTTTATGTAACACTTTTTGAACTACGGAGTAATTTCATTAGTCATTGACGTCATTGTTGCTATGGCAATTTTATTTCACGCCATATTATAAACGAATTTTAGCATTAACAAAGTTTGTTATAATGCTGGCTGCAAATACTTCATTATTATTTATAGTTACAAATATAAAAGAACAATCGTACAGCGCCAACGAAACGTCATCATGATGCTGCGTCTAAACCGAAATGATTATTAATATCCAAGAACACAGAAGGAAAAAATATATGCGGAAAGAAAATTGTTTATATAGGCGTATGTAGGTCTTTTTAACTATAGTCTGCGAATAAGTTTGAAAATGATTATGTTATTATGCCGTGAAATTACAACTCTTCCAATATAAATCACAGTTTGTACCTAAGCTTCGATTTTACTACAATATTTTAGAAGTTATTAATTTATTACACGCAAAATATAAACAGGTTAACCCATTGTAAATAAATGATCAACGAAATATAAAGAAAAGTGAATTTTCAACGCTTGTACCCGAAGGAATTTCGTATATTTTGCAACTCTTCATTAAGGTATTGGTACACCCACAAAACGCAAAAAATGATGAAAAATAATTTTCAAAATATAAATATTTTAATAGAGAATTTTCTCCCCTTTAATTTGATATAAAACATTTTCGATTTATGCCTTATGGTTTTTCAGATAAGTCCCGTTTTCCAAAATGCTGCGTCATCAGCCACGGTCACTTACTTTTGGAGTGATCTTCGTAGCAGTCAATTCCCTCGTCCAGCATTGCTTGTAAAATAAACTTCTTTCTAGTCCCGAAATAGATTCATAGATATCTGGGCATGATCATTAGATTGAAAAAACTTTTTACATAATGAAATAAATTATAATCTTTTACTGTTAGTGATAAAACTGTCAATTTGTGTGTCAATGATGTTGTACGTCATTTTAATAAGAGTCCAAAAGTAGAAATTAAAATTCTGAGGAAGATGGGCATAAACCCCGGGACAAACATCATCGCAGAATTTGTTGCATCAATGGAAAATAAGGACAAAATGCAAAAAAAAAAAAAAAAAATCAACACCTGAAGTTAAAACGAGGAGGAGGTATTTGAGATGCAGAAAGAAGCTGAAACTGGACCGACATGAAGCTGCTTAAGGGGTGACATATGATGATGGAGTCTTCTAGGCTCTGAAAGTTTGTGGCTCATTTCCTGTAAATAGTAATTTTAGAATATTTAATTCTTTCAAACATGATATCTCAGCTAAATATGGTGATACCAAGAAGATATTGGTGTCATTTTGAAGCTTGAAATGTCCCCCAGTGCCTGACAATGAGTAAAATAACATTAATATAATTAATAATTATCTATGGATTTTTTACATGATTTATGCAACATAAAATATTATTGTAAGTTACATATATGGCAATATTTAATTAAGGTAAATAAAAATAAAAAGTAGCTCTGTGTCAGGCACTAAAGAATAGTTTTAGCTATAAAACAGGGAAAAAACTGTGGCTCTATCTTAAAAACTGCATGAGCTATCATGTTTCAAGTTGCATGTCAAAATTATAAACAAAATAATTTTTATAAACAATTTAGACATAATTTCAAGGGATCTGTTCACTTCATCCTCTTTCTGGTACCATTCTCAATTGTATAAAAATTTTACAGAGCAAAATTATACAAAACAAAATTTTTTGTATGTAAAGGTGTACATATACCTTAACTGGCATGAATTGCCCAAATTGATTCAATTGCATTTATTCCAAAAGTAGCATTTCTTATCTTTTTCACAGTAAGTGTAAAGTGTGGGATCAAGACACAATCGAAAATAACGCGTAGCTGTAGGTGTTTTGAAATACTCCACCCGCTGAATGCCATACGTGCTTTAGAAATAGTAGATACACATCGATCTGGAGTGATAAATTCCCCTTTTATCCGTTATGTACAAGGCACAGTTCCATGAGCACTAATAATAATATCTCAATTGTGTGTACGCATAATAGCCTGCAGGTCGCGTGTAATTGGGGTCATCTGCTACACAGGCTGACCTTCACCTCACGATAACACGTTAGTCTGTAGTAATAGTTTAGTTGTGTTGGGATTAACTACTAATAAATCTCAAGAGGTATTATATATATAAAATATATATATATATATATAGGTCTATATATAAAATGCCATTTTGATAAAACATATTGTGATGTTCTATATAGCGACCTAAGTGCTGAACTTTGTCAAAAACTTCAACGTGTACATAATGTCTGCGTCCGATTTATTTTCAATATCCGCCGACATGATCATATATCGGAATATTTTCTACGACTCTCCTGGCTCCGCTTGCAAGATCGACGTTTAGTACATTCTCTTTGCCTGCTATATCGAATTATAATGATTCCACCCCAACTACCTTGCTCCAAGCTTCACATCATAATCGAAATACACGTTCACAGCACAATCTGTTGCTATCAATACCACGTCATCAGACATCTCTGTACTCAAGTTCTTTCTCAATAGCATGGCCCGCTCATGGAATTCGCTGCCGCTGGAAATCAGGGGTAGTCTTAGTCCCCAGTTGTTTAAAATTAGGTTGTTTAGAAATATTTTAAATGCAAAGAATTAGATTTTAGGTATAATTTTATTATTATTATTATTATTATTATTATTATTATTATTATTATTATTATTTTACACAGTCATTACTTTATTTTTCCATTAACACTAATATCCAGGTAATTGTCATTGTCTCAATGTAACACGTGCTGTGCTGATCATACTAATTGTACTTTGAGATTTATTCATATGCATTAATTCTTTTTTTAGTTTTTTACTTGTATACTAGGATGTATTTTTCTGTTTGTCATTATGTATTCAGTCTCATTTTTTTATATACTTTTTATTATTATTTTAAAGTTAATACTGATTGTGTATATGTATTCAATCTCTCTTTTTACTTAATTATGTTTTTATTATTATTTTAAGTTAATATTTGTATACCGGTATGTATTTTTCTGTATGTGATTTGATCCTGGTTGAGTGGAAGAGAAGGCCTGATGGCCTTAACTCTGCCAAGGAAAATAAAATTATTATTATTATTATTATTATTATTATTATTATTATGCATAGTTCTTTACTGAAAGGTTTTATTAATACACACAGACGATCATATAATTGCAGTGTTGATGTAGTACTGGTGAAAATGACGAAAAATGAAATATTATAGATTGAAGATAAATAAGATTTCACAAATAAATGTCATTACGCATTACATATAAACTGTGGAACTACAGACAAGAGGGATAGCGAGAATTTTGGAGACCAAGATTGCTACGTGCTGACCAAATACAAATAGTCTAAATTCGACATGAAAACAAAGCGGGTTGGTGCACTATACTTTGGAGTTTATGTTGACGACGACGACGACGACGACGACGAGGATGATGATATATAGCGGAAGAGTTCAACCTTCCGTAGAGGAAGTAGGAAAGGTTAGAGAATGTTGGGTTTGCAGTGAAAGATCTTCCCTTGGGCAGAATACTATCAATGAATGAATGAATGAAGTGAGTGAGTGAGTGAGTGAGTGAGTGAGTGAGTGAGTGAGTGAGTGAGTGAGTGAGTGAGTGAGTGAGTGAGTGAGTGAGTGAGTGAGTGAATGTCTTAATAGATTTTCTATCCTAGTATTTTGTTTTAACATAATTTCAATATTGCTCGTCAAAGAATGTGTAAATTAAGTTGTAAGAAAATAGAGCAGTCGAGGCTCAAACACACGCCTGAATGCAACTCCGGATTTGTAAACACAAGCGCTACAGCTGATTCTAATTTCTTATACAGGGACATCATTTTATTTTTACTAACATTTTAATATTAACATGGCTATAACCTTTGGATCAACGGTTGCTACCCCCTTCGACGGCTGGAGTTTGATTATACTGGCGTAATATACAAACAAATAACTTTACTATGTATAGGAGGGAAGAAAAGTAGTTCATTCATTTACGTAAACTAGGAAATATCGCGATTTTGAGTTTGATAATTTTCATTAGGTTTTTGTTTAATCAAAATACAGTACAGTATTAACAATGAGTGTTTTTACTCACGAACTGAGCTGTCCATGTGGACGTATTCATTATGCAGTGTATATTATACTGTCTACAGCACATTAGCGTACAATATAGAGAATGAAGTTAAATTGAAAAATAATCATAATATGGATATTTAAACACATTTTTGAAAATGGTGGCCGTTCATTTCGATACAGGCTTCAGTTCTTTTTTGCATATGATAGCACTATAGACTATTGCACCTAATTCCAATTACCAGTTTCGTCCTTCGTACTAGTAACTCATGTGGAAATAATTCTGTAGTTAATCTATAAAAGATTACTTTACGTACTGTAAATTAAATCTTAATTTCTGCTCGATCCGAAATATACTGTCCGTCCAAGTGGTTATGTCGTAGAGTCGTAGAAAGGGGGAAAATCACTTGATAGTTAATTACTTAACAAGGCCCTTTTATTTAAGTCATTTTAAACAGTTGTATTATATCACGTAGACGTCCAATTCCTAACAGAAATTAATGTTCTCAGAAAAGAGCTAAGACACTAGCCTTTACAAAGAGGCGAATAGAAGAGGGTTGGGGAAACCGGGATGCGACGTAGGCAAATGGACGACAGTACCTGTGCGAAAATGATTCAATATTGAAAGCTCTTTCGTCACTGGAAAATGCGAACATATTTTTGGAACTTACTGTCTACTATGACCGTAAGGCTACTATGACTGTATATGCGGTCTTGGATCTGTGTGGAGGACAGTTGGAACTTCATTAGTAGAAGGGGTGGGAGTGAAGTGCATTCAAAAACTCAGGTATAATAAAAATTGGAGTAAAAATAAAATGATGACTCTGTATCCGATGTAAAAAATTCCGGCTTCTCTGCACTGATTTTTGAACAAAATTCTTATATTTTTTTCGCTCTTGGAAATATTTTCCATTTTTGCAAACGTTCTTTGCCTGCTAATGTACGTTATTTCATAATTATACACTCTTGCTGTCATTTTGGATGAACATTTTCAGCCAGTGTGGCATCATGAACGCATTTTGGAGTCTTGAGGTATGCATCCCGCTCGTCACTGTCCCGGAGACACAACTGTGAATTATGATGAGGAAGGGGGCACGAGAAATCCGGAGCCAGTCATGACTGCAGCGAGCACCACGTCATTGTTGTCATTGTGCACTTGCAGCTCGTTGCTGGTCCAACGCCCCATCAGCAACGGCTAGCTGCCTTCGTATTATTAGCATCTGTCTGTCGAGCAAGGTCAAACGTGCAACTGGGCAAGTTGGAAATCAATTGAGAGTGCCCGCCACAATGTCTGGTTATTAATCTCGGCTCCAATTATCAATGTAAATTCAGGTCTAATTGTCTCTTAACAACCAAATGTCCAGAGCCCAAAATTATGCATTTCCGCCACGAAATAATTATCAGACCTAAACCACCAGCTCGACAATACACACACTAGGACCCACAGAAATGTTCGAGAATAAGGTGCTTGCAAAAATATTGGGGGCGAGAAGAATGGAGTCACAGGAGAATGGAGGACGTTTCACAGCGGAGAACTGTACGCATTTTATTTTTCACCTAACATCATTATTTGAACCCGTAGGTTCATTCACGGCCTCACATAAGCCCGCCGTCGGTCCCTATCCTGAGCAAGATTAATCCACTCCCTACCATCATACCCCACCTCCCTCAAATCTATTTTAATATTATCCTCTCATCTACGTCTCGGCCTACCCAAAGGTCTTTTTCCCTCTGGTCTCCCAACTAACACTCTATATACATTTCTGGATTCACCCATACGTGCTACATGCCCTGTCCATCTCAAACGTCTGGATTTAATGTTCCTGATTATGTCAAGTGAACAATACAATGCGTGCAGTTCTGTGTTGTGTAACTTTCTCTATTCTCCTGTAACTTCATCCCTCTTAGCCCCAAATATTTTCCTAAACACCTTATTCTCAAACACCCTTAACCTATGTTCCTCTCTCAAAGTGAGAGTCAAAGTTTCACAACCATAGAGAACAACCGGTAATATAACTGTTTTACAAATTCTAACTTTCAGATTTTTTGAAAGCAGACCGGATAACAAAAGCTTCTCAACCGAATAATAACAGGCATTTCCCATATTTATTCTGCGTTTCCTCCCGAGTGTTATTTATATTTGTCATAACTTTCAGAATATTTTATATTATTTATTATACTGGGTGTTCAGTTCAAAATGTGTCATGGCTCGCTGTATGCCGTCATGTGGCTAGCCGATGAGCCTAGAGAATTCAATCTTCCAACACTTCCGCAGAGGTGTATCACCTGTCAGGCAGAGAAGTTCCCTAGCAAGAACGGCGTTCATTCTGAAGAGTACGTACCGATACGTACGGTAATGCCGGTAGTGGCAGGAATGTGAACTGTTTGGGAATACGTACTGTCGGGATATGGGGAGAGGATTAAGACGATTACTTACATATTTGTTGACATTAACTTCGACGGTCAACATGGCCACGGAACATTTGATTTATGTTGTGGAATGTTACCGTAGGCAACCGATGATAACAAATACCCTGCGTACGATTTGCCGGCGCAAAACACAGTTCGAAAGAGGTTATGGTAGCACACAGACCGTACAGACCGCCATCTGTTGCTACGACGTTCAAGTTATACCGTACACGTTCTCAAGTTCAGATTGAAGAACGCCTTAAAGAATAAGGAACTTCTCTGACATATAATCTGAAACTCGCTTCATATCGGTGACCCAACAACAGTGACGTCATGACACACTTTGAAATGAACACCCAGTATAAATCAGTAACTTCCCTTATAAGTGTCATTGAAGGTGGCTCTTTAAAACCATTAAATAAATGGCAAAACTTTCTTTACATTCACCACGTGATATTCAACGTATTGGTTAAGGCAATGGTCGGTATTTTATATCTTTAGTCGTTCTATAGTAATCGCAGTAAACCTACATATTTGGCGCATTCACGTCGTATGAACATCAACCAACCCTGTCGGTGAAGGTGAACTAGAGAATGGGAGTTGAGAAGTCGCGTTCTACATGTACTAAATGTACTACAGTTGCCGACTGCTAGGTTAAGGTTAAAATGTACAGTCCTAGGCGATCCTTACTGAATTTTCGCTTTAAGACAAGGCAATTTTAAAGGTATGGTAGATATTATGACATCATTGCGCATTGGTGACAATTTATTACGTAATAAGATGGCGTTACAGTTTTGTGAACGAAATACATCGATAGGGTGGAGTCGTGCAGTAAATCGTAGCGTTTCGACATCTGAAAGTGTGTATGATCGACCGAATACTTAGTTCAGTTTAGCTCACAATTTCAGGAGTCGGTTTACTTTTTGAAGGTTTGTTTGTTTCGTACTTATAGTGAAGACCACCGAAGATTAAGCCAAAACATTTAATTAGAATTACAGGCAATATGATTTGCTTGCATTAGTACAGGGACATCATTTTATTTTTACTTCAATTTTTATTGTACCTGCGTTTCTGAATGTACTAGACTCCCACCCCTTTCACTAATGTCCTTGCTAACGTCAGTCACACAAACTTACGGCAGTGAAATAAACAGTACAGAGCACAGTGTGTTTCAGAAGTATGTTGCATTTTCTATAGAAGAAAAAGCTTATATTATTGAAGTTTATTTTCACACAACTATGGTGTGTAGCATAACTGAATTTATCTGTGTGGACTGAGCACAAGTGAAGATTTGAGTTACCGAAAGTACGGTACCCTATAATATGGTGCGGTACTTAACAGCATTATTTAAACAAGAGTTTTGATTTACTGTTTGTAGATGTGAAGGACGATGTTGGAAACTGGAATTACAATATAACCGAATGTGAACAACAGTTTTTCTTTTTTTCACAATTTCCTGATTATATCATTACGGAATATTTTCGTAGAAATGTCATTAATCTGGTAGATAAATTTAGAGCAACAGAGTGTACAGAAAGGAAGAAAAGTGTAAGTTGGCCAACAAAGGTGACAGAAGATGCTAGAGAAAGGATGCAGCGAGGTCCTAATAAGTCGGTCAAGAAGTTAGCTGTAGAAATTGGGGTTTCTTACGGAAGTGCTCACAAAATTCTCAGGAATAAATTAGGTTAGTAATATGCTGAATAAAGTATACATTACATAATGTATATAACCGCCTGAAGACTTGAGTTTGTGGAAAAAATTGTTACTATTCTACTGTTTTTTGATAAAATACTGTAAAGTAATGACCAGACTGAAAATCGTAATACTATATTTCCCTGTAACATAAATGGATACACTACTTTTCTCTCCTCCTATAGCTAGCAAAATGATTTGTTTATATATTGCGCTAGCAACTCCAAACTCCTGTAATGGAAGGGGGTAACAGTGTTTCCGAGTATAGCCAGGTTAATGTTAAAAATGTTAGTAAAAATAAAGTGATGTCCCTGTATAAGATTAAACACTGTATCTACGTGCTTGTCATAGCATATAGAGTATACCATGAGTAAACTTTAAATTCTGTACTTACAGGTTCCTGTAGATTCGTCCTGTCCAAGACAAAGTAGGAGACAACGTGTGCACTGCAACGCTGCTACTGCTCTCCGAACTGACCACACACGAATCAAGTCACACACAATTTCGCACTTTGCATATAGTTTACACACGATTATCTGGCATTTATTGAAACACGATCTCATTGCATATTCAACTGTTTAGGTTTGTTGTAAGATAGCTTTTTTTCTTTGAACTTATTCACTCCCAGTTTGGCAATGGTAAAGGATTCTAGTCCATCGTTCTTACCATGTAGACTATTTCATTTCCTACTGCTTCATGTAGCCTACTACCTGCTGGATCACATGTGTTATTTCTATCGATCTAAAGTCATTGCACACAAAATGTTTTAGACCTAGTCCAAAATTAATATTACAAACTTAATGTAGGTGTGTATTGAAATTTACATAAAATTTACAAATTCTCCTACTTAGTAATAAAAAATTCACTATGATGAATACATTACAGTCCACACCTGCGGAGTAACGGTTAGCGCGTCTGGCCGCGAAACCAGGTGGCCCGGATTCGATTGCCGGTCGGGGCAAGTTACCTGGTTGAGGTTTTTTCCGGGGTTTTCCATCAACCCAATACGAGCAAATGCTGGGTAACTTTCGGTGCTGGACCCCGGACTCATTTCACCGGCATTATCACCTTCATCTCATTCAGACGCTAAATAACCTGAGATGTTGATACCGCGTCGTAAAATAACTTACTTACTTACTGGCTTTTAAGGAACCCGGAGGTTCATTGCCGCCCTCACATAACCCGTCATTGGTCCCTATCCTGAGCAAGATTAATCCAGTCTCTATCATCATATCCCACCTCCCTCAAATTCATTTTAATATTATCTTCCCATCCAAGTATCGTCCTCCCAACTAACACTCTATATCCAATAACCTACTAAAATAAAAAAATACATTACAAGATGTTATGGGGGCGGTCATTCTACTGTTGTCGACGAAATGTTATGTTAAGCAGAATGTTTCTATGAGTAACGAAATATGTTTCCGAAAGGTTATATTTCAGGTTAAACTAGCGCTGAGGTAGTTCCCTTCCTACTTCGCTTATGTACCTTCAATCGTCTTACCAGTCATACCAACACAACTTAGGTGACATTACGTAAGTTTCGTTGGCCTGGTTAGCGTAGTCAGTATAGCGCTGGCTCAAGGTTGCGGGTTCGATCCCGGCCCAGGTCGATGACATTTAAGTGTTTTTAAATGCGACAAGCTCATGTCAGTAGATTTACTGGCATGTAAAAGAACTCCTGCGGGACAAAATTCCGGCACACCAGGGACGCTGATATAACTGTAGTCCAAATCGAATTTTGTAAAAATATACAATATATGTAGTAAAAATCTTCAATTTTTTTAGTAGGTTATTTTATTTTTAGCAAATGTAGTCCAAATTGAAGAGTTAAATTTTGAAAAATATACAATACAAATCTTCAAGCGAAATCAAAAATGAATGAGATGAAGGTGATAATGCCGGTGAAATGTGTCCGGGGTCCAGCACCGAAAGTTACCCAGCATTTGATCATATTGGGTTGAGGGAAAACCACGGAAAAAAACCTCAACCAGGTAACTTGTCCCGACCGGGAATCGAACACGGGCCACCTGGTTTCGCGGCTAGACGTGCTAACCGTTACTCCACAGGCGTGGACTCTATGTAGTTGCGAGCGTCGTTAAATAAACCATAATTTAAAAAATTACGTAAGTTTCGAGCTACTATACACTCACGCTATGCTTTGCATATACGAATCTGTGAGAGGTTTGTTAGTTTATGCTTTTGTTATGTCTTGCATATACGAATGTTTGCAGAATTTTTAAAGCCTAGTGAATGTTGTTTAGTGATGTTAACGCTGACTACAGTAAATGGCACACTTACAAACGAAGTTACATTATGCAAAGTTAGTGTTTATTTAACTGTTTATTTGTTGTGCTTCACTTGTTTCGTAAGTATTGGCTAGGTACATCAGCGAATAGGGATTATAAAGAATGGACACTTCGCGCCGTTACCTTTGATGTAGCCGGACTGATTTCAATGACCTTCAAGCCAGCTAGAGCGTGAGATTCTGCTTTCTCCCTAGAGTTGGCGCTGACATCACACCAGCTAGCAGTCGACACAGCGGAAATATAACACCTAATGAATATATCTAGGTACATTATATACTCAAACAGAATAAATTGGATCCGTAATAGTACATTATGCAACGAGCCTATAATGATAGTAATTAAGAAAGCGAGTATGGATGTTTATGAAACGAGCGCAAGCGAGTTTCATAATTTTCATACGAGCTTCTTAATTACCATTATAGGCGAGTTTCATACGACTTTTTATGCTCGACCATATTTCTAACTTGAAATTACCGGTATTCAGATGTATACATTTTATTTGTATCTGACAAGATCGGAAGTGACCTTGTTCTAGGTCGTGAATTGTGAGATGTGCGCAGACGCGAAAGTATTGATTTTTTCCGAGGAACAATAATGTCATTGACCTTGATGTAAAATCCCGTTAAACTTGATAATATTATAATATTATAACCTTGATTACTGAATTCGACATTGAAAACGAGATGACAAATTGAATTTATTTGAATATTATTTACAATTAACGCTAATTATTATAGTAACAGAACATAACCTTCTGCGACAGTATTGGATTTCAGCCTCCGTGACTTTTCGCTAATTGTCTTTCGATTGCATATCCGAGAATAATCGATACTTGCGGTTTTATAACGGTACAAAGCTGACTTGTCATTGGCTGAACACATGTAAGCTGAGTTATCATTGGCTAAAGACCTGTACTTTAATGAGTAGGTGTACTTTAATGACATGCATTAAAGGACTGCTACCAGGTGTATAATTAGTACATTTCGGCATGGTCGAGCATAAAATAATAAATCTGTCATTAACTGTAATCGCTAGACTCTAGAGTTCCTTTATAATGAGAATTGAGACGTTGATCCCAACAACAATTAAAATATGTAATGATTTCATAGCAGTGAAAATGGAAAAACAAAACTCTTATGAGAAGTAAAACCACATATTATATTATATTATAAACAAATATTAAACGAATATGACACATAATTTTATAATATATTTTATTATTTTATAATATAATTTATTACATCTGAAATATAAAAAAACTATTATTACAACTAGTTTGTCATTGAGAAATAAGGAAAAGCTGTTAACTTGAATTTATTTGAAGCAAAGCGTTACTGGATTATGCAATAAAGTAGGCGATGTTTGGATCCTGTGTCTCAACTCTATACTCAATTACTATCTTAGCGTATGCTCGATTACACTAACCTCTAGCGCTTGAAAGTGGAACTAAACGCTGGCGCACAGAGAAACAAAACACAGGAAAATTCGCTCAGTGTCCATTCTTTATAATCACTATTCGCTGGGTAAATCTTTCAACTATATCTGCGAAGTAGGCTAGTTTATTTCATTTCACCTATCTGTAGGAGAACACGCTGTATAAACAATGCGACCCTGTAGGCAGTGGCTACAAGCAAGGAGAAATGAAATATGTACAAATAACGACAGACCATAACCTTTTATCATTGCCTACAATTTTTAAATTTATAAAGAAACAAATGTTTACCAGTTAGTCATTTTCGATGGTGTAGTGGTTACCGATGAAACGGGTTTGTGAGTTTAAACCTAGCTAAGACGATGAAATATTTGGGAAATGTAATTGCATGTTCCATGTCGTAAAATAATCTCACACTTGTTAGATAGCCCCTAACATAATATATAGTTCACATGTCGTCCACTTCAAAATTCAGACGTAGCAGCTACAACTTTTATAATACACTCCTTTAGAATATAAATGTTTCACAGTGTTCTTTCGTTGACATGAGGCACTGTATTCAAAACACATTGTTTTCTGAAGATGCATACGAGTTAAACACGAACACCAAGAAAATGTTATGCTGGAATATTGTTGAAAATGTTTTTCAAAGTTTTCATTGAAACGCAAAATATTAATAACTCACTTCAGAAACTCAATAAGAATATGTAAGCTTTTCTTTTTTATATAAACGCAGATTAAACAAAGCACTAAAAATATATTATTCTCAGATTTTGCTGCAGAACTGAATCGAAAATATCCGCCATATTTATTACCTGAAATATGGAAGAGACAATTGACTTTCACATCGATCTCACCTTGCTCGCTCACTGATAAACACGTGAAGATCTGACAAGAAGACGGATTTCTTCCTTCCTACTTAATATTTGTTATTGAATATTGTAATACTATAATCCATATTCACTGCTTCAAACACAAATAAGAAAGCAAAGTCGAAAGTTTATCACTTGCAATACAGACAAAGACAATTTTATTTAATGTAGCCATTTCCTACACAGATGAAAACCCGTCCAAGCTAACAGACGTCACAAGAGCCTACAGACTACAAACCAATCACAGCGAAGACCGCGGAGAGTCAAGTTATGTTCAGTGCAAAGACCTTGAAAACGTTAAGATATCACATTCACATGTCAAGAAAGAAAATTGTCTTTTTCCCACACGACATAAGATGAACATAATGAAAATAAGATAAGGTAATAATTTAACTTGTTTCTCTGGTATATTCATTACAATTTTTTGAGTTGTAACCATGACTACCTTCAGCAGTTCTTGAAAAAAAAAACATGTAAATACGAGTGCTTTCTCAGTCTAGAACTAAGTTTCGAGGGCTACTTCTTTTTGCAGTTGGTGTATCTTATCCGAACAGATAGATTCTGCTTTCCATGCTGGAGGACTGGTTCAAATGTTGGGAGAGTCCTAACTAGGTAATATTGCGGGTAGGGTCGGTATGGCGAATATATGAGCAGTTCAGAGCAGAAGTGGTGTATGTCAAAAATGGGTAATAAGGATTAAAACAAACATTCTGTAAAATACCGCGCAAAATAGCAATTAGTAATCAATTTATTTAAATTATTAGTAGTCGGTGGATAGCACGAAGGACATATTAATTGCTACTTTGCGCTGTATTTTACAGAATTTTTACTTTAAGCTTCATTACCCAATTTTGACTTACACCACTTTTGCTATGAATGGCTCATATGATGATTAAAATGCACTTCATACACTATTAATCATATTATAGGTCTGGTTTTATTACTGTAACTGTAAAGGAAATAATAAAAAAATATCAATTTATAAAAATATATAAAAAGACAAATATTGGTGATTGAAAGACATGAAAAAGCAAAAATTATTCTCTTTTTAATAGCGGTTATTTGGGGTGTACTATAAGCAGTAACATGAGCTGCTGCCAGGAAGTCAAAAAGGAGTTACCAATGGCAAAGGAAGCTTTTGATATAAAAAGGAGCATCTTCTGTGGACCTCTGGAGAAAGAACTGAGGAAGAGAGTAGTGAAGTTCTTTGTGAGGAGTGTGGCATTGTATTAGGCAGAAACATGGAATTATGACGAAGTGAAGAGAAATGAATAGAAGCATTTTAAATGTGTATATGGAAAGAATGGAGCGTTACTGTTGCCACTAGCAACTAATTCATTTTCTGAACATAATATACCCTGGAAACGTTACATCTCTCTTTGCAAGCGGAGCAACAGAAATGCGACACAAGATTTGTAATGAAAGCCAACGCAGGAATAGCGAAAAAAAAAAAATCGTTTTGACAGAGGCGGCGTTGGTTATGAGGACTGTTGATTGAGAGGGCGTTACATCAGGTGTTAGCAATTACTGTCCACAAGATAAATTCCAGTAAGGAAGGCGTATAGAGAAAATATGACACTTTTGAACAAAAATGATTTTTTTTCTTCGTAAATCGTTTCCATTAACCAACTCCACACGTTTTCAAAGTTTTAAGTGTGAAAGACGATTGTAAACCTTCTCTATGATGTCATAACGAAAGGTCCTTAAATGTCCTCGTTCTTGAAGTGTCAACTTTAAAGTCATTTTACTCCTTCGTAATATTTTGTGTTCTTCTTTCCATCCAAATTACTGAGGCTTCTACAATTGTGTAACTAAAAATTTTACATCCCATGTTGAATCTTTCGTACACTACTTTTAACACTTGAATATAAATAATTGATTAAATGGCGATCTTACTCGTTTGAAAGACATGTTGGTTCAGAAAAGTGTGAATATAATTAATAATTATATATAATAAATTTTCAGTCAAATACACTTTTCAATTTGTAAGGTCAGATAATCTGTTACATCACAATATTTAATACGAAGTCACTAATATTTTCGACTTTAAAAAGTCATCTTCAGGATGAGATGCAAACAATTTTTAAAATTAGGTGATAAGTTGATCTAGCAATTAATAACATAATAAGTAATGCACGTACTGGCATTTACATTTATATAAGTTTCGTGCCTCTTGAGGTAAACTGTACATGGTAAAGCTGAACACTGATGCTAGATTTTCGTGTGTATATAAGACAAGGAGAAGACATAGCATGATATTAACCTTATACAATTAAAGGCTAAGTATTCTTATAAGATCGTATCATTAAAATTAAATTTGTATAGTTTGATATTAACTATATACATTTATACATTACATTTAACATCTTAACATAGTTAATATCAAACTGTACAAATTTAATTTTATTGATACGACCTAATAAGAATACTTAGTCTTTAATTGTATAAGGTTAATATCATGCCGTGTCTTCTCCTTGTCTTATATACACACGAGAATCTAGCATCAGTGTTCAGCTTTACCATGTACAGTTTACCTCAAGAGGCACGAAACTTATATAATTGTAAATGCCAGTACGTGCATTACTTACCATGTTATTAATTGCTAGATCAACTTATCACCAAATTTTAAAAATTGTTTGCATCTCATGCACCTGAAGATGACTTTTTAAAGTCAAAAATATTAGTGACTTCGTATTAAATATTGTGATGTAACAGATTATCTCACCTCACAAATTGAAAAGTGTATTTGACTGAAAATTTATTATATATAATTATTAATTGATCTCACTCGTGTTAATTATGTAAGCATGTGCGGCCTACATCTGTTTCGGTGCTATTCGACACCATCCTCAGAGCCTACTAGATCTCGGCGCTATCTCAACTTCGCTTCCTGTTGTGTGGGTGCGTTCGTGTGATGAAGAGTTGTGTCAAATAGTGTGTCTGTTCTGAAATTGATGTGTGTTGAGAATTTGAATGGGGTGTGTTTTAGTGTGTCTTTATATTTCATATTGTTCTAGTGTGTTGTGTTTTTGGGTTGTATGTGTAGGATTTCCATGTCTGTATTTAGAACAATATGAAATATACAGGCACACTGAAAGATACCCCAGTCAAATTCTCAACACACAGATCAATTTCAGAACACACACACACACTATTTGACACAACTCTTCATCTCACGAACGCACCCACACAACAGGAAGCGAAGTTGAGATAGCGCCGAGATCTAGTAGGCTCTGAGGATGGTGTCGAATAGCACCGAAACAGCTGTAAGCCGCACATGCTTACATAATTAACACGAGTAAGTTCGTCATTTAATCAATTATTAATAACAAAAATTTTACAATACTGTTGTAATACTCGTATATGAATATTCTTCAAAATTCGAAATTGATTACCAATCTCACAGTCAAATAGTCTACATATTACAAGTTATTGTATAAATACAAGGTAACTGGGTCACATCCGAAACACCAAACAGATTTGAACTTGTGCCTGGGCAGTCAGAGTTCATGTCTGCAAATATTATACGAGTATTGTAAACACTGTAATTCAGTTGTAAACTCAACAATATAACATTTACGCAAAGATAAATTATACAGTTTGTATAAACATAGTATTTAATTAATTAATTTACTTAAAGTTAGGAAGCGGAAGCTGAAACTGTGTTATAAAACACGTTTATGTAACTGTAATTTGTTGTAAACTAGAACAAGAGAAACATAAAATTTAAGGATTAATAAATTATTTAATTTATATGAGGTAAATTATTATCGTTTAACAAATAAATTATTACGTAATTCCCTGGCCTTCTATCGACTCCACTCAGAGTCTACGCTTCAGACGTAATTGCAGCACATATCACTGGTAATTGTGTTATCAGCTCCTGTGAGAGGACGATATTGATGCAAATTCAGTCATAAATTCGTTCATTCATAACTTCAATGGAAGAAGTGACTGCAAAGTAAGAAAAAGAGAACCTGTTTACGAAGGAAATATCGTGTCAGTAACACTGCAAATATTGAATATTTCTAATAAGATGATTGATCTGTGAACTCTCAGATAGCTCCCATGCGACTTCCATACTAAACTTCCAAATAGACGCTAGAGAGTTCAAACGTTTCGGTTGGTCAACAAAGTTCACAATGAGGAGATCGAAATTAAAAAAGAAAAATTATTGTTCAAATCTCTTCTAGGGAAAGGCTTTTAGGCATAAATGTTGGTTGCAAATTGGTTCGTGGGGTTTATAATCATATTTTCACGTTACAATACTCTCACTCTACAGGGGTGATGGTAACCTCGGCACCAAAATGAAACGTAAAAGATCATGAGAAGAGATTTTAAAATCTCAATAAGTTTTTTCTCTAACATTCACTGTTTTAGAGGAAATCGTTATGTTTCTATGAAGCATTTGGCAACATCACGGCTACTGCAATAACTCTACAGTACCTGGCCACATTATTATAATCATTCACATTTTTACTATACTTTACATATTACTTCCTCATTTGAACTCTGGTTTCCTTTCTTAAGCAGAATTGACATTACATATTTAATTTTTAAACAATACTAAGTAAAATTACAATTATAACAATGTTAATTCAAGAAATATTGATAAATAAACAACCACACCTCATTTTTACAGAAATTTCAGTATTTCGTACGACATCCTTTGGCTTTAATTACAGCTTCAGTTCTCTTTGGCATGCTTACAATACACTTCTGTATTATTTCCTGGATCCTCTCATTGTGATTCCGAACATGTGTCAGCCCTTCACTAAGTCGAACTCTGGTAGTAATAAATTCTTTTGCCATCTCTCTTGTTATCAGGGCCCAGACGTTCTCAATGGGATTCAAGTCCGGTGAGTTTCCAGGCCATGGCAAATGTGGAATGTTTTTGGAAGCCAGAAACGTTTTGACTCTCCTAGCAGTGTGACAAGGTGCACCATCTTACATAAAAATATATTTCTCCCCATTTGGGAACCATTCGTTCAGCTGAGGGATAAGCCTGTTTTCCAATACCTGCATATATTGATTTTGTTTCATTGTTCCCTGAACAATGAGAGTCGTCCTTTTCCTGATATCACAGACCATACCGTGACTGATATTGGGTGTTTAACTGTGTTAACCAGGCATCCAGGAGCAACATTTTCTCCCTTTCGTCGACGAACAAACATTGCTTTGTCCATCAAACACTGAAAGGTTGATTCGTCGGAGAAGCAAACCTGAAAATTGTCAAAGAAACTGATAAAAACTCTAAATTTTGTCTGCACTCCTTACCTTCCCCTCCCTCTCTACTGTAACATGCGACGTGAGCTGAGTTGCAAGATTTATTTAAACGATTTTCGCTATTATTCAGTTCAAATTGGCTAAACGGTTTAATTTGAAAAAATTCAAGACATTAACTGTTCAGATTTATTTGGAACAACTGATAATAACGGCAACCAATTCGATAGTCGACACTCGCTTAGTCACCGGGCCGTACCGAGCCGTATCAAACAAAATATAATCGAAATTAGTCAAATTCGCGTATTCTTTAATTATCCTAGTCAAGTTCAAGGTTTTTGTAGTACAACGGCGGTTTTTTGAATGCATTAAAAGAAAATGAAGATGTAATAAGATAATAAACTAGGTTATCACAAGGAAATTAACAGGATAAAGGTGTGTTTCACGGAATACAATTAAAATGAAGGAAAGTAAATTTCCGGTTAATGGCCATTCAAAGCGTAAAGTACGTAATTATGACGGCGTTGCTGTTTTATTTCTGGCCTATAGAAAAATACTTAGCCTTTTACGAAAAAATTTAAGGACCATGAAATTATTCACCGCTTTCATTATAGGCCTATTATTTTTTAACCAAAGCTAATCTAACCTAACCTAACCTATCCTAACCTAACCTATCCTAACCCAACCTAATTTATTCTAAACTAACCTAACCCAACCTAACCTATCCTAACCTAACCTATCCTAACCTAACCTATCCTAATCTAACCCAACCTATCCTATCCCAACCTATCCTATCCTAACCTATCCTATCCTAATCTAATCTATCCTAACCTAACCTATCCTAACCCAACCTAACCTATCCTAACCTAACCCAACCTAACCTATCCTATCCTAACCCAACCTAACCTATCCTAACCTAACCTTACCCAACCCAACCAAACTTAACCTAACCCAACCTAACCTAACCTTCTCCCATTCCTCGACCTCATATCACTTATCACACGCGGCTCGCGACAGGATAAATGCGTGCTAATAAAACCTAAACTAACCAAACCTAACCTTCGTATATCCAAGGTCTGTAACCGGAACAAGAAGGGATCTCAATCATTTAATCTTCAATGTACACGCGAAAATAATTTCAAGGATCACGCTTCCACTGCATGAGAGGTCCGCGCATGCGCTAAGCAAAACTGTTTCTGTCGCGAGCCTCTCATCTAAGCCACTCTTCATAATTTAATTTGCGCAAATACACCTTGTACCTAACAGTGGTGCTTAACATTTAATAAAAAAAAAACAAATATAGCAAAACTGTTTTGTCTCGAAACTCTCATCTAAGTCATGTAATAAGTTTCAAACAATTATAAAATACGATAATTTGGTCCAGGGAGCATCCGTTTTTGATGCAAAGATAATTCGTTTGGCTTGTTTCTTAAATGAAATTACGAAATGGCGTTCCTGTGCTTAAGTCACGTAATCTACTTGCAATATATTTGCGCAAATATACCTTGTAGCTAACAGTGGTGCTATCTCTCAGTATTGTTCAGAACGAAGGAGGCACAGAAAGAAAATCAACAAATTTCTCTCTCTAATGACGCCACACACCAACATCGTGTTCTTATGTTGGCGAGATTGTGTATTTAGTAAAATTTGGCGCTAAACGTAACGGCACGGTTCAATGATACCGTGGGAATTCTCCAGTATAGCGCAGTATTTTTATCTATCAGCTTGTATAGCAATCAGTCATTTCTCTCAGGCCATTACCGCAATAGAGCGCTGAAAACATTGGGCAAAGACTATTTTCTTCCTTCTTAACGGTGCTTCATCCAGGAAAAAGTGTAATAAAAGTTTTGTTATATTTAATATGTAGAATAACCTCTTAAAATTTGGTGCAGAGGTTACCGACCACTCTGTATATTTGTTAACTTAACTGCAGTCCGGGTAATATGGATATTAATTTCAAAAGAACTACTTGGAACGTCTGCAAATACATAATGTGGATCAAGTTATTGCACGGGTATATTCACACTGCTTTACTGCGTACTGTTCTTATTTTATGCACTTTTTTTTTCATTGGTTGTTTAGCCTGACATCTTTAGATCTTACACACCAATCCCTTTAGAGTTGGTGACGATTCTATGGGCATAAGCTCTAGACATCGACACATTTGTGGTCCTCCCCTAGTCTGGGGTCAGCAGAACGTAAGGGTTTCCACTAGAACGCACACAGGACAGAAAATTAACAGGGAATATCCATCCATGCCCGAGGCGGGATTCGAATCTGCGAACGTTTGGACCGCGTAGCCCAGTGATGTCGAAGCAAGCGCATTTTTCTGACCTTGACGTCGTGCGCGGGCATCAAGCGCTAAGTATGGAAATAGGAAGGGTTGTGTATATGAATAAGCAGCCTGTAGGATTAAGAAAACAGTGGTGCACAAACTTCAAACGGAACGTGAAATTTTATGTCGTTATTTTTATATGGCTTCTTTCTGTTTGATATTATCTATATTGTCTGTAAAACAAAAGTACTAATACCAATTTCTTAATATTGCACTTGTGTTTTAAATCTTAATAACATAATAGCGAGTTAGGAAGGAATATTCACATAAATTCCATAGTAGTATAATATTATACTGTACTAAATGGATGAAACACATCATTCAAAAATAAAGTGATATTCTAAAGAAAAAGATTGATTATGACATGAAAAGTTGTAATTGATATTGACGGTACCTTTAGCCCTATAAAAATAATCAATAAACTAATCAAAACAATATTACAGTATAAAGCAAAGTTACCTAGGTGCTGTATCTGTTTTAAGTGTAACTAATATTACATAACAAAACTCTTATCCCATTATGCTTTTAAGGTGATATTGGTGAGCAACTTCCTACTATTAGAATATTAAATTATTTTCTCGAAATGTGCTGAAGCTGTAGAGCTGACATTTTTACAACACATGGGCACGTATCTTTTGCTTATGATGTAACTAACTTACTTACTTACAAATGGCTTTTAAGGAACCCGGAGGTTCATTGCTGCCCTCACATAAGCCCGCCAGCGGTCCCTATCCTGTGCAAGATTAATCCAGTCTCTATCATCATATCCCACCTCCCTCAAATCCATTTTAATATTATCCTCCCATCTACGTCTCGGCCTCCCTAAAGGTCTTTTTCCCTCCGGTCTCCAAACTAACATTCTATATGCATTTCTGGATTCGCCCATACGTGCTACATGCCCTGCCCATCTCAAACGTCTGGATTTAATTTTCCTAATTATGTCAGGTGAAGAATACAATGCGTGCAGTTCTGCGTTGTGTAACTTTCTCCATTCTCCTGTAACTTCATCCCGCTTAGCCCCAAATATTTTCCTAAGCACCTTATTCTCAAACACCCTTAACCTATGTTCCTCTCTCAGAGTGAGAGTCCAAGTTTCACAACCATACAGAAGAACCGGTAATATAACTGTTTTATAAATTCTAACTTTCAGATTTAGGACAGCAGATTGGATGATAAGAACTTCTCAACCGAATAATAACAGGCATTTCCCATATTTATTCTGCGTTTAATTTCCTCCCGGGTGTCATTTATATTAGTTACTGTTGCTCCAAGATATTTTTCCACCTCTTCGAAGGATAAATCTCCAATTTTTATATTTCCATTTCGTACAATAGTCTGGTCACGAGACATAATCATATACTTTGTCTTTTCGGGATTTACTTCCAAGCCCATCGCTTTACTTGCTTGAAGTAAAATTTCCGTGTTTTCCCTAATCGTTTGTGTATTTTCTCCTAACATATTCACGTCATCCGCATAGACAAGATGCTGATACTGCATCTCACTGCTTTAGCCCGCAGTGAATTGGAAAAACATCAGATAGAAACTGACCTATACGGACTCTGCTGTATGTTTCACTGAGACACATTTTAATTAATCGAACTAGTTTCTTGGGAATACCAAATTCAATTATGATGTAACAGTAGTTGCTTTGTTAATTCATTTCCTTACAAACAATTTTAATGCGAACATTTTCAAAACTTTGAATACACTATCTTCAGTAATACGTAATTACTGTATAATAAATTTACGAAAATATTCTGTAAGGCTACTAAATAAATAGCCTATATCTGAAAATTTCACTTTTCTATAGGTAAAGAAAGTTGAGAAAATATTTATTTTGAATAAAAAATCAAACTTGTGAAAAATGAGCATTAAAATTAAAACTTACATTCTTATAATGCACTTATACTTCTCAGACAAATCTAAAAATTAACATGGATACAGTATTAATAAGTTCTCTTCCCTTTATCCATTGAATCAGTGCTGGCCGTCCCTGAATATAGCTCGACCAAGCGGTATATACTACCTCTTTCGTCTGTCTCTTTCCTTTCCGCTGTAAAGCGCTCAGGCTCTCCTGAGCTCTAAAGCGCGCGCTTGCTCCTATGGGCATCAATTGACATGACTGGCGTAGCCTAAGAGAAGCGTAGCACCCGGCTAGGCGTACGTTAAAGCAAACATCAAAATTATTATAACTTACAATAAAGCGGATATAATTAAAAATCGAAAAGTGTCGTAATTGATCAGAGGATAATTAAGATAAGGAACGAACATATGAAGCATTTACAGATTACTTCTCTGTAGTTCCAATACAAAAGTTATCCCATAGGTACATATGTTCGCTAATTAAGGAAACGTGATTGTGCGAAGAAAAAATTTTCTGAATACAGAATGACTTTTCCTTCCGGATATGCCAGTATAAGGCTTTTTACCGTCATTTGCCTAAAAGTCAGAAATTAGTGTACTGACGTCAGAAATTATCGAGCGGGAAAGTGGTCTTGATTTCGCGAATAAGAAAGGAGAATTCCGGCATCAAACTCGAAAATAGGGGGAAAAAATGAAGGAAGAAATTCTGTCTTATACTGTAACAACACAACTGTCTACTGTGACGTCACTATAGAACATTACTAAGATGTGGAATAAATGAGAGAGAAAATATATGTAAGAGTACAAACAGACGATCCATCTGCGGGTTGTGAACCCCTGAACAATTGTACAGTGATGGATAGAGAATACATTTAAAGTTCTGGAACAGTCTTCCCGTCCTCGCGACATACGACAGAAGTTCGCTGCATTCTTTATACTCTTCATCCGAGGTGAAGCACAGAAGACTACAAACTTCCACATCGCATTTCTTTGCTATTCCTTCAAACCCCCTTTCACATCTACGTCCATTAAGTTCTAGGTTCCGCTTTCGAAACTAACAAACAATGATTTTTCACAGAAAATCGGTTCTGACAAGACAAAGTTCCAATGAATGCACAACGTCTGCAATGCTTGGATCTTCAAGTTTTGTCTTCTGAACTTTGCCACTTCAATTCCGACTTGTACGGTACAGAAGTCTCGCTTGGCTACTCTCTTTATGTTGCTTCCATTCAACCCGCAAATACGAGCATTTCTTCATGTTATCACTTTACTTAATCTTTAATTCAAACTTCTCAATTTTCATCATTTGACTTCGTAGTTTTTACACTTGTTAAGAGCATAATAGTAATATGCGTAACAAGAGCGGTATGTTGAAGTTTTCATTGAAAGAAAACATACCGCTCGTGTATCGTACATTATTTTGTGCGAAAATCGTTTATTACATACCTGAAAGAGGAATTTCTAATTAGTTTCAATGAAATCTCCATCTTTGTTTCTATTCATTGACGGCAAATTTTCAAAACAAAAATATCTATCTTCAACTTTGTTGCTTTAAAATGTTTTCTGTGTTTACTATACTCCAGCAGGCCGTGATATACATCTGTCTTCCCCCCCCCAGTCTATAAATGCGAACTTAAAACAAACGGTAAGGTTATGTAATGATTTAGAGTTTACTTAATTTTTGCAAATATTTAAAAACAATAATTAACAGTGCAATTTAGGTGAAATTGCAGTGGTAAGTTTCCAAATTATAATTATTACTATATTGAACGTCTCAAAAAATAATATGTTAAAAGCCTAAAGCAGTAAAATCAATATGTCACTTAAGCGGTAAGAAGAGGGAAATTGTTATGTGTGTTAGGTTAGGAATACTGAATGTGGAATTTTAGACTTTCCGCGGATTGGTTTTGTGCGGAAACCAAGCAAATACGCACGATCTCGCACAAAGGAAATTTTCCAACTCAGGGATGGAACATATAATACTAGCTACAATGATTGAGAAATCACCGGAGTAAAAACTTGGACTCGTATTCCGAAACAATGCTCGACAGTGCTGCTTTTTGCAAGGTTTTCTTTAACTGTAGAGCGAATGTCAGGTTACAAGCCAGCAAATCTCCGAACTCATCTAGCTAGATTCCATACCGATATTATTCCACAGGTTCTTCACAATTGCACATTTGTTAGAGCGTCATTAAAATTATACCTTAAGGGAAGTTGTTGTTGTTGTTATTATTGTTGTTTTTTTAGTCAACTGTCTGAAGACAGGTCTGAACCTCACAGTGATACTAGATGATCCCTATTGGTTAAACAATGAGGTTTAACATTATTTGTTACTTTTTGCATTTCCACAGTTACCATTTTTTTATTAGAACAGTACAGTAATGATTGTATTACTGCTACAAGAATTTGAAGTTTCTAGCCATGGTTGTTTTATTACGATGTACCGAAGTATATCTCACTCTGAGAGAGGAACATAGGTTAAGGGTGTTTGAGAATAAGGCGCTTAGGAAAATATTTGGGGCTAAGCGGGATGAAGTTACAGGAGAGTGGAGAAAGTTACACAACACAGAACTGCACGCATTGTATTCTTCACCTGACATAATTAGGAACATTAAATCCAGACGTTTGAGATAGGCAGGGCATGTAGCACGTATGGGCGAATCAAGAAATGCATATAGAGTGTTAGTTGGGAGACCGGAGGGAAAAAGACCTTTGGGGAGGCCGAGACGTAGATGGGAAGATAATATTAAAATGGATTTGAGGGAGGTGGGATATGATGATAGAGACTGGATTAATCTTGCACAGGATAGGGACCGATGGCGGGCTTATGTGAGGGCGGCAATGAACCTCCGGGTTCCTTAAAAGCCATTTGTAAGTAAGTAAGTAAGTACCGAAGTATATATGATATTTCAGTGCAGAATATCTGCGTCATCATATGATGATGAAAGAGTGGAACAGAGAAAAATTCTCTCCGGCACCGGGATTTGAACCCGGGTTTTCAGCTCTACGTGCTGACTCTCTATCCACTAAGCCACACGGGATTCCCATCCCGATGTCGAATCGAATCCTCTCAGTTTAAGTTCCACCTCTTGTGATTTAAGACGGCGCTTATTCCATCGGATCCCGGCCACTTAGTCACTCATAACGAGTGCACCTCTGCACATGTGTGGACATTGTGCCACTGCCATACATCTATGAGTCGACCTGGTTGGCGAGCTGTTATAGCGTTGGCCTTCTACGCCCAATGTTGCGGGTTCGATCACGGGCCAGGTTGACGGCATTTGAGTATGCTTAAATGCGACAGGCTCATGTCAGTAGATTTACTGGCATGTAAAAGAACTCCTGCGGGACAAAATTCCGGCAAATCCGGCGACGTTGATATAGCGTCTGCAGTTGCGAGCGTCGTTAAATAAAACATAACATTTAACATTTATATCTATGACGCAGTGCTTAAAGGTAGGCCACTAGAGGGAGCCCAAGAGGTGGAACTTAAACTGAGAGGATTCGATTCGACATCGGGATGGGAATCCGGTGTGGCTTAGCACGTAGAACTGAAAACCCGGGTTCAAATCCCGGTGTCGGAGATAATTTTTCTCTGTTCCACTCTTCCATCATCACATGGTTGTTTTGTTTAATGTTAAAACCAAAAATTTGTAAATAGTTCTGAAATTTACACAGACTGAAAATGAAATCTGGCTGGCCTTATTATTTTGATCATTTAACCACGCTGTATCAACTACTAAGTTATTTACCGTCGAGTGAGTTAACGTCAATTCGTGAGACGAGACCCAGGATTCGTCACAGATTCTCACATTTCCTTACGGTTTAGGAAAACCTCCCAGAACCACAATCACGTAATAATCAGCCCAAGAGAAAATCGAATCAACGCTCAAATGATTAGTGTACCTCTTGATCTGGTATTACCATGACAATTACGTCAGTCTATGTCCAATAATTAAAAAAATTATTTCGGAATACGTATCATAAGACTTTCCTGTGTTAAACTTCAACGTACCTCGTTTACATGTTTCGACCTATTTATGGGTCATCTTCAGAACTAGTCGTTGTTGGTCTTGGCGCCTCTTGTTCTGTTTCCTGTGAGGGTGTGTTCGTGTGGTATAGTGTAGAGCCAAAGAGTGTGTGTGTTTTGAAGTTGAGTTCTGTGTTGAGAATTTCGTTGGGGTGTGTTTTTGTAATCAAGATGTATAAAAAACTATGTTAATATATTAGGAAAGAAGACATGTCAAACGGGGAGAGAGAGGAATCGAACCCTATATGACGTAATGACAAGCCTAATTTTCAGATTGGAGAAGTAATGTAACAGTATGTTATAACAAGAAGTGACATACGAGGAAGAGAACAATGTAGGGTTCAGAGGTCTGCATCGGACGTTTTCTCTCGAGCGCCAAGTAGTTCATAGCATAATCCGATAGATAGCGCACATGCATGATGGGTGAGATTGTCACGAGCGATATATCCTTGAACGGTATAAGCCGAGCGTTAGACATTCGTTCTTGTTACAGTGATGAACTGTGTAGTAACATCATAGATGTTTATCATTTCAAAACTTGGCAGTGTTTAACTAACCTCTCCATAGTACAACTACAAAACTTGCGTTAAAATGTAATATAAATGTTGTAGGTAAATGTTTTTTTTATTCCACACAGGAGTGATTTTGCTTTTGCCACATCTGATAGATGTTATTGGATGTAAATGTAATTATTATAAACGGAGAACACAATCACGATAATGCAAGAACTGTATGAAGTTTTCTAGTAATAATAATAATAATAATAATAATAATAATAATAATAATAATAATAATAATTAGTGTATCAATCTTTGCGTCTGTAACAGTTGTGCAGCATGATTATTCGTTTTATTATATTTTCTGTGACGTTATCTCTGTACTAATATTGTTATTAATCTACTGCTATATCAATAATATTTTGTAAAACGTTTCTACATTGTCGTAGTATATAGGCGGAACACTATGTATGGACCTATCATATTATATATGTGGTAAATCAAATATTGAATAATTATTAATTAGCAATAATAACTGTATAACGAAATTTTTCATACTATTTTATTTATAACTTCATGTTCCTGTTTTGGTACGTTCCATTGACTGTTCCATTAAACGTTTGTCATAAACGCAGAATATAAAGCCTTGTTTTTACCGTGTGAGCAAAACATATGTGTATCTTATCTGTCGCCTTCCATACAAGATAAGACATGTCGGTGAGATGACCTTGTATTGTGCTTCTATTTATTACGAGCGTATCACGACCGATCGTACCTCACTCGAGGGTGCGACACTCGACCGAGTTCAAGCGAGCGATTTAACTCCAATGCAGCATTCTGGCAGGGTTTCTACAACGTGGCCAGCTAGGATTTCAATTAGTGAAGGATAATTATTCACGGATAAAGTGAAGTTGCAAATTGAAGCAGGAAACGAAATATGACACAGATATGTACTGCGCCATTCTAAATTGAAGTGAAGAGGGTCATTAATAACACATGAACTTGTTTTGATGTCTAGTAGCACAAAGCATTTAGCATTCGAAGTGATTTTTATACAGTATTTCCTGCTACGAAATAAGTGTAAATCTGCTAATCTGTAATCTGGCCTGTAGAAACAGTAGACTAGAGACATGAGGTATGACTGACAGAAAACACTGCTGCGACATATGCTAATGAGGACAGACGTTGTCGATGAAACTCTGTCAGAAGTTTCATTGCAAATGGCGTGGATTTTCCGGAGAATTAATGAATTATTGCAAGATAGTAGAAGCACGATATGACAATGACATCGAATAGTGGACAAATCAAATCTGAAATTCCCTTAACCATTCTACATAATGTATGTGTGTATACAAAGAATTCCTCCAGGCTTTAGGGTCAAAATTATATAGATGGTAGAATTCAATTCAATTCAATTCCATTTATTAAGCCATTAAACATACAGTGATAGGCTTCGTCACAATACAGAAGGGAGGGAAAAAACATACATTTGAAAATACACATATAATTGAAAACAGTAAAGTTTAATTAGAATGAAAACACACAACATTTTGAAACTCTAAAATTAATGAAAACACTTCACTCTTAATGTAATAATTGTAACTAAATGTAAATAACTTAAATTTATTAAAAAACAATTCCGTATGAATTTACGTTAAGAAACTCATCTACAGAGTAGAAAGGATTAATTAAAAGCCAATTATAAAATATAGCTTTGAAACTATTGGTTGGTAACTTATAATATTGACTGGGAAGCTTATTATATAATTTCATCCCCATGACAGAAAAATTTTATACTAGTTTTATGTAATCTACAGTATGGGATATTAATTTGTTCACTATTTCTAATTTCATGATCATGTATATTGACTATTAATGAGTAATTGTCTATACTGGGTGTTCAGTTCAAATGTGTCATGGCTCGCTGTATGTCGTCATGTGGCTATCCGATGAGCCTAGAGAATTCAATCTTCCTACACTTCCGCAAAGGCGTATTACCTAAATGCGAGAGAAGTTGCCTAGCAAGTACGGCGTTCATTCTGAAGATTACTTACCGATACGTACGGTAACGCTAGTAGTGGCAAGAATGTGAACTGTTTGGAAACACGTACTGAAGTGAGTTTTTTTTTTTCTTACTGTCGGGATATGGGGAGAGGGTTGAGACGATTACTTACGTATTTGTTGACATTAACTTGGGCGGTCAACATGGACACGGAGCATTTGATTTGTGTTGTGGAATGTTGCCGTACGCAACCGATGATAACAAATACCCTGCGTACGACTTGTCCACGCAAAACACAGTTCAAAAGAGGTTATGGTAGCACACAGACTTTACAGACCGCCATCTGTTGCTACGACGTTCAAGTTATACCGTACACGTTCTCAAGTTCAGATTGAACGCCTAGATTAATAGGCAACTTCTCTGACATAAAAGCTGAAACTCGCTTCAAATCGCTGACTCACAACAGTGACGTCATGACACACTTTGAAATGAACACCCAGTATTTTGTCGAGTGTAAAGGACTAGGTCGTATATATATATATATATATATATATATATAAATTTATGACAGTTAATATCTGTGATTGTTTGAAAAGAGGTCGACAATGTTCAAGATAGTTTGATTGACATAGAATTCTAATGGCTTTCTTTTGCAAAATCAAGACACTCCCAATTTTGCTACCATTTCCCCAGAAAATTAAGGCATACCTAATTATTCGACTGAAAGAACGAGAAGTAGGCACATCTTAAATAATTTTGAGAAACGCAAGTCAATAATTTCTTTAATAAATATATAACTCTTGATAATTTTGTGCATATATATTCGATATGTTTTTCCCATTATAACTGGAGTCTATAAAAAGTCCTAGAAATTTGGTATAGTTTTGTATGTTGTTCTTTTTTATTACATGATTTAGGGTAAAAGTTATGTTGATAGTCTTTTCTTGATTAAGCAAAAAACCATTAGATTCAAACCATAAAGTCATCTGTGATAGAATATCATTGGTAAGAGCATGTAATTCATTCAGAGTTGAGCTAGAACATAAGAACTCTAAAGTGAGTATTTTGACATCGGGAACCAGTGGTCGGAAATGCATATTTCAGGAGCTGTAAGTCTTGAACAAGTAATAATTTTGAAGAACACTTTTGAAAGCTGTTTAATTTTTACACTCATAAACAACTTACATCTATAAAAGCTGTTCAAAGTGAAGATCACCGGCCTTGATACATCCAGAACAATGCATCACATGTTGCTCCATTCTCTTAAATATCCCTGGTGTCTGTTGTACAATGACGCTGGCACGTAAGAATCTGTTGCCCAGGTGATCATGGATCTGAAGTGGGCAGTGTTACAACCACATTCTCTTGCAAACAACAAGACATTTAATGTTTTATTTTCAAAACAACATACACCTCATAGCAACAACTTAGAGCTCAGAGCACTCAGGTGTACACTGTAAGCAATAAAAAATAACAAATATCACCATGAAGCTCCAGACAGATATTTGTTATGAAAATTAAAGCAGTTTAAGAATTGTCCCTCAAATAGACATTCAAGATCTCGTGGCGTCCGAAATATTTATTTCTGACCACTATTCCTTATGTCAAAATGCTCAGTTTAGAGTCACCTATCATGACCCTAAAGGTTGAGACACCCTGTATAATACAAATCATAATTAGTTTAAATGACATTTAAATGAAATTAATGAAATATTAGAGAGAGATGGATGCATGGATGGATGGACAGACAGACAGTTAGCTAGATAGATAGGTAGGTAGGTAGGTAGGTAGATAGGTAGATGGATGGATGGATGGATAGATAGATAGATAGATAGATAGATAGATAGATAGATAGATAGATAGATAGATAGATGGATGGATGGATGGATGGATGGATGGATGGATGGATGGATGGATGGATGGATGGATGGATGGATGGATGGATGGATGGATGGATGGATGGATGGATGGATGGATGGATGGATGGATGGATGGATGGATGGATGGATGGATGGATGGATGGATGGATGGATGGATGGATGGATGGATGGATGGATGGATGGATGGATGGATGGATGGATGGATGGATGGATGGATGGATGGATGGATGGATGGATGGATAGATAGATAGATAGATAGATAGATAGATAGATAGATAGATAGATAGATAGATAGATACATAGATAGATACAGAGATAGATAGATAGATAGATAGATAGATAGATAGATAGATAGATAGATAGATAGATAGATAGATAGATAGATAGATAGATAGATAGATAGATAGATAGATAGATAGATAGATAGATAGATAGATAGATAGATAGATAGATAGATAGATAGATAGATAGATAGATAGATAGATAGATAGATAGATAGATAGATAGATAGATAGATAGATAGATAGATAGATAGATAGATAGATAGATAGATAGATAGATAGATAGATAGATAGATAGATAGATAGATAGATAGATAGATAGATAGATAGATAGATAGATAGATAGATAGATAGATAGATAGATAGATAGATAGATAGATAGATAGATAGATAGATAGATAGATAGATAGATAGATAGATAGATAGATAGATAGATAGATAGATAGATAGATAGATAGATATATAGATATATAGACAGACAGACAGACAGACAGACAGACAGACAGACAGACAGACAGACAGACAGACAGATAGATAGATAGATAGATAGATAGATAGATAGATAGATAGATAGATAGATAGATAGATAGGTATGTATATGTCATGTTATTTTACTGCTCTCAAGATCAACAGACAGAACAAACCAGAATAAATAAGAATAAAACGCTAAAAGGAGGCCATTTGAAGTATCTGCCTCGGACATGTAACATCTAAGCATCATGATATGCCTAATCATTGTCATCATCTTTATTAATGATTTCTCCATAATTATTCAGTTTCATTTCACTTGTGTATGGATTGGGAACCAAAATGAATTAGTTCCAAATCGCTAGGTTCTCCAGCCCTGCTGTTACCAAGATGGATTAGAACAAAGACAGGTAAGGATCATACTTGCAGCTATTATGAAATACAGATAAATCTCGATTGCTGTACGCATCGGCCGAGTTTCATGTGGATAAACCTCACTGGCTGATTTGTTTTAGATATTGAAAGAAAACAATTTTATTTAGACTAACATTGTTTCAATTCCATAAACCGTCTGTTGACTTGTAAAGGTAAAATAACAAAAGTATAATACAAAAATAATACCCGAAGGCACGAAGTAATATGATTCTATGTCAATTTTGTGAACTGTATCGTGGACTTTTTAAAGAACAACATTGAATTGGAAGGTTTCTGTCAATAGGGATAAATATCGCTGTCAATTTTTTAACATCACTATTCCATAAAAGGCATACCAAATGTTGATGATATCTAGCGAAAGAGATGTAAATATCTGGAAGGAGTGGAGCGTTTCTGTTGGCAAAGATACGGGCCTACATTCTCAATCTTTACGCAATTAAATGAATGCCAAACTTCGTACCTGGCTCTTCTCTGTTCAAGACTGTTATTATACCAAATGAACAAGTAGCTTGCAACTTCCCACTACCATTTAGAAGTAAGTACAGTAAGGAAAAGAGATAGAAAATTAATGATATTTCAGTTCTGGGAACACAGTGGTTAAAAATAAACAAAGCAAGGAATTTTTACAGTCTTAGACAAAAAAAAAAAAATACCGGTTGCCATATGCTAAGTTCCCTTCGGAAGACTTCGGTTGATTCCGTGAGAGTTGAGAAATTTCTGAAGGGTCCCATACATGCTCAGTTAAACTGTGAAGTTTGTGTGACGTCATAACTGATAGATTAACTGCGCATTTCGTACCGGTAAGAACACAGCCTCAGACCTGCGCTAGTGTAGCCACTTTTTCGACTGTAAACTGTGCAGATCACACAGTTAATCTGTACGCTTCCTTAGTCTACGTACCGCTGGGACTGCAACTGCAACTGCTACCAAGAAAGAGACATTTTTTTCAATGGGCTACAGATCCAACAGTTGACGTGTGACAATACGTTCGGGTCAAAACTGAGTGCTCTTCAACTCGAAGCTTGGGACACATTTATACTAGTGTCAACTAGGTTTTTAGAATATCACCGAGCTGATAATAAATTATGCAGAGCTAGTTATAACGTGCTTAGAGTATATCCGAATATAGGTTGTCGCATATCTTCAAAAATGCACTTTCTTCATTCACACCTTCACTTTTTTCTATCAAATCTCGGCGGTGTAAGTGACGAACATGGTGAGAGATTCCATCAGGACATATCAACGATGGGATGCAGATTCCAGATTCCAGGGTCAATACTATCCGAGCATGATGGTTGATTGTTCCTACAGCGATCAATCACATGCCAACATAAGCGGAAAAGCAAAGGTCTCAAGTTCTTTTAACAGAGTTTTTATGCTTATTGTAAATGTGTATCTTCTTACAAGTGTATTTAAAATAATATAATATAACAATTTGCAAAGAACATATAAACTAAGCTCAATATGTATGTATGTATGTATGTATGTATGTATGTATGTATGTATGTATGTATGTATGTATGTATGTATGTATGTATGTATGTATGGATTTATTTATTAACACTACAATTGGGTATACACCCAATGGTAGTGACATATATATAATAATTACAATTACAATAATACAATAACTACAGCAATAATAAAAAATGAAATAAAATAAAATAAACGTAAATTTATTTCTAACTATAAATAAGTAGATGCAATAAACCTAGGACTATAAATAAAAACTATTCTATAATAACGCCTACAATAAGCAAAAATAAATCTAATTTATAAGTACTTCTATTTCACCCAACTATTAAAAATTTAAGTAATTACATATCACCTTAATTAATTACATATCATCTTAATTAATTACATATCACCTTAATTTATTTACATATCAACTAAATTACATATCATCTTAATTAATTACATATCAACTTAATTAATTATATATAAACTCAATTAATTACATGACACAACTTAAACAATTACACTGCACCTCCAATTACATTCCAATTACATATCTCTTGACTTTACGGTACAGGTAGGCTGTATACTGAATAGTAAGATTTAGAATTAATGTTACTAGAAAACCTGACGTGCTACGATAAATCTGATTGCAGATCTGGAATAAACGCATCAATTTTAGTATAAGACACTTAAAATTTCCTCAGTAGCAGACAAAAAGATTTTTTTGTAGACCAGTGTTATCCCTATATGACTTGCCATTATGGAGTATTAAACTTCTTCATATAAACAATCCATAACATCATTACAGACGACATTTTAGAATGAAAGTGAGCCAGAAACAAACGCGAATTAAATGTTTATACCCTTATATACATACTATCGAACAAGAGACTAGAATAACAACAGTTTAAAAAGTTGTCTCGCAGGGAGAAAGATCTCAGTAAAACACCCAGAACATTGAAGAGAAAGCCTGAAATCATTGTACGTCTCTCCGACGATATAAATTTGAGATCCAGGCCACGGAAATATGACGAGAAGGAAAAGCGTTGTAGAACATTAACAAAAAAATTGTTATTCCAGAACTGTATAATTAATTCTCCTCAAAATATATACATGCTGTATAATGTTTGCATTATCTGTGAGGTTATATTTACATTGAGTTCGAGACAAAATATGAATTCATTACGAAGTCAACACCCATTCCCTTCATTATTTCCTATGTTTCTGATTATATCACTGACAACCAGTAACTTTCGTTGTCATAGATACGCGTTTTCTGTATAAAGCCACACATTAACAATCCAGTGTACATGCTATCTCATTATGTTGAATCAATAGGTACTGCACATACATAACGTGGGATTAAATTAATTCCATAACAAGAAATATACATATGTGCAGGTACAACGCACATTCCCATCAATACTGAGGCAAGGAGAACATAAGATTGCAGAAACCTACTGAAGACACTTGTGAAAAATTTCTAGAGGCGGTTTCATTGTAAAACGTTTAACGTTTCGAAATAATCCGTGTCGTAGGACACGTTACAGTCTTCATTTAATAGTTTTTTGTGGTTTATTTTACGACGCATTATCAACAACTGTGGTTATCTATTGTGATGTACTGTATTGTATTGTATTTATTATCATTCCATTGTATTCATACATTACTTCTCAGCTAGAATATGGAACAAGTCAAAAAACTTAATACTATTATAAAGTCTTAATTTATAGTCTAGATGAAATATATACAGACGAGGTTTACAATATAGTCTACAAGAACAACACAAAGTTTTAGTATCAATTTCATGAGGCGTTATTGAATGTCATGAATTCACCTACAGAAAGGAAGGCGTGAGAAATTAGGTACTTCTTTAATTTGGCCCTAAATAATTTTATGTTTTGAGTTTCATTTTTTATATCGATAGGAAGGCTAATAAATATTTTTACTGCCATATAACGCATTCCTTTTTGATATCACGATAGACTTGCCGATGGATTATGAAAGTCATTTTTTTGACGTGTATTTATGCTATGAACTGTTGAATTAGTTACAAAGTTTTCACGATCACATAAGAGGAAGATTATTAATGAAAAGATATACTGACAAGACATGGGCATTATTACTTTGTAGTTTTTTTTAAATAGTCCTACACGATTCCCTAGATTTGGCACCTACGATTATTCTAATTACTCTTTTTTGTAATAGGATTATACTGTTAATATCTGTGGAATTTCCCCGGAATATTATTCCAAAATTCATTATCGAGTGAAAGTATGCAAAGTATATTGTTTTTAAGGCACTGATATTTACTATCACTTGCACAGATCTAATAGCAAAACATGCTCAATATAGTTTGGGGGTAATTTCTTTAATATGATTTTTCCAATTTAACACATTATCGATTTTGAAGCCAATAAATTTGGTTGTTGTTGTTTCTAATAGGCATCTATTGTTAATTATTGCGCTAGAAATTTGCGAAGTCGAATTTGGACAGGATTTAAATTGAATTATGTTAGTTTTGTTACAATTTAATATTGATTTATTGACTGAGAACCAGTCACATATTTTGAAGAGAATTTCCTCTGTTGAAGATTGGAATGTGTTGGAGTTATTGGCTGTAATTACTATACTTGTGTCATCTGCAATTAATATGGGATGACCTATATCTCTTATTAGGGGGCAAGATCATTTATGAACACTAGAAAAAGTAGGGGACCTAATATTGATCCTTGAGGAATTCCATTATTAATAGTTCCCCATGCCGAGGCAGATTTCATAGCTGTATTGATTTCGACTTTCTGTTTCCTATCTATGAGATATGAGTAAAGCCATTGGTGTACAACACCTTTAATTCCATAATAATCTAATTTATCTAGCAGCATTTCATGATTTATACAGTCAAAAAGAAGACTGGGGGAGATTCGAACCTTCAGCTACTGCTATCAACTAGCGTCTGAATGAGATGAAGGTAATAATGCTAGCGAGATGACTCCAGAGTCTAGTGTCGAAAGTTACCCAGCATTTCGAAACCTAATGAGATATACCTCGTATCTGTAAATTTGCAGGTGAATAAAAAAAGGATTCAAAATTAATTTGTCTCAAAGTAGACAACCATTTGATATACGTTTCTGCTTCACGAGATCTTCTACTCGAGGACAAAATATAGGTAACTGTCATACTTTTGAAACATAATAATAACGTATTTATTCTAAATAATCATGAGGTAAAACTAAAATGACCATTTTTATAAATACGACGTATCACTTCGTAGCCATCGATTTGCTCTTAATGGTGGGTTGAGGGAAAACCTAGGAAAAAGTCTCAACCGGGTAACTTGCCTCAACCAGGATTTGAATCCTGGCCCGCTTGTCCCTTGGTCAGACGTGCTAACGTTATTCCACAGCGGTGGATTTGCCAAATGTTAATAAAGTGTAGGTGTGTATGTAGGTAATGAAATTAAAGTAACTCTTTTTGTGGCACTGGGTGTAGCTATATTTTTATATTTATACAGGGTGATTCAAGAGGAAAAGTAAAAAATTTAGGCCATTTTGAGTGAAAAAGTTCATATCAACATAGGTCCGTTTTCGAACGATGGCGGAACTACATGGATTTTTTTTTTGGCTAAAACGTCTCACCTGATTCAATAGATAAAGGGAATCAGAACGTTACCAAAACTGTATGACGTGAGACAAGGTCACCTAAGATCGTAATGAATGACGTAACATTGGAATCTGCATTTTAACAAGACTTTTTTAGATCAAAAGAAAAACAAACTTTTTGGTGGAGCAAAAATGACACAACAAATACGCTATCACTTATCACTTCACAGCAGTTCAGTCAGCTACCTACAGTACAGTAGTTATACAGGTACAGTTATTGGAAGTGTTGATTTGTGAAAATTTTTTCAAGATGCCTTATAAATTTTCGATCTACAGAATACGCCATGATATTGTAAAAATATGTTTATGGTTTGTGCGATGGAAATAATTTAATATTCGCTGAATATGAACGACGCAATTTCGAACAGAAGGGTACCATATCGAAGAGTATTTACTGTCTATGGGGTTGGATGAAAGACTTGGTATAGCAAAGGAACTTTGGGAAACGTAATAGGCGTTAATCGATTAGTTTTGATGCGGCATAAAGAACAACCACGTGCAAGATCTCCCGAGCGATGAGCGCGATTCACGCCCGAGCGCAACAGTGCATTGAAGCAGAATGAGGTACCTTTCAAAATTTATGTGAAAACATCTTAACTCGACATCTAGAATATTAGGTATGTATGCATACGTGAATATAACCTTTAAATGTATCCGTTATCTGTCTCTAAATGCGAATTAGTACAATGAAATCTCAGAAGTTTTTATGAAATCAAAGAACCATATCTCCGTAACCGTTCGAAAACGGACCTATATTCATATGAACTTTTTGATTCAGAATTACTGTTTTTTACATCCAAAGGCTTTTTACCTTTCGTCATGAATCACCCTGTATAACAGATCCTTTAATATTTAAGGCGTTCGTAGGATGGCAATTTGCATGTTTGTACGTATTTATATTGTATATGTTTCATACTAGTTTCTCGACGTATTAAACCGAAACGGAAATATCAAATATCGCAATATTAAACCGACGTTCAAATAGGCTACTTATGTAATGCACTTATACAAAGTATCCTTCCTGAAAAATGTGAAGATACAAAAACATGCAAAGATATTAGCTGACTAAGTGATGTGATATATTTCCCCAAGTAAAGACAAGTCATTGCGGTAACCTCGTCACAGAAATCTGATTAGGCCTAGATGGCATTCTAAGTTGGAGTTCAGAAATATAACATGATAAAAAAACTGAAGGCCGCGGTGCAGACGTCATATTATAAGTTGTAAAAAATGAACTTATATTGAATATAGTATTGGGTTCCAGGAAGGAATTATTGTCAATCTTTTAAGTTAGATTTATTGTAATCGACTTTTCGTCTTCTAATAAACAAATGCATCACAAAGGATCACGCGAGGCATTGATTGTGCATTTGCTGACCACGGAGTAGGAAGGACAGACTCTGATTTGAACTGTTCCCACACAGTCTACTGACTGTCTTGTAGTTTCAGAACATTTATGTTAGTATTTAATACCTATACTTACTTACTTACTGGCTTTTAAGGAACCCGGAGGTTCATTGCCGCCCTCCCATAAGCCCGCCATTGGTCCCTATCCTGAGCAAGATTAATCCATTCTCTACCATCATATCCCACCTCCCTCAAATCCATTTTAATATTATCATCCCATCTACGTCTCGGACTCCCTAAAGGTGTTTTTCCCTCCGGCCTCCCAACTAACACTCTATATGCATTTCTGGATTCGCTCATACGTGCTACATGCCCTGCCCATCTCAAACGTCTGGATTTAATGTTCCTAATTATGTCAGGTGAAGAATACAATGCGTGCAGTTCTGTGTTCTGTAACTTTCTCCATTCTCCTGTAACTTCATCCCTCTTAGCCCCAAATATTTCCTAAACACCTTATTCTCAAACACCCTTAACCTATGTTCCTCTCTCTCGAAGTGAGAGTCCAAGTTTCACAACCATAGAGAACAACCGGTAATATAACTGTTTTATAAATTCTAACTTTCAAATTTTTTGACAGCAGACAGGATGATAAAAGCTTCTCAACCGAATAATAACAGGCATTTCCCATATTTATTATGTGTTTAATTTCCTCCCGAGTATCATTTATATTTGTTACTGTTGCTCCAAGATATTTCAACTTCTCCACCTCTTCAAAAGATAAATTTCCAATTTTATATTTCCATTTCGTACAATATTCTCGTCACGAGACATAATCATACGTATATTATATTAAAATCAAGATTTTATTCAGTCAATCACTTATCAGTTATCAATGACAGAAAATTCTGTTACATTGAAATGTACAATTGGTAAAAGTTATCACGAATATTTTCGACCTGCATAAAGGTCATCTTCGGGTGATATATATATATATTTTTAAGCATACAATATTTAAAAACTAGGTGAGTTTTAAGTACATTTGAACATTTATAACCATGTGTGCTTGACATGAATTGGTGAGTAACATACATTAAATGACGTATAGATTATATCTTCCATAGATCATTTTGCGATACGAACATTAAAGTACATGCAATGTGTTTGAAACATAAATTCAATTTAATTAGTTTAAAAAATTGTTCAATGTTTTATGACTAAAACTGTTCATTATGATGTTGGAAGACTATGGAATATTCTCGACCTGTATAGCGAAATCTTCAGTTGTAATTTAACAAACATTAATTAAAGCTAGATGAATGTTTAAAATACATTTAACACTATAATAACCTTGTGTGCTTGACATAAAATATTGAAGTGACATACATAATGTTAATTGACGTATAGGTTGTCTTCATTGACCATAATTGTGATACAATGTTAATCACACATGATGTGTTTAAATATGTAGTCAATCGTTTAAGATTGTTCAGAAAATGTTGACTAAAATAGCTCACTATGATGTTAAACTATGAAGAAATGTGGAGAATTTTCAGTCTGAGTCGCCGTGATGAGGCATTTTTCTGAAAAATTGATAATCGGAAAGTCTGTAAATTTTGATAACTTTTACCAAATGTACTTTTCAATGTAACAGAATTTTCTGTCATTGATAACTGATAAGTGATTGACTGAATAAAATCTTGATTTTAATATAATCTCATAAAACTTATCTGACATTCAACATGACCTTTAAATAATCATATACTTTGTCTGTTCCGGATTTACTTTCAAACCTATCTCTTTACTTGCTTCAAGTCAAATTCCCGTGTTTTCCCTAATCGTTTGTGGATTTTCTCCTAACATATTCAAGTCATCCGCATAGACAAGCAGCTGATGTAACCCGTTCAATTCCAAACCCTCCCTGATATCCTGGACTTTCCTAATGGCATACTCTAGAGCAAAGTTAAAAAGTAAAAATTAAAATACCTATATAAATATTTAATAAAAAAACTTCTGATTTCGGCAAGTACAATCATGCTATCGTGTGTGAAACAGTTGCCATCTCCACAAGCACCGTTATAACAGCGACTGGAGTGTTTGATGAACAATAAACGGAAAGAAGGCTTTTTTATTTCATTTTATTTGATAAATGTGACACCATTGTTGTAGCATGAGAAGAGGAAATATTAACAAGTTACACAACAGTATTGTAATACAAAGCAAGCTGATTAACTCAATTTACAACATAAACAGTTCATCAGTTGAGTAGTCTATTGTCAGAATATGAAAATAGGTTACTGGCACTTATTACCACCTTTTGTCTTAATACAGGGACATCATTTTATTTTTACTAACATTTTTAATATTAACCTGTCTATACCTTTAGAGAACCAGAAACATCGCTTGCTCCCCCCTCCAAGACTGGAGTTCGATGATACTGGCGTAAAACACAAATCACTCTACTAGGTATAGGAAGGAAGAAAAGTAGTTCATCCATTTACGTAAACTAGGAAATATCGTGATTTTGAGTTTGATAATTTTCATTAGGTTTTTCTTTAATCAAAGTACAGTACTGTATTAAGAATAAGTGTTTTTACTCACGAAGTGAGTTATCCATGCGAATGTATTCATTATGCAGTGTATATTATACTGTCTACAGCACATTAGCCTACAATATAGAGCTAGAAGTTAAATTGAAAAATAATCATAATATGAATATTTAAACACAATTTTGAAAATGGTGGTGTTCATTTTCGATACAGGCTTCAGTTCTTTTGTGCATATTATCGCACTATAGACTATTTCATCTAATTCCAATTGCCAGTTTCGTCCAGTACTAGTAACTCATGTTGAAATAATTCTGTACCCACTCTACGTACTGTAAATTCAATCTTCACTTCTGCCCGTAAAACCCGAACCCGAAAATATAAAATTACTCAGACATGCTATCTACTGTCCGTCCAAGTGGTTATGCCGCAGGATTGTATAAAGGAGGAAATCACGATTTTGACAGTTAATTTTAACAAGGCCCTTTTATTTAATTAAATTAAACAGCTGTATAATATTGTGTTTAAACGTCCAATTCCTAAGAGAAATTAATGTTTTCAGAAAAGAGCTAAGACAGCCCAGCTTTTGCAGAGGGGCGAGCAGAAGAAGGTGGGGGAAATCGGGATGCGACGTAGGCAAACGGACAGTACCTGTGGAAAATATGATTCAATATTGAAAGCTCTTCATTCACTGGAAAACAAACATATTTTGGAACATACTATACTCAGTAACTCAGTACTGCTTACTATCTGCGGTCTTGGTTCTGTGTGGAGTTGGAACTTCCTTAGTAGAAGGGGTGGGAGTGAAATACATTCAAAAACTCAGGTACAATAAAAATTGAAGTAAAAATAAAATGATGTCCCTGTACTATTTGTGGACTGAACTTCCTCTGCCTTCTCCATTGCTTGTGACTTCTAATCTCTTTTCTTGTCCACCACTGTGAAGTATAATGAACCGGTCCGAATTTGAGTCATAGTTGGGTTTCTCTGAGGTTTTCCCCAAACTCTTGATTCAGATATCCTGTAACTTTCGGCGTTGGACCTTGGACTTATTTCACCTTCATTATCTTCAATTAATATATCATCTTAACAGTTACAGGTCGATCGTGACAGACGTGCTTCCAAGACTTGTCTACAGGTGTCACTGTCTGGGGGAGCTGCAAAAACACAAGACAGCCGCTGAAGTTTCTGGAGATGATGATGATGATGATGATGATGATGATGATGATGATCGTGGTGGTGGTGATGATGATGATGATGATGGAGATGATGATGATGATGATGATGGAGATGGAGATGGTGATGATGATGGAGATGATGATGATGATGGAGATGATGATCGTGGTGGTGGTGATGATGATGGAGATGATGATGGAGATGACGATGATGATGGAGATGATGATGACGATGATGGAGATGATGATGATGGAGATGATGATGATGGAGATGATGATGATGATGATGATGGAGATGGAGATGATGATGATGATGATGATCGTGGTAGTGATAGTGATTTCTCGCAATCGCGAAGGCTGGAAGCAGAATATAATATAGGGACATCATTTTATTTTTACTAACATTTGTAATATTAATCTGGCTATACCTTTGGATTAACAGTTCAGAACCGGAAAAACCGTTTGCTACTCCCTTCCACGTCTGCAATTCGAATATATTGGCGTAAAATACAAACAAATCACTTAACTAGGTATAGGTGGGAAGAAAAGAAGTTCATCCATTTACGTAAACTAGGAAATATCACGATTTTGAGTTTGATAATTTTCATTGGGTTTTTGTTTAATCAAAATACAGTACAGTATTAACAATGAGTGTTTTTACTCACAAACTGAGCTGTCCATGTGGACGTATTCATTATGCAGTGTATATTATACTGTCTACAACACATTAGCGTACAATGTAAAGAATGAAGTTACATTGAAAAATAATCATAATATGGATATTTAAACACATTGTTCGTAAATGGTGGCCGTTCATTTCCATACAAGCTTCAATTCTTTTGTGCACATTATCTTACTATAGACTATTGTACCTAATTCCAATTACCAGTTTCGTCCTCCGTACTAGTAACTCATGTAGGAGTAATTCTGTACCTACTCTATAAAAGAGTACCTTACGTACTGTAAATTCAATCTTCACATATGCCCGATCCGAAAAGGTAAAATTACTTAGACATGCTATCTACTGTCCGTCCAAGTGGTTTTGTGGCAGGGTCGTAGAAAGGGGCAAATCACGTGACAGTTAATTACTTTTATTTAAGTTCTTTAAACAGTTGTATAATATTACGTAGACGTCGAATTCCTAACAGGAAATGTTTTCATAAGAAAAAGCTAAGACAGCCCAGCCACTAGCCTTTACAGAGGGGCGAGCAGAAAGGGTGGGGGAAAACGGGATGCGACGTAGGCAAACGGACGACAGTACCTGTGCGAAAATATGATTCAATATTGAAAGTTCTTTCGTCACTGGAAAACGCGAACATATTTCTGGAACGTACTATACTCACTCAGTAGTTTACTATGACCGTAAGGCGACACTGACTGTATACGCGGCCTTGGTTATGTGTGGAGAATGGTTGGAAGTTTACTAGTAGAGGGGGTGGGAGTGAAGTACATTCAAAAACTCAGATAAAATAAAAATTGAAGTAAAAATAAAATGATGTCCCTGTATATGGATGTAGAAATTATGAAGAATGGCTAAACTAAAGAAACGGCGAATAAAGACGAGAATGAGCTGGAGAAAAGAATGAATTATTTCTCATTTCGCAATTTTAAGAAGGAGCACACCTCAAACATTAATAATCTTCATTAGAATAATTACACCTCATAACAATGGTGCTCGTGCTGATGTTGGGATACAGTTAGTTCTAATGAAGACGCGCGCATAATTGGAACAGATATAATGGCTTGTCTGACTACAAGCCTGTTTGATACAATACGAGCAGAGACCGTGGCCGCTGCTGCTGGATTAAGTATTTATACGGTATACATTTTTCTGTAAAAACTCACAAAGACATTACCTTAGAATATAAAGAGGGAAGAAAGTTGTGCAGTATCGCTTAGGGATTACGAGATTTAAAGGAAAGGAACGACATGTTTCAGCTTTGTGGTTTTAGGAATAGTGAATATTTTACAGCTTGGAATTGTATTGCTTATTCTTGAAATGTAACTTCTTATCGATTTTCTTCATAGCTAGATAGAGGATAATAGCTCCTGAATCTTCCGTTTAGGTATAAAATATGCAAGGGCGGCGTCTGTTATAGAGTCCAAATTCATACACCGATATAGAAAGAACTCATCGCAGGCAATTGAAGACTTCAAAGGTCTATCAAATGTAATATTTTATGTATTTAAAGAATCTGAACTTCAACAGCTATACAGGAATATAACACTCGCTTTTTTACTCATTTAATGATCCCGGAGGTTCATTGCCGCCCTCACATAAGCTCACCATCTGTCGCTATCCTGAGCAAGATTAATCCAGTCTCTACCATCATTTCTCAACTCCCTCAAATCCATTTTAATATTATCCTATTTACATCTCGACCTCCCAAAAGGCCTTTCTCCCTCTAGTCTCTCAACTAACACTCTATATACGCATTTCTAGATTCGCCCATACGTGCTACACGCTCTGCCCATCTCAAACGTCTGGATTTAATGTTCCTAATTATGTCAGGTGAAGAATACAATGCGTGCAGTTCTGTGTTGTGTAACTTTCTCCATTCCCTGTAACTTCATCCCTCTTAGCCCCGATATTTTTCTAAACACCTTATTCTCAAACACCCTTAACCTCTGTTTCTCTCTCAAAATGAGAGTCCAAGTTTCGCAACCATACAGAATAACCGGTAATATAACTGTTTTATAATTCCAGCTTCAGTTTAATACAGTATATTTATTGGAATGAAAATTAAATATGTGGTGAGTGATAATTCTGTGTCATTTAATTATTATCCTTATTTTCCTTCCTCTATAGTTCCACCTCAAAACTCTGATCACCACAATTGAATTGAACTCCTGATCTCTTCATCCTCCTTTTCGTTTTATTGATGATACTCATTATCCGCCTCTTCCTCCTACATTTATTCACCACCACCACCACCACCGCCCATGCTGATCTCTACATTCTAGGTAGAACACATCAGTTGTAGTATAATTCTTCTGTCGATTTGCAAAAGAGGACACGTCCAAAATAACAAAGTGTTGGGAAATCGCAAATCTATAACTGAACTAAAAAATTTAAATGTTCATATATTTTTATCCAATTAGATCACTATGGATATGCATTCAGGATTCAAGAACATTTTAAATTTTGAGAGGATGGCATTTTTTAAATTGTTTTTCTATTTGGTGTAAAATATTATTTTTTGTATGCAGAGAGCTCATAGCTGTGGCAACTCAACCAAATAAAAATAAAAAAAAAAAATTATTTGGGGGCCCAAATTTGAACAAAATATACCCAATGCAGGTTTGTACTAAAACCGATATATCTAAACCGTTTTTAAAGATAGATTCAAATGGTTTTTGCAATGTATTTGCAAAAGCATGTTCTACAAACTGTCTGTAACAGAATTTTGATATTAGTCCCTACGTTCGTAAAATAAACAATTCAAATTTAATAACAATTTTCTGATTTCCTTTCTTGCAAACAAACGGACGTATTTATAAAATGAAATCAATTAACAAAATTCTGTTACAGAGAAAAGTTTCCTAATAGTCTAACGAATGTGTGTTCTAAATGTCATGCATGTATCTTTAATAGTTCAGAAATTATATCCATTTTTGTCTGGCAATGTAGCAAGAAAAATGAAGTTACTGGAAACCGATAAAAGCGGGCGAGTGATTTAAAAATCCATAGCGCAGGAAGTTTAAAAATGACGTCTCAACATCCTATAAGGGCACAAATACTCACAGAATGTTATGCAATGCATTCCACACATATCAAAGGGTATTTTAAAGAAACTTTTTCTTCTTCTTCTTCAAAGAATATTTTTTTTTTTTTTTTTGAAAATTTAATTTACCGGAAATAACAATAAAAGTGGGCGAGTTATTTAAAATTCCATAACGCAAGAAGTTTACAAATGGCGTCTCAACATCCGATAAGGGCACAAATACCCAGAAAATGTTATGCTATGCATTCCACACATATCACAGAGTATTTTAAAGATTTTTTTTTTTGCAAGTTTACTCATTTTTCACCAAAAATTACCATCCTCTCCCCTTAAGTCAGTTATAGTTTTTTTGCGATTTTCCAACAATTTGTTATTTTGGACTTGTCCCGTTCTGCAAATCGACGACAGTACTATTTAGCTATGCAGTACGTACTTGATCGTAAGCTCTTAAGAAGCAAAACTAAAATGTCGTCGACATGTCTGCAGTTTCTCTGGCTGTAACAGTATGAGCGATAAAGGTAAGGGTTAATTGCTTACTTCTCCCATGTCGACATGAACGATCAATAGTAAATGTACAGTTAACTTCAGATAATGGTGTACAATATCCACTCTCTAATAATGAACGTAACGCTGTTTACATAATGATGCTAATACGGACACCTGCATTAAAAGCAGTCGTCATGGCAACGTGTTATAACGCCAGTCGTCTGTTTTCAGATTGGGTCAGCTGCCTTCCATCGCATGTACTCTCCGCACAAGGTTGTAACCTTTTAATCTTACGTGGAGAACGAATTCAATCAGTCCCTCACGTACCCCATAACGGTAACATTACACCCCTGACCAGACGCTTTGGGTTTCTAAAATTACAACACAAAGGCGGAACGGTGGCGGTTAGACAACGAGCACTGTTAAACTTATCTGGGCAATTCAACGCAGCCGTGCATTCTGCTAGCTGGCATGACTTCCGTCAGTAAAACGTTACTGCCAGCTCTATCATGGCGGACACACCGCGTGTACGGCCCGAAACTGTGTCGCCACCATCGATCCAAACCAGCAACTCTGCTACCAAAAATATGCACTGGAGAACGTACCATATAATTTTAAACAAATAAAATTAACAAATAAATACATAAAATTAATAAACAAATAAGTATATAAATAGATAAACAGATAAGTAAATAAATAAACATAAGTAAATAAATAAACATAAATAAATAAATAATAAATAAGTAAATAAATACGCAAATGGATAAGTAATTAATAATAATAATAATAATAATAATAATAATAATTTATTTTAGCGGGCAGAGTTAAGGCCGTAAGGCCTTCTCTTCCATTCAACTAGCAAAAAGTGTATATACATATGCATGAACTTACAAAATATTCAACAATTTGATTTAGATGAGAGTTACATGTATACAAGAGTTATTTACGAATTAAACAACAAAATACTATGAACTATTAATTAAACACTGAAATAAACTGTGTAGCAGAATTAAGCTAAAATACATAGAATGTTAATATATTTCAAATAATATTAGATAATAGAAAGAGATTATTACGAGATAATTTTGAAAATACAGCACTATCAGGATGATGTCTAAAGAATGAAGTAACAATGTAGTCAGTGATAGTTTAAATCAGTATGATTTGAGTGAAATGCTAATAAGCAGGGAACGGATTTATATGGACTAAAAATATATGAAATATGTAAATATATATGTAGTTATTTTTACCAAAATATGGAATTAAATATGGATTTTTACCAAAATATGGAATTAAATATGGACTTAAAATTATAAAAATGACTATGTACGTTAAATATTGGTACATTTTAATCAAACTAAACAAAAATATAATGGACGTACCTTATCTTCCAATGTAGTTTCAACAAAACACAATTTTATTGTCTGTTACCATAACAATAGGTTACAAACATTTCTTTCAAGTGCTGAAAAGTGAATCTTCTTCTATTGTCTCTGAGGATAGATTTATACTGACTAAAAGAGCGTTCGACGTCACAAGAAGTAACTGGTACATAATTCAATTTCACAATGTCTGCTGGGGATAAGTCCAAGTTAATCTTCACTGTTGATTCACCACTCATCACAGCAACAACCTTTTGTAGTTCTTCATATCCAGGGTTTTTGAAAGTACAGTGTCCACCTTAGCTCTTACTGCATCTGCAACTTTACCTCTACCACGATTCAGTTGTTCCACAGTACTATTTATAATTTCAAAACTTTCAGATAGTGAAAGGTGCCTATTTTGGAGACTTTTGAGCGTTTTTATGATGCATGAAAATGTATGCTGAATGTGAGCTAAGTCATTCTTCACACTTATGTCACAGGTAACTGTTTTCGCAGTATCAATTGAGACTGCATCTTCAGAGTCCAATGCAAGGAGAACATTGTTAATAGAGTCTATATGTTCGGCATAATATTCAACTGCTTCTAGCCATGTACCCCATCTAGTTAAAATTGGCTTTGGTGGCAATGGAATTTCAGGGTACATTTCTTTCAACACGTTAACTCTACTGGGAGCTTTGAGAAATACTTTTTCACTGATGAAATCAACAAATCTACTTTAGGAAATTGTCTCTGACCACTTCTGCCACACGATGAAATGCATGCGCCACACAAGTAAAATGAGTCAATTTAGGATATACAACAGATAATGCTTGTCCAGCTTTGACCATATAGGGGCAGCATCGCTAATAAAGAATAACACATTATCGTACATAATACCCTTTGGCCACAGGATACCCATAGCTTCGTTGAACAGTTTAACTATAGTTTTGTTATTGCACTTTTCTAGAACATCACAATGTAAAAGAATTCGTTCAGAATATTGTTCACTTAACAAACCGATAACTACATTACCAACAAGTCTACCTTCTTTGTCGGGAGTCTCATCAATGGAAACCCAAATTGAACTATCTTTAATTTCAACTCTTATCTTCTGTATTGTCTCATCGTAGATGGATGGAGCATACGTCTTCCTAAGTGTTGACTCATCCGGGATTGTATGTTGAGTATATTTTTCAAGGAATTCCCTGAAGACCTTATTCTTTAGTTTGTAGAGAGGAATATCAGCAGAGATGAGAGAACGGCACAGGTCGATGTTAAACTCAGATCTTACATTCGATGTTGTTGGTTGTGTTAAAAACAATTGTCTCTGCTTGGAATTTAGTTGTTTGTTGGCCTGATGTTTACTAGTTGTAATGTGTTGTTGCACCAGGAACTTTTGTGTAGATGATACTGCACACTGACACAAATTACAAAATAATATTTTATTGTCAGTTGATAAACCATCTTCTTTAAATTCTGAAATGTAACTTGTTAGTTTTGATTTTAAATTGACTGAATGACGTACTTTTGGCATATTTACCGTCTTTATAGTATGATTTACAAAACTGAACCTATGTGTACTCTGACTGGCATTTAACTGTTGAGCTGCACAACTGAAGTCTGTTAAAAATTTTAAATTAAATTAATACAGTTTTGTAACTTACTTTCCCATTGTTGATAGGACTGCTAATTTTCAAATAACTCTGATGTTAAAGGGATTACTGAACATGTGTTTAAATCTCTATTGTTGAAATGTATTTTTAAAAGTTAATGGAATTTTGTTTTGTTTTATTGTTAAACCTAATATAATATGGACTGTTTTATATGAAATATGGAAAATATATGGAAATTAACGAAAATATGTACTAAACTCTAAAATATGGAAAAATATGGAAAATAAAAGTAGGATTTTTCAACCCTACACATTGTGAAACATAAAGATAATGCAAAATATAAATTATATTAGCTTTATAAGTAAATATGTATTTACATATAAATCCTTTCCCTGCTAATAAGGTTATCTTTTAAGCTGTTTTTAAAGGTGTTTATTGTCTTGCAGCACCTAATACTTTGTGATAAGGAATTCCATTGACGCGAGTTGGATACTGTAAAAGATGATGAATAACAAGATGTTCTATGAAGAGGTATACTTAGCGTGCCACAGATAAGTGATCTGGTATTTACGTCGTGGTTAGAGTATAGATAAGAGAAACGAGACGAAAGGTAATTTGGTGTTGAGGTGTGCAGAATTCGATAGAGTAAAGACAAAGAGTGTAAAGTTCTGCGTTCTTTAAGTCGGAGCCACGAAAGACTTGCGAAATAAAGGAATAAATAAATAGATAAGTAAATAAATACATAAATAAAACAATAAGTAAGTAAATAGATAAATGCAGGTACATAAACAACTTCATTTAGGTTAAAATTACATAAATCCTTTCTTAACAGATTAATTACTTGTCCCTCTAATTGCCGGCAGCCAATCGCGTTGCAGGTCGGCTACATTTAAACGTGTGCGTCTTGTGATTCGCTGATTCAGTTCTTAAGGCTCGATAAACACTTAATATAATCGCCCGCCATTTTAGCTCTTTAGTTGGCGTTCGCAGAAAGCACACGAAGACGTTATTTGCCGCTCAATTATTTACTGAACTACAGTGGGTTTGATTTATTATCATAGGAGCTACGACATGATAATGTTTAACGGTGTGGCAAATAGATTCCTCGTATGGTAGCTCGGCAACGAAAGAAAAAAATGGCAAATGATACTACCTACCTAGACTTTATAGAGCCTTCACTTCCTAAGACGTAAGCAAAGAGACGGAGTCACGCCGGAAATAACAGCGTCGGGACTATAATATTTGTTGCTTATAATAAAACTAACATCCGTCCATTCTTATTACTACCATTACTTACTGGCTTTTAAGGAACCCGGAGGTTCATTGCCGCCATCACATAAGCCCGTCATTGGTCCCTATCCTGAGCAAGATTAATCCAGTCTTTATCATCATATCCCACCTCCCTCAAACCCATTTTAATATTACTTCCTATCTATGTCTCGGCCTCCCAAAAGGTCTTTTTCCCTCTGGCCTCCCAACTAACACTCTATATGCATTTCTGGATTTTCCCATACGTGCTACCATTACTTTCTCTAAATAGAATACAAAACCTCTAATGGCAAAATCTCAATACATTATTATTATTATTATTATTATTATTATTATTTTTTTTTTTTTTTGGTCGATGAATATTTCTGCAGCAAGAAACATAATCTTATCTACTGTTTTTGTGTATTACTCAGTCGTTTTACGTAATACAGATCACATAACAGAGATTATCGTTATGTTGCAATGTAAAATGTCGATACGTAATGATTGTAAGTATAGGAACGGGCCATTCTACTAATGGAGGGAATTCACTTATGGCATTACTATTTCATTATACAGGATGTAACTAAAACGTATGTTAAAATTTCAAGGCATTTCCTCTTATATAGAGGATGAAAAAACGTAATAATTAATGTACATTTGTCCGGAAACGCTTTATTTTCTTGTTACAGTCCTCTTCTTACAATTCTGCTTACATTGTATGATACGGTACATTATGAAATAAAAATAGCATGCCACATGAAAATCTGTGTTACAGGGAGTGTTCAAGATTGTCCCCGTTAGCATGAATATATGCATCAAGCCATCATCGCATTCAATCACGAATCGTGTTGCACCGGGGTTCCATTCACAAGCTCTTTCGAATGATACCGCAAATAAAAGTCTAGTGAGGTTAAGTCTGGAGAGCGCGGAGGTGAAGATATTGGTCCGTCTCTACCTATCAATCTGTCACGGCACCTTTGATTTAGAAATCGACGAGCATTGACACCGGAGCGAACAGAAGCTCCATCGTACATGAAGTACGTGCTTCATTGTATTGCTAACGGCACATGGTGTAAGAGAACAGGTAAGGTATTCTGTAAGAACTCTTTGTTTCTTTCTTCGTTGAGCCAGGGTGGAAGAACATGAGGTCCCACCAGAAACGTCAACAACAATGACGGCTCAAACATCGATATTTGCATGCGGTATGCCATTTTATTTATTTATTTATTTTTAATTTATTTATTTTTTAATTTACTTATTTATTTTTAATTAATTCATTAATTTATTTATTTTTAATTTATTTATTTATTTTAATTAATTAATTTATTTTTAATTTATTTATTTATTTTTAAATTTATCTATTTATTTTTAATTAATTAATTAATTTTTAATAAATTGATTAATTTATTTTTAATTTATTTATTTATTTTTAATTAATTAATTTATTTATATTTTAATTTAGCCTATTTATTTATTTTATTTATTTATTTTTAATTATTTTATTTATTTTTATTTATTTATTTAGTTTTTAATTAATTAATTTATTTATATTTTAATTAGTAATTTATTTATTTATTTATTTTTGAATTTATTTATTTTGAATTTATTTACTTATTTATTTATTTATCTATTTATTTATTTATTTATTTTTTAATTAATTAATTTATTTATTTATTTAATTATTTATTTTTTAACAAACCAGGCAAAGCCCAATTACAATGTTCAATATTGACAAAGTAATTTATAAAACATAAACAGGGAGAAAACATACACTTATTAAAAACTGAAACAAAATAGAGAAGAGAGAAAAAAAGAAAAAAGAGAAATTGAAAATAAGGACTAAAAGTAGCTTGAAATTAACTAACAATATTCTGTAAAATATGATGATACATAATTCTGTATTTAGAAAAATTTATAGTGAAAATATCAACTTTTGGATGAGGATGTAATTTATTGTATAACTGTAACATTTGGAAAACTGGGGAATTTTTGTGGGATTCAGTATTTGCCCTTGGTATGTAAAACAAATTTCGAAATTTATTTTTAAGCTCAGGTGCATATACTGTAATGTTATATAATAAAATAAACCAACACAGTCCAACTTATTGTTAATAATTTTATAAATAAAGTTTAAAGATTGACAATTTCGTCGAATTTGCGAACTAGTGAAATGGAAATGTTGAAGCATTGTAGCATAACTCTCATAGGTAGGATAATCATTATAAAGTCTGTAATATAACCATTTTAGAAATTTATTTTGATTTTTTTCTAGTAACAGAATATATTTATTTCATAATGTACCGCATCAATGCAAGTAATGTTGTATAAAAAGGGCTATAGCAAGGAAATAAGCGTTTCCGAACCAATGTCCATATAATATTTATTCATACCCTGTACGAGAGGAATACGCCCCTAAAGTGTTGACATAATTATATTTTAATTACACTTTGTATATTTATCATATGTGTTATCAGATTATCGCCAGCTGAGATGAGGTTTTTCCGAAAAACTGCTAGTTGCGCACTTTTGGACCATAAAAAAATGAATATATATTTTTTTAATGTGCGCATTTCTGGACCATAAAAATGAATATTTTTAATGTGTTTAATTAAGAGTGAAAATCAGAAGAAAGAATTCAAAACTGCAAACACAATTGGTTACAACATATTTATCGTATGAACAATAATACAATCCCACTACAGTTGATAAATTTATTACATTTAATCCTCACTGGCTGGAGGCGCCATGCAACACAATGAAGATACTTTTCAATGAGGACAACATGTCTATTAGCGATGGTTGATAATGATGATGATTATTGTCCATGAGATGCTTGTCCTATATTAAAATTTAAAATTATTCTTTATTTAACGAAGCTTACAACTGCGGAGGTTCTTTCAGCATCGCCGGATGTGCCGGAATTTTGTCCCGCAGGAGTTCTTTCACATCCCAGTAAATCTGCTGACATGAGACTGTCGCATTTAAGCACACTTAAATGCCATAGACCTGGGCGGGATCGAACCCGCAACCTCGAGCACAGAAGGCCAGCGCTATACCAACAGCGGTACCGAGGCCGAATTGTCCTATATTAATTTGTATGTTTTTTAAATAGAATAATAGAATGCTATCACGTCAGTGATATTTACTTCGACACTTGTGACGCAGGCCTATCTTTGTAACACCCTGTACAACCGGAGGTGTTTAAACATCCTCGTTTCACTTCGATGAACAGATTCGATCACAGAACTGCAGGTATTACAGCACCGTTGAGCAGACACACGGATTCATGTCCTCCGGTCTAAATATTGGAATCCGGTAAACATGGGACGCACCGAATGTAGCCACAAAAAAGAAACCGATAGAGATGAATGGAGACGAGGCGCTATCTAGCGGAGTCAATTCTGCGAACGCCGGCCGTTCAATTCATTGACGTGTGTTCCAACTCCGCTGTTCTAGAGTCGCATGTGGGTGATCCACATGTGCGCTATATTCATAACAAATACTCTTTTACTTTGTGGCTTCATTTCCAGCTACATATCCAAGGAACCCAGGTTCGATACCCTAAAGATAAGTACAGGGACATCATTTTATTTTTACTAACATTTTGAATATTAACCTGGCTATACCTTTGAATCAACGGTTGAGACGGGAAATACCGTTTGCTACCCCCTTCCACGACTGGAGTTCGATGATACTGACGTAAAATACAAACAAATCACTTTACTAGGTATAGGAGGAAAGAAAAGTAGTTCATACATTTACGTAAACTAGGAAATATCGCGATTTTGAGTTTTGTAACTTTCATTAGGTTTTTGTTTACTCAAAATATAGTACGGTATTAACAATGAGTGTTTTTACTCACGAACTGAGCTATCCCATGTGGACGTATTCATTATGCAGTGTATATTATACTGTCTACAGCACTATAGAGAATGAACTTAAATTGAAAAATAATCATAATATGGACATTTAAACACATTTTTTAAAATGGTGGCCGTTCATTTCGATACAGGCTTCAGTTCTAATGTGCATATTATCGCACTATGGACTATTGTACCTAATCCTAATTACCAGTTTCGTCCTTCGTGCTAGTAACTCATGTTGAAATAATTCTGTACCTACTCTATAAAAGAGTACCTTACGTACTGTAAATTCAATCTTCACTTCTGCCCGATCCGAAAAGATAAAATTACTCAGACATGCTATCTTCTTCCGTCCAAGTGGTTATGTCGTAGGATCGTAGAAAGGGGGGAAATCACGTGACAGTTAATTACTTAACGAGGCCCTTGTATTTAAATTATTTTAAACAGTTGTATAATATAACGTAGACGTCCAATTCCTAACAGAAATTGATATTCTCACAAAAGAGGTAAGACAGCCCAGCCACTAGTCTTTAAAGAGAGGCGAATAGAAGCTGGTGGGGGAAACCGGGATGCGGCGTAGGCAAATGGACGACAGTACCTGTGCGAAAATGATTCAATAATGAAAGCTCTTTCGTCACTGGAAATCGTGAACATAATTTTGGAACGTACTGTTTACTATGACCGTAAGGCTACTATGACTGTATATGCGGCCTTGGTTCTGTGTGGAGGACGGTTGAACTTCATTAGTAGAAGGGGTGGGAGTGAAGTACATTCAAAAAATTGGGTACAATAAAAATTGAAGTAAAAATAAAATTATGTCCCTGTAGATATTTATTAATGGTACATGAAAGTTCATGCCCTAAAAACTACTAATTTTATGAACCCAAATATTCCCTCAAGTTCAAATAGATGCCAACATGCATTAATAAATTGAAATGAATTTAATTTTCCTGTAACAGTACAGATGTCACGAGAGTATGAACTTACATTATTGATTAGAAGTGGTCCGTTCTTTATAATCAGCGATGAATTGCAGTTACCACCCACGCTTGACTGAGGTTTTCAATTAAGAAACGGTGTCTGTTGTTTTCTTTTCACATCACAGGAGGCTGTTGTGGCGTTTTTAAATTATGTTCATGACTACAATTAACAATACTGTATTACTGTATACGCAGAGAGATATAAATCCTTCGGTACGATGGAGTATTTTCCTTTGAGAATGATTCCATTATCGTGTACACCTGTTAATATTCATGATTTTTTCAAATTATGTTAGTAACTTATTCCTTCATTTATAGTCCCAAACTGCCAGAAACAAAGCTAACAAGTCAGACTAGATTTCGTTTCTTCAACAGCAGTAAGTGACACATTCAAAGGAGTGCCTATATTTCTTATTGACGAAATTTGATTTGGAAAATCGGAAAATGGGCAGATATAAATACAAAAATCCCTTCGGAATATGTCTGGTAAGACTTTCCTGTGTTAAATTTCAACGTATCTCGTTTACATGTTTCGACCTATTTATGGGTCATCTTCAGAACTGGTCGTTGTTGGTCTTGGCGCCACTTGTTCTGTTTCTTGTGAGGGCGTGTTACTGTGGTATAGTGTAGAGTCAAAGATTGTGTGTGTTTTGAAGTTGAGTTGACAATTAGAGTGCATAACTCACCTCTGCCAAAACACACACATCTCTTGTCTACATTATACCACAGGAACACACATCACAGGAAAAAACAAGTGGGAAAGACCAACAATTTCCTGATTTTTCTGAAGATGACCTATAAATAGGTCGAAACATTAAAAAATTTGAAATATCAACACAGGAAAGTCTTAATCTCCTTTACATATTCCGAAGTGATACAGTGTTAAAAGTTGTGTAATCAAGATGTACAAAAATCCCTTCCAACTCATTCCAGTCAGTGGAATCTATACTAATAATAAATCTGTAGCCGAAATTTTTCTGGTAATTTTCGATTTTCCAAAAATAATTGGTCCTAACATATATAATTAACCACCCTGAAACCGAAAATTGCATTTTGAAAATTTTGTTTGTATGTCTGTCTGTATGTTTGTTACCTTTTCACGCGAAAATGGCTGAACCGATTTATATGAAAATTTGGAATATAAATTAAGTTCGTTGTAACTTAGATTTTAGGCTATATGGCATTCAAAATACTTTATTTAAAAGGGGAGTTATAAGGGGGACTGAATTAAATAAATCGAAATATCTCGCTTATTATTGATTTGTGTGGAAAATGTTACATAACCAACGTTTCTTTAAAAATGATTTCCGATAAGTTTTATTCTTTACAAAATTTTGATAGCACTGATATTTAATGAGATAAATGAGTTTTAAAATTAAAATAACGCCATCTAAGACGGTGCAATGAATTAAGAACAAATGACATCGTCTATAAGGGGCCTTGGACAACAGCAATCGAAACAAAGGCCTTAGACATCAACAATCGAAAGCTATTAAACATAGCCTACAGAGAATGTTTCTGCGTTTTTATGAAGTAATATCAGAAGCTAAATTAACCGATTTGTATAATTAATTATTATTTCACCATTGGAAAGTGTAGTTTCTCTAGATGGACATAATGCTATAATGTTATTACAGTAACGTCTGAGTAAATCGAGGACAGGTAAGATTAAAACAACTTCTTATGCACAGAAAATTTGGTAGGCTATTTTGTGCATTCTTTTTCTGCATTTCTTAAAATAATATTTATGTACACTCACTTTAATCTCAGAGAATTAACGAACAACGAGAGTGTATTGACTTAGTATGCAGTAATAATACGTTAGCTTAGCAATCCATTATTTTATAATTCAAATTTTAACTATGCTCAATTGAATCGTGTTAAAATACATAAAATATATATGCAATAAATGCAATGCAAAACAATTGGGTAATGAGCGAAGCAGATTATGTTGCGCTGTTGTAAAAGTTGTTCCCTGGATCAAATGTCCTATTTTAATTATGTAATTACTTTATATTTATTTGTAACAGGTGCAGCGGAGCGCACGGGTACGGCTAGTTAACCATAAGTTTATATTATTGTAGGTCCTAAGCACAAGAACATATAAGACTCGTCGGATCACTTTCCCCATCGGCTTACACTCTGCAGGAGAAAGAGGAATACTGGGCGCTATGGATCTGAAGGAATTAACTTTCTGTGAGGATTTAAGGACAATATTTTCTCTATGGGAGCCACTAATCGATGTGCCAATAGAAAATAATTACGAGTCATCTCAGCTTCGTAATGAAGATTATGTACTACACTTCGTTCCACAATGTCTGACAGGAGAAGTAAATACTGCCGGCAGAAGAGGAGACAAGTATAATTGCTATTCAAGAAATGACACAGGTGTCATTCGAAGCTTGTCTTGAAGTTGGGCAGGGGTAGAACGCTTCAGATCGCCCAACTTCAAGTCGTAGCGTGGAATGAGACCTCTGTCATTGGTTGGAAGACATTTATACTGCTTTCCTCCACCGCCAGGAATGTTTACATCTCCTGTCAGACATTATGGAACGAAGTATAGATATGTTGTAGAAACCAGCTTACGAAAAGTACCTTTTATTATTTCTCCTGATTTTTCTTTCTATGAACTATAGAATATTAGAAAATTATAAAATTTAGAAATATCAATGACGAAAACACAAATTAATCTCCTTTAAAGGGACCTGACCCATGAGAACTAAGATTACAATTGAAGACGGAACATTACAAAAAATAATACTTTTAACTTCTTAGACTGCAAAATTTATATTTGGAAAAAAGGGGACATGCGGAATGAAACCCAAATGATACCAGCTTCACAACTGGCTTAGTCAGAAAAGAATTACGTAATTTTTACACCATTATTTTATGTTGATGATCATGACAATGATAATAATTTTTCTTGTATTAGCTCGATGAGAGCTCTATAGTGTTCTTTTGACCCTGTTGACCCTCTATAGGGCTTTAATTTAATATTTATTATTTTCATCAGTGTTTGTCTTTATTTTTTGTATTTATATGTGCTATCTGGTAGGATGGAAGAGAAGGCCTTATGGCCTTAATCGTGTCAGATTAAATAAATAGATAAATAGACAGACAGACAGACAGGCAGGCAGACAGACAGGCACGCAGGCAGAGATAGATAGATAGACAGACAGACAGACAGACAGACAGACAGACAGACAGACAGACAGACAGACAGACAGACAGACAGACAGACAGACAGACAGACAGACAGACAGACAGACAGACAGACAGACAGACAGACAGATAGATAGATAGATAGATAGATAGATAGATAGATAGATAGATAGATAGATAGATAGATAGATAGATAGATAGATAGATAGATAGATAGATAGATAGATAGATAGATAGATAATGATATGGCGATAAAATGAAGTAACTGAAGGATTCAACATCTTTTAGAAGTGAATGGCTTTTGTTATGAATTTAATTAAAGTATTTGAAGACTGATTTTAATGGAGCATTGTTACATAAAATTATTATTGTCTGGTATGTCATTTGTCGTTGATTCAGTTATCCATGTAATTAAATAGTAGCTAATATGTATCATATGACCCTATTGGCTCCTCTCTCTTCTCATATCTGAACAAATCAATCGCAATATATATTAAAACAAGTCGCTGCAATCGTGTTTAATGGAATCTCGTATTTAATTATCTATTTTATACAACAATGAACCCTTCAAAGGCATGTTGTTATTGAACCACTTAATACACAGTAAGATCACGTGACATATTCCGGTCTACTGTTAAAATACCCTCAATTACGCACAGCGATATTGCAGCTAAACCAAGAATCATATTAACTGTGTTGAAATATCAATAACTTTGTACACATTCAGGTAGGCCTACGTATGAATCTAATTGTGAGTGGATTACGTGATGGTTGATGTAAGGTAACGTACAGTAATGGAAGAATGCTGATATGAGACGTAACGGAAAAAGAATTTCTCGGATACAGAAAAATAAAGAGCCTCCTAGAATCCTGGCCCTTCGAATTTGTTGACTTCAGGAATACTAGCAGTGAGTGTTGAGATTTTTGCATTTTTAATCCGGTTTATTTCACTTTCAACTGTTTCTTAGTTGGACTAAAAATAGTCTGTGCAATTTTTGAGCTCAGTCGGCCTCCTAGTTCCGAAGTTAATTGTATTTTAATTATGAAGATTGACGTTATAATCAAAATGTTCCGTGCGCAATACATTCAAATACAGAAAAACCATATTTTCTTTCCTATAGACAGAGATTCACGGGAAAAAATTTAAAGTTAAGAAATTCATTATATCTAGTTTAGTTTGGGCATAATACATTTTTGAAAATCGCACTTACTTCTTCATATTTTTTATTCACATAGTAATCACGTAATGTAATTTGCCATATTGCCAATTTGCCATCTATACTAATAATAAATCTGTAGCCGAAATATTTCTGGTAATTTTCGATTTTCCAAAAATAATTGGTCCTAACATATATACTTAACCGCCCTGAAACCGAAAATCGCTTTTTTTTAATTTTTGGTTGTATGTCTGTCTGTCTGTCTGTCTGGATGTTTGCTACCTTTTCACGCGATAATGGCTGAACCGATTTATATGAAAATTGGAATATAAATTAAGTTCGTTGTATCTTAGATTTTAGGCTATATGGCATTCAAAATAGTTTATTTAAAAGGGGATTATCAGGGGGCTTGAATCAAATAAATCGAAATATCTCCCTTATTATTAATTTTCATGAAAAATATTACATAGCAAAAGTTTCTTTAAAAATAATTTCCGATAAGTTTTATTCCATGCAAAATTTTGATAGGATTGATATTTAATGAGATAAATGAGTTTCAAAATTACAATAACACCGCCATCTAAGGCGGTGTAATGAAATAAAAACAAATGACTTCGTCTATAACGGCCCTTGGACACAACAATCGAAAGTTATGAAAAAGATAGCCTACAGAGAATGTTTCTGTGTTTGTATGAAGTAATATCGGAAGCTAAATTAACCGATTTGTATAATTAATTATTAATTCATCATTGGAAAGTGTAGTTTCTCTAGATGGACATAATGCTATAATGTTATTACAGTAACTTCTGAGTGAATCGAGGACAGGTAAGATTAAAATAGCTTCTTATGCACAGAAAACTTGATAGGCATTCATTTCCTGCATTTGCTAAAATAATTTTGTATGACCAAATGAGTGGTCTCTGGATCAAAATGATCGCATTTAAATTTTTTAATACAATTTAAATTAAGTAACATAATAAACGATTTATCCTTCTATCAAACACGAATGTTCCCTGGATCAAATGTCCTATTTTAATGATGTAATTACTTTATATTTATTTCTAACGGGTGCAGCGGAGCGCACGGGTACGGCTAGTAAATAAATAAATTAATTAATTAAGCCTATTAGTCCTACTATATAATACTGTATATTGAATTTATTAACACAGTGTTACATTTACTCTGCAATTTGCCAATTATACCTACATTTTACCTTTTTGGCTACGATATCTATACTTAACTCTTTTTAATTTATTTTTATTAGATATTTTAATTTATGTCTATTTAGGTAGTAGTCCTATCTATTAGGTTTTTCTCATTTTAAATTTTAATTACACTTTTATCTTGCATTTGTATCTGTTTTATCTCTTTTTTCATGTTATATGCAATTCTATGTTTTTAAACAAATATCTGTACTGTCTATTGTAATTGGGGCTTTGCCCTGTTATAGACAAGAATGAATGAATGAATGAATGAATGAATGAATGAATGAATGAATGAATGAATGAATGAATAAATAAATAAATAAATAAATAAATAAATAAATAAATAAATAAATGAAATAAATAAATATAGTTTGAGTATTTAGGTTGGATAATCCTCTGGCTTATGCAGATTTTTATGTTTCGATTTTGTCTTAGGTAGGCCTATATGTATAACTTTCTTTTGTATTAATATTATATTATAATGTATTTCCCTTCTGTCATTTTTTGAGTGGAAGAGGAGGCCTCACGGCCAGAAAAAAAACGAATATAGCATAATTTCCGGCATAACCTTGAATATTATACAAAGAAGTCACTTTTCCCGTTGAGATTGTTTGAAATCCTTTCTTTCATACCGTTATATCTATGAAGCATTTCGGGTCAGAACATTGTTATAAAATTGTTTCATTACGTGCCCCTCTACCACATCTGAAAAATAGGAATAGTTATTTTGAAACACTCTATAGGTGACCTCCTTCGATGTAGGTTATTACTTGACATGAAAAATGCTCTTCCTCTATTTTCCTGATAAAACAAGGCACTGGATATCCCGTGATGAGCAATCTCAACCAACACCCTGTTATGGCACAATGTGATAATGTGTTTTGACGGATATACGACGATGCTACGTATTTTGATCTTGTCCCATTTATCGATAGCTCTGCTCTAACATCTGGGCCAGGTTAATAATGCTTTCAGTGTCGCTAGCAAGTTTTAATCTACAGATAGCGTGCATTCAGGCAGTGCTCTGGGATAACGACCAAGATTGATCGAGACAAGAACCGAGGAATCAAAGGGATCGCAACGCTGTCTCCTCCAGTAGCCTATACAGACAGATGTCGCCCTGACTTATGCTTTTTTGCAGACGATGACATATTTCTACAAAAAAAATATATATCATCTTAACACGCTATGGTGCACGTGGGGCATGGAGGTACTTGATCTACGTACTGTAGTGAAGTGTTGTGTTGTGTACCATGCTCCACCTGAAGAAAGACCAGCAAAGTACTCAAAGCGACAGCAGCTGAGTGGACTCAGGAGTCGTTCTAGAACAGGCCTGCACAAGGTTTGCGCTCTCCGAGCCGGCTCACAGCTCATGAGCGGAATGCAGGTATTAGCTGCGCTCTGTATAAGGGTGGACTGGAAGAAGGGGTGATCTCGTACAAAATGTACACAAAGTGTTCATGAAATGAATTCCCGTTCAGTGTTTACAAAATTATCTTGCACTATTATTAATTAATAAAGAAATATTTATTTTACAGAAATAATAGAAATTCTATAGCTACTTAAATGTACAATATCATTTTGTTATCATCAGTACATCAAAACGAGGTTTTATGCTGTTAGCAGCTGAAAGGAAAAGTGGCCTACTGATCGTAATGAAACATCAGTTACAGATGTTCGATGTCTGCCTTTATTAAAGTTAATTATAGAAAACAGTTGCTCACAAATATAAATGTTGAGGCAAACATAGCAATCATTTTCACAGCCAGCCTGTGTAGTCGTGGATATTATCTTTGCTAATGAAGATTTAGCTGTAAATCTTGTAAAACTCAACCAGGCTAGTAGTATTATTCAAACGATCTTTAGCCCTATAGCAAGTCTATGTCATTCTGGCCACATTGAAGATCAATAAGTCCGAGCTGTAAATCGTTAAATGTTAAATGTGATCATTTTCAGTCTTTTAGATAGAGGCGTATTATTCAAACGCTCGTTGAGCGCTGTAAATCGTTAAATTTGTGTCAGGCCTGTTCTAGAAGTTCTGGCAACGAGAAAATTTCCGCCAGCAATCCGTAGTAAATACGGGATCTTCCAGCCTGAAACCGTTGCCATAACAACCGAGCTACGTGATCTCCAATATTTGTACTAGAATTCATAAATACCTGTCAAGATTTTTTTATCTCAAATTGAAGGATTAGTATCACAAAGAAATTCAAATGCTACGCGATGGGCGAGACAAAGCCGTTGAATATAACCTGACAGTTTTTATTTTACAGAATTCCATATGTATGCTTGTATGTATCAAATTCATGTATACAAGGTGGAAGGTGTTTAGTCCTTTTATGAGATGAAGCCTTAACAGAGCATGGATGGAAATGAAAATGCTTCTTTCCGCTTAGATTTCCCAGAAATACTATTGTATGCGATAATTTTTTTATTCCATTATCTTTCAAACACATTTAAAAATACACACTTTATTTACAAATGTGTTTACAATGGAGTTCTGAGTTCCATTAAATATTTTTCATTCACTATTTAAGAGTATTTTAAAAATTCAATTAATAAGGTGCTAGGTTTCTGCCCTCAGGGCGAATTACTGCGAATTGACAGACATAACACAGTCCGCTCAATAATTGCTAACAGATCAAGGGAACATGGTGAATACGAAGTATATGAGGAAGTTCAATGGAAGGATCTACACGGCGTGCTGACATCATAATAACTGAACGAGATAAAAAAAAACTGGTCTCATTCTTGACCCCACTGTAAGGTTCGAAATTAATGAAGATCAACCAAAGCAGTACATGAAGAGAAACGCGCTATTTACCTTCCATGCTGTGATGATCTCAGTCATAAATATAATATTCAACATTGGAATGTCATTGGACTTATGTTTGGTGCGCGAAGAACAATTCCCAAATTTACATTGGAGATAATCAGAAAATTAAAGGTTCCTGATAAGACTCTTCAGACAATTGTATCAACCATTTGAAAATCTTCATTGAACATCAGCAATCACCATCTCTATTCATCTTTATAATATTCAATGTATATGATTTATTTTCAATAAATATTTATCGTTTTGATAGCTACCAAATCTTGTCGCAGAATATTATTCTTTAAAATTTCATTATGTATTTTTTTAACATTAATTTACATTTTCTTTTTTGTTCATTTGAATTGTTTAGGATGCCGATATTTAAATCCAAGATTTGGACGGCTATCATTTCGATGATATTCATATTATTTAGTTTAGCAATGGACGTTTGACAACACTGTTACCGAAATACAGGTGCGTGCTTCACCCTACCTATTCCCCAGAAAATTATTCTAGGGTACTGACCTCGTTGTGTTTAGTACTGTAGTTCTCTTACACAGTTAATTTCTTACGAAACAGATCTTATCACAATTTGCTTTTAGTTTTTTTAATATCTTAAGTTTCTTGTATTTATTTTTGAATTAATTTATTTTACCACCCAAATACTCAGAGAAACTAATATTCACGCAATAACACGTTTTATTCATTCACAAGTTAAGAAGTTCTGTAACAACTCTCTCTAAAGAAAGTCTGTATTTCCCACCAGAATCAACAGCCGACTTCCCTTGGATCTAATATTATAATCAAAATTGTCATGATATCAATTTAATATGTACATATTTATTTACTTAACAATTTTTTGTCCACCGATAAGTTCAATCCAAACTACCCCCAGTTCAATGTCAGAGGTTGCATTTGTACTTGTTTATTTATTTTATGTATTTCAGAAGTGGTTAGTATAGCGCTAACTGCACGACCACACTACAATATGTTTAAGAAAATTATTTATTTAAATTTATCTTTTCAAGAGATAGGCCTATATTATAATATAACCTTTAATGAAACCATTGTTTTTATGCTTGACCATGCCGAAATGTAGTAATTATACACCTGGTAGCAGCCCTTTAATGGACCTCATTAAAGTACACCTATTCATTAAAGTTCAGGTGTTCCACCAATCAGAAAACACCGTTGTAGCAATATGAAAGCGTAAGTATCGATTATTCTCGGATATGCAATCGAAAGACAACGAGGGAAACGTCACAGAGGCTGGAAATCCAATACTGTCGCAGAAGGTTATGTTCTGTTACTATAATAATTAGCGTTAATTGTAAATAATATTCAAATAAATTCAATTTGTCATCTCGTTTTTCAATGTTTAAATCAATTTCAAGGTTATATCAAGATTAATGTTTATTTTACTCTCTAGATTATATCAAGGTCAATGTCGACATTTGTTTCTCGGGAAAAAATCAATACTTTCGCGTCTGCGCACATCTCACAATTTACGAGGTATTGCACAAGGTCAGTTCCGCTCCCCAGTCAGATAAGAATAAAATGAATACTTATGAATAATTTTAAGTTAGAAATATGGTCGAGCATAAAAAGTCGCTTGCGCTCGTTTCATAAACATACTCGCGTCTTAATTACTACCATTATAGGCTCGTTGCATAATGTACTATTGTGTATGTAAGTTTCGTCAACAGTCCGAAGAGTGCTTCGGACCTCATAAGTGACATCAATAAAGTATCACTCCTGAGGAAACTAAGCCAGGAAATGATAGGATAGGGTGGCCAGTTCCTTTTCCCTCTCTTGCACACGTCTCTGAGTAGTAAAATATTTCACTAAAGAGACTTAGACATACAGAAAAATTGTACTTCATCAGATACACGTCAAGTGAGATGTGTGGCCTGATAATCCTTAGATGTATCAGCCAGAACCTCAGAAGATGATGTAACCATTAAAGTGAAGAATTTAATAAACGCTAGTTTGTAATGGAAATGGAAGAGTTGTACAAATTTTGAACTTAATCCGACGCTGTTTTACGATTTAACGAGTTTATTGCAACAGTAAAGAATGTATGTACCCTGAACAATTGAACCCAAATCTATTCTTCGCGTGAATGGGATTATTACAGAAGAATGAGCTCTATGACTGAAGACTCACTTAATGTAATGGATAATATTTCTAAGGAAACTGTTAACAAATAATAGAGATTCCACTGAAATACTCAAACTGATTTCATTTTTTTCCCTCCAGTTAGATCTAGAAAGAAAATATCCTATAATGTCCCAAGATTGAGAAACGTACTTCATATGAAATCAGCATTAATTGAAATGTTACGAAAGATAATGTGATACAGAAAAGTTATCCAGAAGCCAAATTTATATTAAAAATATTTATCATACATGTCTCACCATATTGTTTACAATGATTTTTATTCCCAAGATAACTCACATTTTTTTCTTGTTTTGACCCTAACACTTGAGCTAATATCGACTCGTTTTTAGGGATCCCATGTGGTTTAAAGAAATCCACTACAAAATATTGTGTTATTGCCCCCTTTGCTCCTATGAGATTTTTGAGATGTCCTATTATATTAATAGAGGAGAAAAAGTTACAAAAACATTTAATAATCAAAATATGTCTTAGCACTGCGTATCGTACAATGCTCTGACTGTTCCATTTTGAAGTCAATATCAAACCACCTACTATAATAATTAATACAAAACATTTTAATTTATTTCTGATACAAACGTATGAAAATATGTACTAGCGGTATTGTATTAAACAACACATTTAATTAAATATTGTTAAAAACATTGGCTTTCATCCAATAGACTGAAGAAATCTGTTAATTCGTTCTATTACTACTATTATACAGGGACATCATTTTATTTTTACTTCAATTTTTATTGTACCTGAGTTTTTGACTGTACTTCACTCCCACCCCTTGTACTAATAAAGTTACAACTGTGCTCTACACACAGATCCAAAGCCGCATATAGTAAACAGCACTGAGTTAGTGAGTATAGTACGTTCCAGAAATATATTCGCTTTTTCCAGTGACGAAAGAGCTTTCAATATTGAATCATATTTTCGCACAGGTGCTGTCCGTTTGCCTACGTCGCATCCCTATTTCCTCCACCTGCTTCTGTTCGCCCTCTGTAAAAGCTGGGCTGTCTTAGCTCTTTTCTGAAAACATTAATTTCTGTTAGCTTATTCCACAGTGAAGCTATGAATGCCTTTACTTAACGTTATTTCTACTATTATTTTCCTTATTTTGGAAAAATATGCAAAAATTATAAAACGAAAATAAAATTTTTTAAATTTTTCTTTCTGGTGCCAATGTGTTCTCACACTTCTCCAATTGCTTGAAAAAATCATCACTACAATAAACATGTTGGTTTAGCATGAATAAATTATTCCGTAATTATAAATGTAACATTTTTACAGTAACAAATATTTCATTAAAATCATAACTCGAAAACTAAATGTCATAATTTTACTTTCTTTTCGTCGATAGATATCTCACAGTCCAAATAATTGACAAAATATTCATGAGGGAAATAGAAACAAAAATATAGGACCAGAAAATAATTATATTAAATTTGCTCATGGTCTTAAACTTTTGTTAAGTACTGTAATATTATACAACTGTTTAAAATAACTTACATAAAAGAGCCTCGTTAAGTAATTAACTGGCACGTGATTTTCCCCCTTTCTACGATCCTGCGACATAACCACTTGGACGGACAGTAGATAGCATGTCTGGGTAATTTTATCTGTGCAGTCAGGCAGAAGTGAAGATTGAATTTACAGTACCTACGTAAGGTACTCTTTTATAGAGTAGATACAGAATTATTTCAACATGAGTTACTAGTACGAAGGACGAAACTGGCAATTCGAATTAGACGCAATAGTCTATAGTGCGGTAATATGCACAAAAGAACTGAAGCCTGTATCGAAATGAACGGCCACCATTTACAAAAATGTTTTTAAATATCCATATTATGATTATTTTTCAATTTAACTTCATTCTCTATATTGTACGCTAATGTGCTGTAGACAGTATAATATACACTGCATAATGAATACGTTCGCATGGCTAACTCAGTTCGTGAGTAAAAACACTTATTCTTAATACAGTACTGTATTAAGATTAAACAAAAACCTAATGAAAATTATCGAATTCAAAATCGCGATATTTCCTAGTTTACGTAAATGGATGAACTAGTTTTCTTCCCTCCTATACCTAGTAAAGTGATTTGTTTGTGTGTTACGCCAGTATCATCGAAGTCCAGTCGTGGAAGGGGGAGCAATCTGTGTTTCCAGTTCTCTAAAGGTATAGCCAGGTTAATATTAAAAATGGTAGTAAAAATAAAATGATGTCCCTGTATAAAATACTGGTATATTTGTCTTATCTGTTTCAATGCGGTATACTGTTGCAATCTTCAAATGAGATGCTGAACATTATTCCATACCTGTAACAAAAGAATAAAAAAAGCGTTTAAAATATCTTTCACTGTAATTACATGTAATAAAATTCCACACTTAGACTTTTACAGATAATTTCACAAAAACACGTTTTTGAAGATATCTGTCTAGGAGTTTGTTTTATAGTCTTTATTGAATTAATCAGAAATATTCAAACAACAATTCATATAAAAACGAGATATATGGTAAACATACGTTTTCAAAAGCTTTGTCATAATATACTTTACTGTTTTGAGATATTTAAAACAAAACATTTATACAATTTTCCTCGTTTTCGCTTCACTTTCGAGATAAAAATTGTTTTATATGAAACATATAGTGTGTTTTGGGAAAGCCATTGATTTAATTCCCAATATGCTCAGTTAATTAAAGGGAGATGTGTACTCTGATAATACATTATTGGAAGAATTTTAGTTATGTTTTTCAAATGTGCAGAAATTTGATCCGAACAAATGTAACTTTGTAAAATTTCTTTACATAACGAAACGTTACATTGTTTGGATCAAATTTCTGAAAATTTGAAGGACAAAACTAAAAATCCTTCAATCATTTATTGTCATAATGCACTGTTCCCTTCAAATTAATTCAATGGCTTTCCAAAAACACGCTATGAAATACTTCATTTAAACAATTTTTATCTCTTAAAGGAGCAAACGCGAGCAAAACCATATTAAACTTGTTTTGTTGCATTGTATTAAATTATATTCCATGTATTCGTACATCGGTTCACAGCTAGAATATGGAACATGTCAAAGAATCTTAATAGTACTACAAAGCCTTAATTATAGTCACAGTCTAGTTGAAATATGTACAGAGTTTTATAGATATACTAGTACAACACAAGGGGTTAATATCGATATTTAATACAAGACAGAAATATTCATGAAGCGTTGTTGAATGTCATAAATTCACATCACCTCACTACATCTCACCAAAATGTTGTAAAAAATTGTAGAAAATTACTAAATTATAAAACTGTAAAAATTGTAAAATATTGTAAAAATTTGTAATCTTGTAAAATTTAGACTTGTTCCACATCTTAAAGCTTCATTGCTCATGTAAGATATATGGAATATAATGAATGAATGAATGAATGAATGAATGAATGAATGAAAGGAGAAATTAGGCACTTCTTTAATTTGGATCTAAATGATCTTATGTTTTGAGTTTGGTTTTTTTAATCCATAGAGAGGCTATTAAAGGTTTTTACTGCCACATAACGCCATATAGACTTGGGATATGTCGATGGGATATGAAAGTCATTTTTGACGAGTATTTATACTATGAACTGCTGAATTAGTTACAAAGTTTCGCGATTACATACGAGGAAGATTATTAATGAAAAAGATACTGACAAGGCACGGACATTATTTGTAGTTTTTTTTTAATCTTGAAGAATAACCCCTGAAATAAATAACATTATTTTCGGTTCACCCTGTATATGATGTGGGTCTGAATTAGATTACGCACGTATACAGAAATATGGTGTGGAAAAACAGTCTCCACAAGCAGTGCATTTTTTTTTCTTGTTTAGTAGGTTATTTTACGACGCTTTTTCAACATCTTTGGATATTTAGCGTCTGAATGAGATGAAGGTGATAATGCCGGTGAAATGAGTCCAGGGTCCAGCACCGAAAGTTACCCAGCATTTGCTCATATTGGGTTGAGGGAAAACCCCGGAAAAAACCTCAACCAGGTAACTTGCCCCGACCGGGAATCGAACCCGGGCCGCCTGGTTTCGCGGCCAGACGCGCTGACCGTTACTCCACAGGTGTGGACGCGGTGCATCTCGCTCGTCGATCTATCTTGTGTCATTGTTGCACGCAGCGGAAGTGATTCTCGCCAATTGCTTTGAATCTTGTAGCACGTCTATTGCAGGAGGCATTGAGTTTCCAGGGATGGAGGATTTCCCATTCAAATTTGTCAAAGCTCCAATATCAAAGCGAAGTATTGGAGAGTGCTTTATAGTTGTACCTATGCATTTCGATGCCTATTGTCCTTCCTCGTGTAATTAAAGTTGTTTGTTGGCGGCGTTGTATGTTTCCGTGAGCGCCTGCTCCGGAGTCATGGAGGAGCCTCCCTCCTAGCTGATCACCACACCAATGTTACGCAAATTAACGGCCATATTATCGATGAGTGATCTCATAGAAGCCGGACCAAGTGAGTACGCGAAGAGTTCCACGTAATGTAAAATAAAATCAATGCGTGTCTGAATATCGAAGGCACTCCATCACACAGTTTACATTATTGTATGAACAACAGGCGATGTTATATATATCAGTGCAATAAAAATAATCTATACTAATAATAAATCTGTAGCCGAAATTTTTCTGGTAATTTTCGATTTTCCAAAAATAATTGGTCCTAACATATATAATTAACCACCCTGAAACCGAAAATACCTTTTTTGAAATTTTTGTTTGTATGTCTGTCTGTATGTTTGTTACCTTTTCATGCGACAATGACTGAACGGATTTCGATGAAAATTGGAATATAAATTAAGTTTCATTGTAACTTAGATTTTAGGCTATATGGCATTCAAAATACATTATTTAAAAGGGGGGTTATAAGGGGACCTGAATTAAATAAATCGAAATATCTCGCGTATTATTGATTTTTGTGAAAAATGTTACATAACAAAAGTTTCTTTAAAAATCATTTGCGATAAGTTTTATTCTTTGAAAAGTGTTGACAGGACTGATATTTAATGAGATAAATGAGTTTTAAAATTGAAATAACTGCCATCTAAGGTCGTGTAACGAAATAAAAAACAAATGACTTGGTCTATAAGGGGCCTTGGACATCAACAATCGAAAGCTCTGAAAGATAGCCTACAGAGAATGTTTCTGTGTTTGTATGAAGTAATATCGGAAGCTAAATTAACCGATTTGTATAATTAATTATTATTTCACCATTGGAAAGTGTAGATTCTCTAGATGGACATAATGCTATAATGTTATTACAGTAACTTCTGAGTGAATCGAGGACAGGTAAGATTAAAATAGCTTCTTATGCACAGAAAACTTGATAGGCATTCGTTTCCTGTATTTCCTAAAATAATTTTTATGACCAAATGAGTGTCTCTGGATCAAAATGATCGTGTTTTAATTTTTTAAATACAATTTAAATTAAGTAACATAATAAACGATTTATCCTTCTATCAAACACGAATGTTCCCTGGATCAAATGTCCTATTTTAATTATGTAATTACTTTATATTTATTTCTAACGGGTGCAGCGGAGCGCACGGGTACGGCTAGTGACATAATAAACAGATTATAGAACTCACGGTTTCGTGATCTATAGTGAGGGCACATAAGAACAGTTCCTAAACAGCAAATATTGCCGTCTAGTCAGTGTTGCCAACTGTTACCAGATATCACACGATCCTTCGTGCTAAATGACTTATTTACTTACCGTACTTTATGTTGGAAAGTTATTCTAAATAATTCGGAGTGAATTGAGGACAGGTAAGATTAAAATAGCTTCTTATGCACAAACAACTTGATAGGCTGTTCTGTGTATTCGTTTCCTGTATTTCTTAAAATAATGTTTATCTCAGAGAAATAACGAACCACAAGAGTGTATTGATTTAGTATGCAGTAATAATACGTTAGCTTAGCATTCCATTATTTTATAATCCAAATTTTAACTATGCTCAATTGAATCGTGTTAAAATACATAAAATACATATGCATTAAATGCAATGCAAAAAATTTGGGTAATGAGCCAAGCAGATTATGTTGCGCTGTTGTAAAATAAAATTTGTTCTTCCTGAGATTCAAGAGCCCCCATAACAAATTAAAAACTTACTTATCGGTGTACATCCGTTATCAACACATTTTTTATATAATATAATATAATATAATATAATATAATATAATATAATATAATATAATATAATATAATATAATATAATATAATATAATATAACTATAATATAAGTTATTTGAAGGCTTCAGAACCATAGTGGCCCTAGCGCCATTTACTGAATACGTAGAAAACAAGGGTTAAAATTAAGTTATTATCATAATTCAATGGAAACATATAGCAAGTAAAATAAAGTATACACATTAAATCCAAATGATATGTCAGTCTTCATTAAAGTATGGATGCATATAATAAAAATTAAGAAACATGTTAACGGAATTGTCATTGTACCAAATGAGTGGTCTCTGGACCAAAATGATCGCATTTTAATTATTTGGATGCAATTTAAATTAAGTAACATATTAAACAATTTATCCTTCTATCAAACACGAATGTTCCCTGGATCAAATGTCCTATTTTAATTATGTAATTACTTTATATTTATTTCTAACGGGTGCAGCGGAGCGCACGGGTACGGCTAGTGTAAAATAAAATCAATGCGTGTCTGAATATCGAAGGCACACCATCACACAGTTTACATGTATAAACAACAGGCGATGTTATATATCAGTACAATAAAAATAATGATATAATAAACAGATTATACAACTCACGGTTTCGTGATCTATAGTGAGGGTCACATAAGAACAGTTCCTAAACAGTAAATATTGACGTCTTGTCAGTGTTGCCAACTGTTACCAGATATCACACGATCCTACGTACTAAATGACTTATTTACTTACCGTACTTTAAGCTGGAAAGTTATTCTAAATAATAAAATAATTTGTAAGATATTTTCGTTGGCAAACTATCCGAGAAAGGGATCAAAATGTCAAGTATTTTGTCTGGCAATACGAAATTCTTTGGTTTGACTAAACAATTGACTCACGAGACCTAACCTAAAAATGTATTTTGTTTGACCACAAGAAATTATTAGTACTAACACCGAAAATTTACCTGACTATAGTTTGAATTATAACACATAAAATAACTCTTATGTATTAATATTAATACTGATATTAATTAATAATTAATAAGTTCAAATTTCACTAGTTTCCAGTAACAGGCTCAGAAATCTAGTACAATTTCAATTTTATGGAATTCCAGTACCGACAGATATTGTCGATATTTGTCTCAGCTGCCAACATACCAGTTACTAAATCACTATCATTTGTAGTATTTGTCAGTATCGAAATTCGAAACAAAGTTGGCAAAAGAAAATTCAACCTCCAAACTGGAAAATCACCACAATCCACTAGCATATGTAGTAATGGGGGAAAATGGTTAGGTTTCACCCTCAGGCTAGGGCTCCACTGGCTGTATTTGACGACTGCTGTGAGCTGAAGTCTACTGCCTGAAAATGGAATACACGCAAAACAAGTGTAGGTGGCTATATGGGCAGTATTTCACTGCGCCTAACAGAATTTCGGCGGCAGTACCAAGGTCTACTGCCGGGGGAATAGAGTAGTAGTAGTAGTAGGGTTTAAGAAGGGCGCGTCAGCTACTATGGCTATTTGCGCCCTTTTCTAAAATTCTTAATGTAATAAATACATAAATAATATAATAATCAGAGTGCTAAAAGAACTAAAAAGCGTTGTCACGATAAAACGAGGCACACAAATGCAGTATACATAAGGTGATTTCTACAGAATCATAAAAGTGAGCAATTCTACCACACTAGGTGGTATTCAAGACGAACAAATAAAACAATAAAACTAAGGCCACCAGAGATAACTTGTCAATCTTATTTTAAAACCATAAAATTTTATAAAATATTCGGATGTATAAAGTCCGAAATGTCAACAATGTAAAATCAAATATAAAACAACAAATGTAACCTCCGGATGTAAAGGGTCCGGAGGATGAGCAAAACGGATCAATAAAAACTAAATCACCTTATCCAAACCTGTATTTGATAAAAATCTCAGAACTGCATTTGCACAATTAAAATCATTTCCAAGAGCGTCACGTAATGTCGGCCGAATTCCATATTGCCTCCGTGCACGGTCATATTTCCTGCAACGCAATAAAAAGTGTTCCACCTTAAGTGGAACATGGCACATACGCACTCCGGCTGAGGTTTGCCACGTAGGAGATGGCCGTGTGTCAGATGACAATGGCCAATCCTCAACCGGGTGAGTAAACCTCCTCGTGTCGCGACGCTCTTGTAGACGAATCCCAAACTCTAACAGTATTCTTTATATTTCGTAATCTGTTTCCCTCTTGTGCAGACCATTCTCCTTCCCATTGCCAGGGGAATAGAACATGTTCCATTTTCGTGCCGTTATCTGTCGCCGAAGCCTGGCTCCACTGGCCGTGGTAGTCCTCCTGTTTCCAATTATCCATCAGGCGAAGCATCCCTATGTATGAGCATTATTCGTATGCTTTACTTACTTACAAATGCCTTTTAAGGAACCCGCAGGTTCATTGCCGCCCTCACATAAGTCCACCATCGGTCCCTATACTGTGCAAGATTAATCCAGTCTCTATCATCATATCCCACCTCCCTCAAATACATTTTAATATTATCCTCCCAACGTCTCGGCCTCTCCAAAGGTCTTTTTCCTTCCGGTCTCCCAACTAACACTCTATTTGCATTTCTGGATTCTTTACGTGCTACGTGCCCTGCCCATCTCAAACGTCTGGATTTAATGTTCCTAATTATGTCAGGTGAAGAATACAATGCGTGCAGTTCTGTGTTGTGTAACTTTCTCCGTTCTCCTGTAATTTCATCCCTCTTAGCCCCAAATATTTTCCTAAGAACCTTATTCTCAAACACCCTTAATCTCCGTTCTTCTCTCAAAGTGAGAGTCGAAGATTCACAACCATACAGAACAATTACTTCGTATGCCTAGAACAAAATTCCGACATCCGGTAGAACTAAACAAATTTAGCTGGATATTCCTAAGTTTGTGATGCATTGCACAAACATGCCTTCGTTTGTTTAATATTGGATGTATCCACCATTTTCTTTGATGCAATCTTCGACGACAGCGAACCAATAAACATACAATCACCTTGATAAATACTTAGTGTGCTCATTTTCAGTGCAATTTTTGCTTGATCTTGTAGTACACAAAGAACATCACAACGCTGTTTAGCTGAACAACAGGAGTGGAGCCGGGCCAGAGAGGTGAACTACAGCTTTCACATGTAGAAAATTTACAGCAAGTGGAGCCACCTTCTTGCAGTAGAAATCTAGGCCAGCTCCAGCAGGTCAAATACAGCTAGTGGAGCCCTAGCCTTAGGGTATGAAGTAAGTTGACCCTGACTATAGCGGTCAGCATTCGTGAATACAAAACATGAGATCCTGGGTTCGATTATCGTTCTGAGCATGGAAACTTGTTCTCCTAATCTTAGAATATAGGCTTTCACGGCCGGCGTTGATAGGATGCGTATTTTCCGGGCTAGAGGGCCGTGGACTGTCGGTGTTACAACCAAACGTTTCGTCCACTGCTCCGGTCGACATCTTCAGTGGGGTGGTACACGTGTGCGGAGAGATCTGCTATGTGTATCAGGAACTGGCATTGAGACTGGCAGCACGTCGATATTTAAGGTGGGAGACTGTTGTTGCTTGTCGTAATTTAAGCTGTAACATGCTTTTACTTATAGAAACTCTTAATGTAAATCACTCGGGTAACTTGTGGATCTTTATGAGTTTCAGGAACATCGGAGTTCAGAAATCCTACTTCTAATAAAGGAAAAATATTATTGACAAAAATAATTGATTAAGAGTAGTAACACAAATTGTTTTCACACGTCTGACACTTCTATCTAAATACGTATTTGACATCTTAAACATACGAATAAATTACCATCCATAATTACTTACTTACTTACATACTTATTTACTTACTGGCTTTAAGGAACCCGGAGGTTCATTGCCGCCCTCACATAAGCCCGCCATTGGTCCATATCCTGAGCAAGATTAATCCATTCTCTACCATCATATTCCACCTCCCTCAAATCCATTTTTAATATCTTCCCATCTACGTCTCGGCCTCTCTAAAGGTCTTTTCCCCTCCGGCCTCCCAACTAACACTCTATATGCATTTCTGGATTCGTCCATACGTGCTACATGCCCTGCCCATCTCAAACGTCTGGATTTAATGTTCCTAATTATGTCAGGTGAAGAATACAATGCGTGCAGTTCTGCGTTGTGTAACTTTCTCCATTCTCCTGTAACTTCATCCCTCTTAGCCCCAAATATTTTCCTAAGCACCTTATTTCAAACACCCTTATAAATTCTAACTTTCAGATTTTTGACAGCAGACTGGATGATAAAAGCTTCTCAACCGAATAATAACAGGCATTTCCCATATTTATTCTGTGTTTCATTTCCTCCCGAGTATCATTTATATTTGTTACTGTTGCTCCAATAAATTTGAACTTCTCCACTTCTTCAAAAGATAAATTTCCAATTTTAATATTTCCATTTCGTACAGTATTCTCGTCACGAGACATAATCATATACTTTGTCTTTTCGGGATTTACTTCCAAACCTATCTCTTTACTTGCTTCCAGTAAAATTCCCGTGTTTTTCCCTAATCGTTTGTGGATTTTCTCCTAACATATTGATGCCATGCGTGTAGACAAGAAGCTGATGTAACCCGTTCAATTCCAAACCCTCTCTATTATCCTGGACTTTCCTAATGGCATACTCTAGAGTAAAGTTAAAAAGTAAAGGTGATAGTGCATCTCCTTGCTTTAGCCCACAGTGAATTGGAAACCATCCATACCAAATATAAAATCCACAACCAGCCCTATTTGAATATTCTACAAACGCATTTTGTTGGTTGTTACACGATTCTGTAATTCTCAATTAAAAAAAAAGTTCAATTTCTATACATGCATTCAAGTTTCTTTTCTGACCAATATGACCAATTCTACAACTATTCCTACCGTGGCATTTCCGATCCCATATTTTACCAAAACTACCGGACCAGTATTCCACTATTATCCCACGTATTACTACAACAATTCTGTGGCAGTTTAAATCCACTGCCCAACTTCTTCTTGATCCCCATAGTTTTATAAGCCAGTATGCAATGTTCATAACTACTCCGCTGTCATATGTTGTATGACAGTTCTTTCTGGCTCCACTTTTATGTGCATGATGTGGACTTCTCTTTCAACTTTGAAGTCATATTCATATTTTCAAAGCGTATATACTTTCAAAGTGACTTTGATTTGTGATACAGTGAAATTTCCTTTGTCTACACTACAGTAAGAGGCACGGCAGGGGAACAAATGTCCCGCATCATCTGTGTAGAATCGTACCGCCTGAACATTAGCAGCAGATGACACAATGTCACATTCCACTGTCACGGACAACTGCGTTTCCAGCGACGTATAGCACGACTCATTGCGGTTTAACAGTCAAGTTGTAATTTTAATGCAGCCACCTCTGACTGAACTCTTATGTCTTGACGGCATTTTATATTTAATAGCAATAACTGAAGTAACGTTATACAAAAACAGTGCAGTGTAAGATTATTCATTACAGCTAACAATGACATTATATCACGGATCCGGAAATGGTCTTTATTTATAATTACTATTATTATTATGCTCATTATATCATTACCCAGAATGTTGATGAATCTCGGGAAATACGAAGTTAGAAAAATTCGGTGTCAAAAATCAGCTCTAACGGCTGGGGGGACCATCGTGCTGAATAAACGTTGCCCCTTACTGGTTGGATGATCGTTCACCTCTGCAGAGGCATGTGAGTGTACGATCAGCAACAAACTGATCGACCTTGACCATTTATGGGCTGTTGTGAAATGCATTTATTTATTATTTATTTTTCATCTGACAGGATTAAAGCCATAAGGCCTTCTCTTCCATCCTACCAGATAGCACATACAAATACAAAAAAGAAATACAGACGATGATGAAAATAATACAAATTAAATTAAAGCCCTGTAGAGGATCAACAGAGCCAAAAGAACACTACAGAGCTCTCATCGAGCTAATAAAAGAAAAAAAGGAAAGAAAACAGAGATAGCAATGATGATAGTGATAATTGATAATAATATAAGTAATAATAATAATAATAATAATAATAATAATAATAATAATAAATACATTACATATTAATTGTCAATTTTACAACAGCATAGTTACAATACTTACTACATGTCATGGGTTAAGCCGAAGTTGCGCAACCTGACAGGTGTTCAACAAGCAATCCCATGAACTAGAATGTGATTTTTAAATTTAAATTTGAATTTTCATATTGTCCGACAGTCTCTCACAAGGTCAGGGAGAGAATTCCAGAGGCGTGGAATGGATATCCTGAAAGATGATGAGTAGAAGGATGTTCTGTGCAGAGGAATAGAGAGAAGGTTCATGTTCCGGGTTCGAGGTAGTGAAAGGTAAACAAAACGAGATGCTAGGTAAGAGGGTGTGGAGGTGTGGATGATTTTAAATTGTAATAAGAGAGAGTTGAAGAATCTTCTTTCTTTAAGTGGACTCCAAGACAACAATTGTAGTGACGGTGTTACATGATCGAATTTTCTAATGTTACAAACGAAACGAACGCAGATATTGTGAACACGCTGTAGTCTATGGGCAAGATCAGTATTTAGATTCGTGAATAGAGAATCGCAATAATCGAAGTGGGGCATCACTAAAGTTTGGATCAAGTTCTTTTTAAGGCTGAGAGGTAAAACGTTGGTTAAGCGTCTGAGGGACTAAATTATGGAAAAAAAATTCTCTATTCTCTTAATTTCGGAAGTTTGCGAATAGTAAAGGAGGTAGTACAGCAAGTAGACATCTTCAAATACTTGGGGTGTACTATGTACAAGCAGTAATATGAACTGCTGGCAGGAAGTCAAAAGGAGGATAGCAATGACAAATCAATCATTCACAATGGCGCATCAAACCTCAGGAGGTTTTTGGCCTTAATTACAATTTTCCTCCAAGCTTCTCTATCTTCCGTCATGGTCTATTTCCTCCTATTCGTTCAAGATCCCTTTCCACCTGGTCATTCCAGCGAAATCTGGATCTTCCCAAAGGTCTTCTTCCATCTGGTGGTGCTTCCCAATTAACTTCCATCAGAGATTGTTATTCTCTTCTTATTAAATCTCCTAACCAGCCCAGTCTTCTACTTTTAACTACAGCTACGACATCGGGTTTCAAGTACAGATTTCTTAATTCCCTCTTTTTCCTGATTCGCCATTGTCCACTTTCTGAATGGGGCAAAAAATATGTCTCAGTATTTTGTTTTCAAAAATTAGCAATGCAAAGGAGCTTAAAAAACATGAGAATCTCCTGCGTATCTCTGTAAAAGAACTAAAGAAGAGACTAGTCAAGTGCTTTGTGTGTAGTGTAGCATTGAATGGTGCAGAACATGAAAATCACGACCAAATGAAAAGAAGCGACTAGAAGCATTTGAAATGTGAATATGAAGAAGAGTGGAGCGTGTGAAATGGGCAGACGGAACTAGAAATGAGACTGTGGGTGAAGGAAGAATAATGCTGCAACTGATCACGAACAGAAGAAGAACGCTTTTTCCCCAATTGTATAACATTTTCTTATTCGGTAACTATTATAAGTAGGGTCATGAGTTCTGTACAGAAATGATAAAAGCTGCTCGACCGAATAATAACAGGCATTTCCCATATTTATTCTGCGTTTCATTTTCTCCCGAGTGTCATTTATTTTGTCTTAGTTAATGTTTTTAGGTATTGCTAGAAGTATTGATTTGTTTTTTTTTCTTTTTCTTTTTAATCTAGATTAAAATTGCAAGTTTCTTGTTTATGTTAGTTAATTAGTTAGGATACAATTAATTATGATACTTAATCACTCATTTAAAGTTTGTGTGACTGGAACCTGTGTATATTTTTGTGTGGCTTTACTTTTTATAGTGTTTTTTCTCTCTCTCTCTCTTTATTTTTTGTGTAGCTTTATTTTGTATATAGTGTATTTTTTCCTCTGTTTTTCTATATTATTGTATTTGTATTCCTGGTATTGTGGAAGAGAAGGCCTGATGGCCTTAACTATACCTGAATAAATAAATAAATAAAAATAAAAATAAAAAATAAAAAAATTTATATTTGGAAAATATTTGGGGCTAAGAGGGATGAAGTTACAGGAGAATGGAGAAAGTTACACAACACAGAACTGCAAGCATTGTATTCTTCACCTGACATAATTAGGAACAATAAATCCAGACGTTTGAGATGGGCAGGGCATGTAGCACGTATAGGCGAATCCAGAAATGCATATAGAGTGTTAGTTGGGAGGCCGGAGGGGAAAAGACCTTTAGGGAGGCCGAGACGTAGATGGGAAGATAATATTAAAATGGATTTGAGGGAGGTGGGATATGATGATAGAGAATGGATTAATCTTGATCAGGATAGGGACCAATGACGGGCTTATGTGAGGGCGGCAATGAACCTCCGGGTTCCTTAAAAGCCAGTAAGTAAGTAAGTAAGTAAGTAAGTAAGTAAGTAAGTAAGTAGGTAAGTAAGTAAGTAAGCCATTTATATTTTTTATTGTTTGAAGCGTAGATGGGAAGATAGTATTAAAATGGATTTGAGGGAGGTGGGATATGATGATAGAGAAAGGTTTAATCTTGATCAGGATAGGGACAAATGGCGGGCTTATGTGAGGGCGGCAATGAACCTCCGGGTTCCTTAAAAGCCAGTAAGTAAGTAAGTAAGTAAATAAGTAAGTAAGTAAGTAGGTAAGTAAGTAAATAAGCCATTTATATTTTTTATTGTTTGAAGCGTAGATGGGAAGATAATATTAAAATGGATTTGAGGGAGGTGGGATAAGATGATAGAGACTGGATTAATCTTGCTCAGGATAGGGACCGATGGCAGGCTTATGTGAGGGCGGCAATGAACCTCCGAGTTCCTTAAAAGGCAGTAAGTAAGTAAGTAAGTAAGTAGGTAAGTAAGTAAGTAAGCCATTTATATTTTTTATTATTTGGAGCGTAGATGGGAAGATAATATTAAAATGGATTTGAGGGAGGTGGGATATGATGATAGAGAATGGTTTAATCTTGCTCAGGATAGTGACCAATGGCGGGCTTATGTGAGGGCGGCAATGAACCTCCGGGTTCCTTAAAAGCCAGTAAGTAAGTAAGTAAGTAAGTATTTGTTGAATTATACGTACATTTGAATTTTTCCACCTCTTCAAAAGATAAATGCACAATTTTTATATTTCCATTTCGTACTACGTTCTGGTCACTAGAATGACATAAAAATTCTACTGTACATAACTTTAAAAAGTCTAGAAGTGAGAATTTATGTTACACTAACATCAGAACTACCCACTTTGCACGTAATGCTAGAAATCCACAATTCGACCCTTCATTGTGAAAAACTCCTGTCACACCGCAACGCACCTCAAATTTCTATTCTGCGTGACTTTTCCCGCCGTCTGACAACACTGCAACAGTCCAGTTACACTACTGACGGACTAAGAGTCAAACTGGGTCACCTTTCAACAGCTAATAAGCACACTTCGATATTCAGCTCGCTTATAAAATATACACAGAGGCCCACAATTCGCTGTAAATCCTCGAAGCAGTGTTGAATTCCCAATGGGCCCGCACTTCTATTGCTTCTGATTCGTTTTGTAGGCACAGCTCACTCCATTATATGACTTTCTTCACTGGGCTGTATCTGCCACCTCGCTGTGCCTTTATTCCCAAATTGAAGGGAAAGCGGTGGCGCTCGCAGCCCTTTAAGGGAGTCACAACAGCCGTGTATTGCAATAATATTATTCTTTCGTTTTTGTATAGAATTTTTCATTGTCCCAAATACAAGACTGCGTCTCGCTTTAAATCGATTTGCAGCTCGACAGAAATGCTCGCGCGTGCATGAATAAATGAAGAACAAGGAAAGGCTCTCATCGGGGAATTCAATGAAAATACAGCAATGCTTATAATTTGTGTTATCTAGCTAGTTCACAGTGCTCCTCATTTAGTCGCCAAGAACACGGAACACTAGCTTTATTAACAGCTGTAACATTGTGAGGACCATCACAATGACGCAGGATGTAAGGCGCAGTTTTAACGTCGCCTGGAAGTACGGTGGTGGATTCCATTGTCAACGTCATATCCTTTACTGTATTCTTATCTTCAAGTGTGTAATTTCAATTAAATTACTCTAGGTGGAAAGACTATGTAAAAAATCAGGTTTATTGTATGATTCAGGACAATATACATACTTCAAATGTTATAAATATTTCTTTTGCTAGAATATATTAGAAAAACTTTCTTTGTCAGATCGTTTTTCTCATTTAATAAATTTTTGTTTTAAACTTTGGGGGCAGAAATATTTCTCGACCCATTTGATCATTAATAAAACTCATAATAATAATAATAATAATAATAATAATAATAATCTTAATAGAACAGAAAACGTTATTAAGTAAATTTTAAACAGAATAAATGATTGTATGACCACCTGCGACAATGGAGATTCAAGAATAACCTGTCACAAATTAAATAGGCATTTAACATTTAATTTTTTAAGACAATAAACACTTGGTTTGAATTGTAAATTATTTAAAAATAGCGTGTAAAAGATAACTAGAAATGTTTAGTTTAAATATAGTTCTGTTTATTACAGTATGCACTCCAATTATTTGACTTATTTGAACTGTTTATCTATCAGTGAAGTTATGGTTTTACATTGCAGTGAATAGTTCCTTGATAATTTTAAGCGTCAATGAAATCCTAATAGTGTCTGAAATGTGTTATTTGAAATGCTTCAAAGTGCCACTACAGTGAGTGAGATGAGAATAGTGAAAGACTATTGAAAATTATTATCTATATATTATTTGAAATATATTAGGTTGTAATTATTATTATTGTATTTTATTATTATTATTATCTAGAAAACTTTCTTTGCATTTCATTGTTTAATTAATATTTCTAGTATTTTGTTGTTTAATTGGTAAATAAATCTTGTATACATGTAGCTCTTATCTAAATCAAACTGTTGAATTCTTTGTAAGTTCATACATATTTATATATAATTTTTCCTTTTCCTTACGGCCTTAACTCTGCCAGCTAAAATAAATCATTATTATTATTATTATTATTATTATTATTATTATTATTATTATTATTATTATTATTATTATTATTATTATTATCTAGAAAAACTTTCTCCTTGCAGATCATTCAGAATTTCAGTGTTTAATAAATTTTGTTTTAAACTTTGGGGGCCAGAGAACGTATTTCTCGACCCATTCGATATTAATAAAACTCAAAATAATAATAATAATAATAATAATAATAATAATAATAATAATAATAATAATTATTGTTTATAGATTGCCAGAAAATACAATGCAAAGAAATTTTTCAAATTACAAAATTCTAGCACTTACCTTAAAGAGTGTGATACATAATAAATTTACATGCATAAATGACAATAAATACATCTAAAAATTAATATTTACTCATAACCAGGGCCCGGATTTTGATGATATGTCATCTTTTTTTCCTTGTGCAGTATCCATTGCTCTCAAGTATTAAAATCCTGAACACGAAACTCTGGTTATAAAAATATTAATTCTATTGTACATTTTTGTCATATTTTCTATGTTTGAAGTTTCAGGTCTTTTTCAAGCTTTACGTCATTTTTGGACGTTGTTTTCACATCTTACTCCCTTTTCTGGTCCTTCTCTTTCTTTCTTTTTTATTTTTTGCAAAATAAATTAATTTAATTATTAAATTATTTAAAATTATTTTTAATCTAACAAAATAAATGGGTTTATGACCTAAAATCACAGAAAAATGACCTTAAATTTCTGAAAATATGGTATTCAAATTTAAAAATTACAAGATTTTAATAATAATTAATAATAATAATAATAATAATAATAATAATAATAATAATAATAATAATAATAATAATAATAATAATAGTAATATAATAATAGTAATACATTTAATCACTGCAATAAAGATAGTTTTCATATAAAAATCACTCTATTACCACCCCAAAAATACATAGTCGTAGTCAGGAGCATTCCACGAAGTTTAAGACCAGTATTTAATCCATTAACAAAAAATAAAAGAGAAAAAGAAAAGCACAGATATTAGAGTAATTGAAATTTTATATTGTCTTCCTAAACAATAATTATTTTAATTGATTTCTTTAAATAAGAAACATTAGCAAATTGAATGTTTGGTAATTTAGCTGTTATCTTGTTATACAGCCTTGGCTCAAAGTTGCTACTCTGATTATAAGCTACAGTTGTGGTACATTTAGGTTCTGTCAAGCATATGTTGTCTGATCTTTCAGTTTTATATTTATGTGAATACAAATTAAATATAGCTATTTTGGTTTTTATGTACGAAATCCAATAAGACATTATAATAAATTTGATACATTTTAAATACTTTAAATTCAGAATACAATAGTTCTGAGGGATATTCAAGAGATTTATTAAGACATTTTATTATTCTTTTCTGTAGCAGTGTTATTGGCATGAGAGAGGTACTAAAAGCACAACCCTATCCTATAATACTTTACTGTAATATAGTTTATACTAATGCGAGGTACATCAGTCGTAAACAATGGGTACTCAAGTAAATTTGTATTATAATAAAATTGTGAATATATTTTTAATATATTGCAAAGAAATAGAAGTAAAAGTAAACAAGAAAAATAATTAAATGTATAAATGCAAATATGAAAAAACATAAATTTAAAAAAGGAGGAAAATATATAAGTACAGACATAAAATTACAATAGGTACAAAAATGAACTAATATCGACTAATATATTAATATTTAACGGTCAAAGAAAATAATTAAACATCTGTTGACATGTACTTGAACTTTAAAAAGTTGTGTATAAAGTACAAATTAAAATTAAGGCGACATTTAACATTTAATTTTTTAAGGTGACATGTATTTATTTAGCCTGACGAGTTACTTCCTTGGTTTGAATTGTAAATTATTTAAAAATAGCGTGTAAGAGGGTCTTAGACTAGAAATGTTTAGTTTAAATGTAGTTCTATTTATAAGTACAGTATGCATAAGGGTGTAATTATTTGACTTATTTGAACTGTTGTATCAGTGAAGCGAGGTGAGTCAGTGAAGTTATGGTTTTACAGTGCAGTGAATAGTTCCGATCAGTGATAATTTATAGTGTCAATGAAATGTGTTCTATAGTGTCAGTGAAATGTGTTATATAGTGTCAGTGAAATGCGTCATAGTGCCACTACAGTGAGTGAGATGAGAATAAAGTGAAAGACTATTGAAACTTATGTAGGGCCTATACATAATTATGTAGGTTGTATTGTAAAATTAGGTATTTTATTTATGTTTTATTATTATTGTGTTAAATTATATTGTGTATTCTTATTGTATTGTGTATAAAATTGTAGGCCTATTGTGTATTGTATAATTGTATTGTGTATTGTAAATATTGCTTATCATTTCTTTATTGGGTGTTGTTTATATTGTGTATACCACTGCCACCGGGTGCATGCCCACTTGCAGTGTAAATAAATACATACATACATAGAAATTTAAAGAGAAGCAAAATAGTACCAATTTCGAAACGTTTTCAACAAAATTAAAATATTCAGTTTACTGCATTGTACTCAAGTAAGGAAATGTGTACTAATTTTGTTTTTGAATACTGTTTGGAGAGGCTGTGCTGGAAATGACTGAACAAAACTGCTGAACTATCATTCGAGCCATTGCAGGAGGGAATGTACAATTCTCACAAAATCACATGTGGGCCTCTGAGAATCCACACGCTACCAATGAACATGGCAATCAACGCAGAATCTCTGTTAATGTCTGAGCGAGTTTAGTTGGAAGCTAGTTAATCGGATCATAACTATTAGCCTACCCAATCGCATTGATAGTAGAATTCACAGGGTGATCCTTGAGGAACTCCAACATGAGCGTCTGGAAATAGCAGTGCGAGCGAGTATAGTTTCTGTCCGATGGAACTCCAGCTAACCTCACTCGGTATCTCAAACCTACTTTTCAGAACAATTGGAAGGACACATCATCTCACTACCTCGATTTCCGGACCTAAATCCTATCGATTTTCTTTGGGATTACATGAAGAACATTGCATATGAAACGTCAATTGAATTTCTAAAAAGATGTGTTAGCAAGGATCGCCAAGGCAACTGATGATGCTCACACAATGCCGGAAATTATGTACACGTCAGGTTCGTTCCAACACGTGGTTCACGTACGGTTCCTGTACCATCTAATGCGCATGCGCTAGTTGAGCATCTGCCATGTGATTGAAACTGGACTGGACGCGTTGGAACACTTTCACGGATCGTTATGTACTAAATCCAGAGATGCTATAACTGTGATCATCTTTGCTAATACTGGGATGCTTAATTATTAGCGTTTCGCAGCTAATTATAATTGTAGAAAACAGAATTTCGATAATTTTCTATAAGAACATGACAAAAATATGGAAGGCAAGAATTCTGCTAATTCAATGTCATGTACTGAGAGACTCCCACCTAAAAATAATTCCTTTTTTTATTATTAACTAGCTGCAAGCACACGGCGTTGCCCGGGTTGTCCTTTTGCGGTTTTTTTTTTAAATTAAAATGGTTGTTAGACTTTTCGGAAATCTCAGAAACTCAACTATAGACAATCAAAACGAATTGTCTTCAATAAGCTTTCCTCGTCTATAAAGATGAATCTTTACATAGCGTCATTTACATGAATTAATGAACTTCTTAGCCAAATGCCTCAAGGATTAACTCAATTTAAAACAACTACATATCAGGCAACGAAAGGAAACATTTCATCACTTGCACAATTTTAATGTAGCCTATGTTTTTATCCTGGTTATAAAGATTAAATGTGCAAACTTTGGCACATATCGGTCAAAGCGTGGAGATTTGTACTGACAACATACATACATACCCATATTGGCTTTTATATATTAGATGTATTTACGTTATTTATTATAGCTACTTTTAATCAAAGCTGCATGTTAAAATTATAATTAACTATTTCAATACCCAAATAATTTCCATTCCCTTTCTTTTTGGCGAAAATTTAAATTAAATCTCTAGTTTTATTATTCGTCTGTACTGTCACTTTTCATCTTAACCTCATTGATGTGAACAGTCGATCATGTTTTTCTTCAGTATCCAGGAGACGTTGGTGAGCTTATGCGCATGCGCGTCTCGCGTACTCTTCCGTACATGCCTCAATCCGCGGACTATTTCTGACCGTTGCGAACCCGTGTCAAAAGCTTGTTGGAACGCCCGACTGCAGTACATGTTTCCGGTTCAGGACTGGTTCGGATTGTGTTGGAACGCTTTTTCTGTACTGCGCATGTCCACACCTGTGGAGTAACGGTCAGCGCGTCTGGCTGCGAAACCAGGTGGCCCGGGTTCGAATCCCGGTCGGGGCAAGTTACCTGGTTGAGGTTTTTTCCGGGGTTTTCCCTCAACCCAATACGAGCAAATTCTGGGTAACTTTCGGTGCTGGACCCCGGACTCATCACCTTCATTTCATTCAGACGCTAAATAACCTAGATGTTGATACAGCGTCGTAAAATAACCCAATAAAAAAAATGTACTGCGCATGCTCACGAAAGTTACGGACAGTTCCTGACTGTTGTTGGAACGAACCTTTTAGTCAGTCACTGCTCCGGGGATTAACGATTTGTAACGATGTAGAATATAGGCATTTGAATATTTGCTGTGAGTACGTAAGTATATTACAAAGGGTTTGAAAGCCTCACCTTTTAGCTGCCTAAATCTAGGAAAAGCATTGCAAAACTCTGGAATATTTCCCATGTCACTCTTTTGAAACCGACAATCGTCTTAATGATTCTGGGCAAATGTTTTCTGAATATATTGTATTTAGTGTGTATAATACACGCGTAGTCCCTCAATTGTGAAGTACATCATGTTTTCCTATCAGATGTACGAAGAAAAAACATGAATATTTTCGTCGTTCAATCCCTCGTTCTACACAGCCACTTATATAAGAAGAGTAGTATATACTGATTATTTCCCTTGTAAACGACAATTTTTCACACGTAGACCCGGTATCGTGCTAACTACACATCACTAGAGACCCGTCCTGTGCTCATAATAAAATGTGTTAGGTCGAGCCATTCGTACATTCGTTTATCAGAACATGGAGAGTTTTATATTTTCCTAGAAATGGTCAGCTTAAACTTATCTACGAGTACATTTTAGAACTGCTTAGATGAAATACATAACCACATAGTGGTAGGTCTTGTCACATTGCACATTGCACGAGCTGGGATCAGCACGACCTGAGTCGACAATAAAATTCTCAAACATAGTCTGTGGTGCGACATGAGAAAAGAATATACATACATTTCCCACAATGGTGTTTCTTAAACGAATATTGTACGAGAATGCTCGCCACAAATGTGTGATTATCTAGTGAAGATCTACCCCAAAGAATGCAAATTTCCACCATGAATTACAAGAGAATTTTCTGGTATTTGAACCCATATCTCCGTAGAGGAAAGCTTACGATGAAGGCGATTAACTGTTTTTGTTTATAAGACATCTTAATTTATAGTCACAGTTTACATGAAATATATACAGACGAGATTTACAATATAGTCTACTAGTACAACACAAAGTTTTAGTATCAATTTCATGAAGTGTTATTGAATGTCATGAATTCACTTACAGAATAGAAGGCGTGAGAAATTAGGTACTTCTTTAATTTGGCCCTAAATAATCTTATGTTTTCAGTTTCATTTTTTATATCGATAGGGAGGCTATTAAAAATTTTTACTGCCATATAACGCACTCCTTTTTGATAGCACTATAGACTTGCCGATGGAGTATGAAAGTCATTTTTTGACGTGTATTTATGCTATGAACTGTTGAATTAGTTACAAAGTTTTCACGATTACATACGAGGAAGACTATTAATGAAAATATATACTGACAAGCCATGGGCATTATTTGTAGTTTTTTGAAAATAGTCCTACACGATTCCCTAGATTTGGCACCTACAATTATTCTAATTACTCTTTTTTGTAATAGAAATATATTGTTACTATCTGTGGAATTTCCCCGGAATATTATTCCAAAACTCATTACCGAGTGAAAGTATGCAAAGTATATTGTTTTTAAGGTATTGATATTTACTATCTTTTGCATAGATATAATAGCAAAACAAGCTGAATTTAGTTTGGGGGTAATTTCTTGAATATGATTTTTCCAATTTAACACATTATCGATTTTTAAACCAATAAATTTGGTTGTTGTTGTTTCTAATAGGGATCTGTTGTTAATTATTGCGCTAGAAATTTGCGATTTTGAATTTGGACAGGATTTAAATTGAATTATGTTAGTTTTGTTACAATTTAATACTAATTTATTGACTGAGAACCATTCACATATTTTGAAGAGAATTTCCTCTGTTGAAGATTGGAATGTGTTGGAGTTATTGGCTGTAATTACTATACTTGTGTCATCTGCAAATAATATGGGATGACCTACATCTTTTATAAGGGGGGCAAGATCATTTATAAACACTAGGGGACCTAATATTGATCCTTGAGGAATTCCATTATTAATAGTTCCCCATTTCGATGTAGATTTCATAGTTGTATTGATTTCAACTTTCTGTTTCCTATCTTATGTATTATGCTAAGCAGTTTCACGTAAATTTACGCTCTTCACTGTAACACAATTATTTTTCTCTGTTGCCATAACAGCGTATCATTATTTAAAATCTTTCGGGTAAGTTGTTAGGTCTATAGAGAGAGATTTCTAATTATGATGTCATAACAAGTCTCGTCTTTCAGACAAATAATCCAGAGAGCAAAATACATCCACACCTGTGCAGTGAAATCACTAAGGAGAAGAACTCCTAAGGATGGGAGATTGATAATGTGAAAAGGACTTGTAGATGGCTGCAATGAACACCTGGCCATGACATGATAATTATTTTCCACTAATTAATATAATAGCATATCAACATTCGGCCGTGTTATTACAAACGTTCGTGCAAGCTCGCGAACTGTAAGTAATGACTAGCGAGAATAACAGTTCTCCTGAAAATTAGTCAAGTGAGCAGCGATCGAACAAGCCAATTAAAGTCTTTCACACGAAAACAATTTCGAAGAATAAACACATTCCAGAGAATTCGTGATGGCACGGTCGCACACAAGTGAGCTGGTAAACATGGTGACAACACTGTCACACACGAGTAGTCTGTTACAAGTTGCGTGAGCATTTATACAAGAGTAGCCTGTTACAATACATAATAGTATTATTATACAAGAGTAGTTGTGAGAGCATTTATACTACAGTGGTCTGTCAAAATTCGGGAGAGCATTTATACAATAGTAGTTAAAATTCGTGAGGCAATTTATACAAGAAGAGTTTGTTTCGTTAATTTATGATAGCATTTATACAACAGTAGTCTGTCAAAATTCGTGAGAGCATTTATACAACAGTAGTCTGTTAAAATTCGTGAGAGCATTTATACAACAGTAGTCTGTTAAAATTCGTGAGAGCATTTATACAACAGTAGTCTGTTAAAATTCGTGAGAGCATTTATACAACAGTAGTTAAAACTCATGAGTGCATTTATACAACAGTAGTCTGTTAAAATTCGTCAGAGCATTTATACAACAGTAGTTAAAATTCGTGAGAGCATTTATACAACAATAGTTAAAACTCGTGAGTGCATTTATACAACAATAGTTAAAACTCGTGAGTGCATTTATACAACAGTAGTCTGTTAAAATTCGTGCGAGCATTTATACAACAGCAGTTAAAATTCGTGAGAGCATTTATACAACAGTAGTTAAAACTCGTGAGTGCATTTATACAACAGTAGTCTGTTAAAATTCGTGAGAGCATTTATACAACAGTAGTCTGTTAAGATTCGTGAGAGCATTTATACAACAGTAGTTAAAACTCGTGAGTGCATTTATACAACAGTAGTGTGTTAAAATTCGTGAGAGCATTTTACAACAGTAGTCTGTTAAGATTCGTGAGAGCATTTATACAACAGTAGTTAAAACTCGTGAGTGCATTTATACAACAGTAGTCTGTTAAGATTCGTGAGTGTATTTATACAACAGTAGTCTGTTAAAATTCGTGAGTGCATTTATACAACAGTAGTCTGTTAAAATTCGTGAGAGCATTTATACAACAGTAGTCTGTTAAAATTCGTGAGTGCATTTATAAAACAGTAGTCTCTTATAATTCGTGAGAGCATTTATACAACAGTAGTCTGTTAAAATTCGTGAGTGCATTTATAAAACAGTAGTCTCTTATAATTCGTGAGTGCATTTATACAACAGTAGTCTGTTAAAATTCGTGAGTGCATTTATAAAACAGTAGTCTCTTATAATTCGTGAGTGCATTTATACAACAGTAGTCTGTTAAAATTCGTGAGTGCATTTATAAAACAGTAGTCTCTTATAATTCGTGAGTGCATTTATAAAACAGTAGTCTCTTATAATTCGTGAGTGCATTTATACAACAGTAGTCTGTTAAAATTCGTGAGTGCATTTATACAACAGTAGTCTGTTAAAATTCGTGAGAGCATTTATACAACAGTAGTCTGTTAAAATTCGTGAGTGCATTTATACAACAGTAGTCTGTTAAAATTCGTGAGAGCATTTATACAACAGTAGTCTGTTAAAATTCGTGAGTGCATTTATAAAACAGTAGTCTCTTATAATTCGTGAGTGCATTTATACAACAGTAGTCCGTTAAAATTCGTGAGTGCATTTATACAACAGTAGTCTGTTAAAATTCGTGAGAGCATTTATACAACAGTAGTCTGTTAAAATTCGTGAGTGCATTTATACAACAGTAGTCTGTTAAAATTCGTGAGAGCATTTATACAACAGTAGTCTGTTAAAATTCGTGAGTGCATTTATACAACAGTAGTCTGTTAAAATTCATGAGAGCATTTATACAACAGTAGTCTGTTAAAATTCGTGAGTGCATTTATACAACAGTAGTCTGTTAAAATTCGTGAGAGCATTTATACAACAGTAGTCTGTTAAAATTCGTGAGAGAATTTATACAGCAGTAGTCTGTTAAAATTCGTGAGAGAATTTATACAACAGTAGTCTGTTAAAATTCGTGAGAGCATTTTTACAATAGTAGTCTGTTAAAATTCGTGAGAGAATTTATACAATAGTAGTCTGTTAAAATTCGTGAGTGCATTTATACAACAGTAGTCTGTTAAAATTCGTGAGAGCATTTATACAACAGTAGTCTGTTAAAACTCATGAGTGCATTTATACAACAGTAGTCTGTTAAAATTCCTGAGAGCATTTATACAACAGTAGTTAAAACTCGTGAGTGCATTTATACGACAGTAGTCTGTTAAAATTCGTGAGAGCATTTATACAACAGTAGTCTGTTAAAATTCGTGAGAGCATTTATACAACAGTAGTCTGTTAAAATTCGTGAGAGCATTTATACAACAGTAGTCTGTTAAAACTCGTGAGTGCATTTATACAACAGTAGTCTGTTAAAACTCGTGAGTGCATTTATACAATAGTAGTCTGTTAAAATTCGTGAGAGCATTTATACAACAGTAGTCTGTTAAAATTCGTGAGAGCATTTATACAAGAAGAGTCTTTCTACGTTAATTCATGATAACATTTATACAAAGGTAGTCGTGATAGCATTTATACAACAGTAGTCTGTTAAAATTCGTGAGAGCATTTATACAAGAAGAGTCTGTTACGTTAATTCATGATAGCATTTATACAAAGGTAGTCGTGATAGCATTAGTACAACAGTAGTTTGTTAAAATTCGTTAGGGTATTTGTACAAGAAGAGTCTGTTACGTTGATTCAAGATAGCATTTATACAAAGGTAGTCGTGATAGCATTAGTACAACAGGAGTTTGTTAAAATTCGTTAGGGTATTTGTACAAGAAGAGTCTGTTACGTTGATTCAAGATAGCATTTATACAAGTGATAGCAATCATACAAGAACAATCTATTACAATACGGGGTTATTACACAAGAGTAGTCTGTTATAATTCGTCGTAGCATTTATACAGAGTCGTCCATTACGACTCGTGACATCAGAGTCACACGAGAATATGAGTAGTCTATTGCAATGAGGAACAGTTGAACACGAGTAGTTTCTTATCACTTGTTATAGCAGTTACACACGAGTAGCTTGTTACAATATATTTGCTTATGATACATTTCAGTATTCAAGTAATCACATTTTCATAATCGTCAGCATCATCATCATCATCATCGCTATCACTGTCATATTTTATGGTATATTCTCAAGGCGTATTCCAACATCATCGATACACCGTTTTATGGGTTCCCATATTTCTTGCTCTAAACGGTTTACATTTTGCACGTAAGTCTGGGAAGACGTCCAATTGATATCCAATTTACATGTGACATTAACTTAGTTTCATAACTCTGTTTTTTCTGGACTGCTGATTCTGTTTTTCAACCTCTGTTCGTATATATTTATATCTGAACATATATGTCTTCTAGTGCAACCTTTCACTGACCGCAGCTCATTTCTGATGTTCGTATTTTGTTAAAGTCTCTCTTACGATAAGTTCATGTTACACTTCCACAAAAAAAAAAAAAACTGTGGAAAAACAATACCTTCATAAAATTTAACTGGGTGCCCTTTCTATGTAGTTGCAATTGCTTGTTTGATTCCTTCCTTCAGGACAACAAGATTCGGAATGTTTTCACTGTAAGCTTTATTTCTGACGTAACCATTGAGAATGATTAATTAATTAATTAATTAATTCATTCATTCATTCACTCAGTCACTTACTTACTGATTTATTTATTTATTTATTTAACCTTGTAGAGATAAGGCCGTTAGGCCTTCTCTGCCCCTCTATCACGGGATTATGTCGTGACATTTCTACATACCAGAAAGAAGGAAAATATGTATGTCCTTCGTGTGTTATTTTTTTACTTATTTGATTTCTGTGTTTTTTCCTTTCTCCCTGCCTCCTTTCCTCTCTTTCTATAACAAGCAGGGCCACATATGTACAGGGAAGACTATTAACCAAGATAGAAAATGAAATCCACAACAGAAGGGAAGCGCCGTTGGCTTGTAAACTATGGATAGATGGAAGCAGAGAATGTATGAAGCACAGAAATGTATAAGATGAAAAATGTGCGGATAGAGATGCTGGAGAAAAAGGTTACGTCATCAGATAGGGAAGAACCGTGAATGCTTGGACGTAATCATAACATGTTCCTCTCTTCATACATACTCCACTCTTCACCTTCTGCTTCTATTTATGACGGTCCATTAAGTAATTTGTTCTTTTCCATACCTCGCATCATGACTTTCCTCTCAAAGTGTATCTTTTAATCTCGTACAGGGTGAAAACATACCATACGTCACAGCCAACCTTTCTTCACTCATTTTATGAATAGTAATAATAATAATAATAATAATAATAATAATAATAATCATTTATTTTAGTTGGCAGAGTTAAGACCGTAAGGCCTTCTCTTCCACTCAACCAGCAAAAAGTATACATACATATTTATCAACTTACAAAGAAGTCAACAATTTGATTTAGATAAGAGCTACATGTATACAAGAGTTATTTACGAATTAAACAACAAAATACTACGAACTATTAATTAAACACTGAAATACAAACTATGTAGCAGAATTAAGCTAAAATACATAGAATGTTAATATATTTTAAATAATGTTAGATAATAGAAAGAGATTATTATGAGACAATTTTGAAAATACAGCACTATCAGGATGCATGTCTAAAGGAAGGAGTAACAATGTAGTCAGTGATAGTTTAAGTCAGTATGATTGGATGTGAAATGCTAATAAGGTTACCTTTTAAGCTGTTCTTAAAGGTGTTTATTGTCTTGCAGCCCCTAATACTTTGTGACAAGGAATTCCATTGTCGCGAGGTGGATACTGTAAAAGATGATGAATAACAAGATGTTCTATGAAGAGGTATACTTATCGCGCCACAGATAAGTGATCTGGTATTTACGTCGAGGTTAGAGTATAGACAAGAGAAACGAGACGAAAGGTAATTTGGTATTGAAGTGTGCAGAATTCGAAAGAGTAAAGACAAAGAGTGTAAAGTTCTACGTTCTTTAAGTCTGAGCCACGAAATACTTGCGAAGGACGGTGATATGTGATCATATCGTCGGATGTTGCATACGTATCTGACGCACATATTCTGAACTCGCTGTAACTTGACTGAAAGGCTACTCATAATCAGTATATTCAACTGATCTTACACACTACAGAAAACTCAGAAGAAATAAACGAAAAAATTATTGACCCACATTTTTCTCTTGTAGACAGATAAGACTCAATGTACGCGATCGATAAATTATCGAAATTAGAAGTCACTATTATTGCCAGTGGCGGAAATAACCGGAACTGGAAATTATGTTACACGACCCGATCGGTAATGCAGTTATACCTTACACCAACAATATTATTATTTTTATAATAATTATTATATTTCTGTGAGCTAGCTGCTAGGATGAAGTACAAGGTTTTATGACATTAACTCTGTCAGAATGAATGGTGTAGCACAAACTGGTTCAATTGATTATCAACAGTAATCTCACTAGAGGTTTTGATTTATCTAGGGAGAATCAAAACTAGAGTAGGATTTAATTTACTACTACACGATTAGAAGAAAGTATATAAAGATCAGAAGAAATAAAGTACCCTAATAGAATAACATATTAATTGACTTACTAATTTCTTGTCCCATGTATTATTGTACCATCTCATTACAAATATTCCGCTAGATGGCAGTAGTATGTTATGCTTATCTGTTCTCTTGTTACCAGTGTTGCCAACTATACAATCTTCATTGAACTCTCTGAACGATTATTAGTCAAGAAGGTTCTGTTGATTCAGTTTCATTTTTATTAAAACAGTTTCATTCCACGTCAATTATCAAAACAATCTCTGATATGTGACTATCCATAATCTCATACAGCATAAGCTATAACATAACCTAAATAATATAAACAAGATAAATGATAGAAAAGTTTTAATAATTAAAGATGATGAAATAAACATGCATCATTTTAAAAAGTACAATTATTGAAAGTACAATTTTGGCAAACAAAGAAACAAATGCTAGGCAGGTAATAAAAACCAATTGCTAGAGAAGTGATAAAAATTGTAGGATAAGCAGCTATGATTGACGAAACACACTGTTCCGGACAGTTTTATTGGTCAATAGTAATATGATATAGTAAAAGTGTATTAGTAATTTTATATTAAATGTTTAATGATAATATGCTTACAAATAATATAATTTTTGGTTTAACTTAAATAAATTAATATAATGATCAAATATTGAACAGAAAAACAATGACAACCCATTCCCTTTGCTAACCTATCCGTTCAATCTACGGCCTATTTCTTTAATATTGAAACATAAGAGGATCGCCAATAACTACACACTGACCAGCTTACCAAAAGTGGTTACTATAGTCACTTGTCTCCAACATAAATTATTCTAAATTGACTATAGAAGTTGACAATTTTATAGTTCAATAATAAAAATGGGGGTATCAATATTAGGGCGTATAAAACTAGCAAATGCTGTAAATAACAGGTATCAATACTATTTAAAATTGTCAGGTCCACCCCTGTAGAATAATGGTTAGAATGCCTGATCGTGAAACGAGCGGGCCCGTGTTCAAATCCTGGTTGACGTTAAATTTCGGGGTTTTTCCTCAAACATTTAAGAGCAAACTCTGGGTAACTTTCAGCGCTGGACCCCGGGCTCATTTCGCCTGCATTATCACCTTCATTTCATTCAGACGTTAGATAAACACAGCAATTGATAAACCATTGTAAATTAACCCACTTAAAAACTGTCAGACTGGCAGCACTTATAAACAGTTTATGTCTCATAATCCCCATCGGAACACAGCCAGCAGCACTCCGGCTCCAGTGCCGCCAACTGACGAACTTGTATGATGATATACCTTACATCATAAGAGTTAAGGCCCTGTTTAAAATCGTGTACCTGTAAAGAACGTCAGAGACGTCTAAAGAAAAATAGACACCTCTTCCGGATATGTCACCTCTATAGTGTCTATGGGACTGCAATTCAATTCTTGAAATTCGCTTGTCTAATGACTTTCTAGCCTACGATAAACGGTATGGTTGCAGAGTCGAGGGAAATCCGACAATAATAATTGTATTTAGGATTCTGAGAACTCCTAGGATATGCTCTTGCAATCCTAGGGTTCCGAGGAACACACTTTGAGAAACATTCGCTTAGACCAGCGTTGGCGAAAATGTAATCGTGCGCCGAGCCACTGTGTAACCTGCAACGTGCATAGCACCTATGGAGGGAGGCGGACACCCGAAGGGGAAGTGAAGCAACTGTCTGACTTATTAACGGATTTTCATTTCCCTTACGTAAAGCACTTAAATATAATTTTATATAGTACAAGGCTACAAACTAATGTTTAGTACGTGTAACGAAGAAAGAAATGAACAATAAATGAACAATATCACAACCTAAAATTAACTGTCTTCAGAATGTCTCTGCGACAGAGTTTCAAACTCAGGAATTATGTCACTTACTGCCAGTCGTAGTTGATCATGAAGGTATTTGTCTGTTAGTCGTGATCTAAATTTGGTTTTTATTATTTTAATTGTTGAAAACAATTTTTCACAAACATAAGTTGTAGCGAACATGGCTTCAACAGAGCAAGAGAAAGAACGAAGCTTCGGATATTTATTTTTTGGCAAAGATTTGAAAGTTCAACATTTGTCAAGTCCTTACATCTAGCTTTCATTTAACATCACATTGTAAATCAGTGAGTTGAAATTGAAGAGCTAACCGCATTATTCGTACATTTGCTGAAAAAGGATCGACGTACAGAGATGATGATGATGATGATGATGATAACAACAACAATAACACTTAACCTTTTAATGTTTCATGAGTAACATGTAGTATAATGCCGTTTTATGTTATACAACCGTTTTCCTCGTAATACTTGTGAACAAATCATACATTTAATATTCTCATCATATTGACAGCAAAAAAATGCATCCTCCCATCCTACTTGGAAATTTCGTACATGGTTTCGAGAGAGACATATGCCACTCGCAGGTCAGAGACAAATACAAATGGGACGGAGTTTGACTCCAGTGAGTGAGAGGGTGGGGGTTGGCGAAGGTTAGAAGCAAGCGGAATGCACAGCTATCACTGCGAGCCACAATGTCCCGCGAGTCACGTTCTCGCCACCGGCTGGCTTAGTCGAATAATTTTTAATAATATAATGTGATGATCTGTATAATTTCTAATCCAAAGACTTTATGCCGGAACTTTGCAAACATGCTGACGTCATAGCGCGGAAACCAATTCTGCGCCGAAAGTTATAGGCTAAATTACACAAAATATTTTATTGTTTTAGGGTCTGTTTTGACAAGGTGAACCTAAAATTATGTAGTGCATTATGTAAATTACACTTTCCGCTGTAACTTTAAGATTTAACAAGGTTGTTGGATAAAAATGAGCAAGCGCTGAAATGCGGAGTATTGGCGATGCCATTACGTTTAATCCTAGGTGGGATTCTTCGTGGCAAAGCTAAAGAAACACGAAACACATTCTTTTCGCTCCACGTCTTACTCATAAATCGCGCTGCTATCAAGTAATTACAAGTCTGGCTTCTCATGAACATGGCTATCACAGAGAGAGATTCCAACTATATGATTTGCAGGATTGGTAGGAAGAACTGCCTGCGACTGTTTTAAAAGAGAACTTCTTTTGCAGCCATTAATCTGAAATATGGGCGTGTGGGTTATCCAGCACGTTTTAGTAGCAGCAGGAAGCTTTTCCTCTTCTAATTACGAAACAGTTTTACGTTCCATCGACCAACTGAAGAACATTGTGTGCCACAACTTGGTTTACAAACCAAGAACGTAGAAATAATACAGGAACATAATTTTTACTAACATTTTTAATATTAACCTGCTTATATCTTTGGATTAAAGGTCTAGAACCGGAGACACCGCTTGCTCCCCCTTCCAAGACTGGAGTTCGATGATACAAATCACTTTACTGGGTATAGGAGGGAAGAAAAGTAGTTCATCCATTTATGTAAATTAGGAAATATCGCAATTTTGAGTTTGATAATTTTCATTAGGTTTTTGTTTAATCAAAATACAGTACAGTATTACCACTTAGTGTTTTTACTCAAGAATTGAGCTATCCATTCGGACGTATTCATTATGCAGTGTATATTATACTGTCTACAGCACATTAGCGTACAATATAGAGAATGAAGTTAAATTGAAAAATAATCATAATATAGATATTTAAACACATTTTTGAAAATGGTGGCCGTTCATTTCGATACAGGCTTCAGTTCTTTTGTGCATATTATCGCACTATATACTACCGGTTGTTCTTTATGGTTGTGAAACTTGGACTCTCACTTTGAGAGAGGAACATAGGTTAAGGGTATTTGAGAATAAGGTGCTTAGGAAAATATTTGGAGCTAAGAGGGATGAAGTTACAGGAGAATGGAGAAAGTTACACAACACAGAACTGCACGCATTGTATTCTTCCCCTGACATAATTAGGGACATTAAGTCCAGACATTTGAGATGGGCAGGGCATGTAGAACGTATGGGCCAATCCAGAAATGCATATAGACTGTTAGTTGGGAGGCCGGAGGGAAAAAGACCTTTTGGGAGACCGAGACGTAGATGGAAAGATAATATTAAAATGGATTTGAGGGAGGTGGGATATGAGAATGGATTAATCTTGCTCAGGATAGGGACCAATGGCGAGCTTATGTGAGGGCGGCAATGAACCTCTGGATTCCTTAAAAGCCAGTAAGTAAGTAAGACTGTTGTACCTAATTCCAATTACCAGTTTCGTCCTTCGTACGAGTAACTCATGTTGAAATAATTCTGTACCTACTCTATAAAAGAGTACCTTACTTACTGTAAATTTAATCTTCACTTCTGTCCGATCCGAAAAGATAAAATTACTCAGACATGCTATCTACTGTCCGTCCAAGTGGTTTTGTCGCATGGCCGTAGAAAAGGGGAGAAATGACGTGATAGTTAATTACTTAACGAGGTCCTTTTATTTAAGTAATTTTAAATAGTTTTATTATATTACGTAGATGTCCAATTCCTAACAGAAATTAATGTTTTCAGAAAAGAGCTAAGACAGCCCAGCCACTAGCCTTTACAGAAGGGCGAACAGAAGCAGGTAGGGGAAACCGGGATGCGACGTAGGCAAACGGACGACAGTACCTGTGCGAAAATATGATTCAATATTGAAAGGTTTTTCGCCACCGAAAAACGCGAACATATTTCTTGAACGTACTATACTCACAAACTCAGTACTGCATACGCGGCCTCGGTTCTGTGTGGAGAATGATTGGAAGTTTACTAGTAGAGGGGGTTGGACTGAAGTACATTAAAAAACTCAGGTACAATAAAAATTTGAATAAAAATAAAATGATGTCCCTGTATTTCACATACCATTTTGCAGTTTGGAGATACTAATTTTTATCGTCTTATTTACAACCACAATAGCTGCTGTATATATGTCGTAACATTAGCGTAAAACAGTACATCTACAGAAGAGTTGAGAAGAACTGGAAAGTAACAACACAAAAGTAGGTGATAAAATATCTGATATTGTAATATAAAATGTCATCCCGTGAAAATAACACGAATGCTTCCAGCTCACAAATGATTACGAGACAGAGCTCAGAAAACCATTACAACTTTTACTGTACATACAACACAGTCATTTGTTATGATGCGGATTATATCTGTAGTGATCGTGAAAAGTGACACAAGTCAGTTTCCACAAACCTTTTTTTGATAATTTATTGACAACTTACGGAACATCTGCTAGCTTGGAAAAAATGCATACGTATTCCTCGCATTACAATAATTCATACAGAAAAAAATCAAATCGACATAAACCAGTGTAAGTTGTCAATAAATTATCAAAAAAGGTTTGTGAAAACTGACTCTCTGTCACTTTTCCCAAGCACTGCAGATATTTACAAACTAAAACGTTACAGATATAAAGGACGACTTCTGTCCACTAATAGTACATTATGCAACGAGCTTATAATGGTAGTAATTAAGACGCGAGTATGTTTATGAAACGAGGGCAAGCGAGTTTCATAATTTTCATACGAGCGTCTTAATTACTATTATAGGCAAGTTTCATACGACTTTTTATGCTCGACCATATTTCTAACTTGAAATTATTCATAAGTAGACTTCGTTGAATTGCCACACGCAGCATGCAATCAGGTTGCCGATGTAAGGTAGTATAGAAGAGGTGAGCGACCGCCCGGTCTCGTAGTATAAGCAGTTCATGTTAATAGTTGTGACAGGTCCAAATAGATAGAGCAGCTACAGCTAATGTATACCTATGCAAGCACTTGTTTTTGCATTACTGTGGTTGGAATAGTCAAAGCTTAACATTTGTTCAGTGCAGACAAGAATTCAATCAAACATACTACAATGAGAGTGTTGCTGTTCCAAACAATTGCCCCTGAAATACCCTTACCCCCGCAGCCAGTCTTGACCCGCTGGAAAACGTGGTTGGATGCTGTTAATTATTATGCAAAATATTACGGCAAAATAATGGAGGTAATTGATGCATTGGATAGCGCAGACAGTTCCGCTATTGCAGCTGTAAAATCACTGCCTTCTGAACAGCTATTGGAAGATATTCTGTTCATTGATTCTAATTTTAAAATCGTGTCCAAAAGCATCATCCTATTAGAATCGTCTAAATTACAACTCTCAGAAGCCCTTAATATAGTGGATAAAGTATCACAAATCGTTATCCAAAATAAAAATTCACTAATTTCAGAAAAAGTGAAATGTAAGTTGAGAAACATTATTGCTAAAATTCTGCCTATTTACAACTTCGTATTATAAATGATGTACTATCAGGTCACGACAAGACGTCTGAAGTTGGTGAACTAAAAAGTAGTGACTTTCCGTTCTTCAAAAATGCACCTATTACATCGTGTGATGTTGAACGTACATTTTCCCAATATAAAAACTGTTTGAGTGACCATCGGAGGAGGTTCACTTTGCAGTCGCTCAAAATGTACGTAACTCTTCACTGCAATGCACATATTCAAGGATGATGTGAGTATCTTACATTAAATTTTAAGAGTTAATATATCTCACTATAAAATAATTGTGTATTTACATGTTTAGACATTTGCTACTTCAATGATCATTCATTATATTTCTTGAATGCAGGATACAGGTTTTATTGTAACCACAGTATACTGCTCAGTGTTTACATCAGAGGCATACTCCATCCGTTGCACGCCCCCTTCTCATACAGTCTATACCGCGTGCGTAGTAAACCTTACGATTCTCGTGGCAATTCCACGAAGTCTATTCTTACGTATGAAGATATGTAAGTGAGGAGCGGAACTGACCTTCTAAATTGTGAGATGTGCGCAGACGCGAAAGTATTGATTTTTCCGAGGAACGAATGTCATTGACCTTGATATAATCTGGAGAATAACATGAAGATTAGTCTTGATATGACCTGGAAATTGATTTAGAATTGAAAAACGAGATGACAAATTGAATTTATTTGAATATTATTTACAATTAACGTTAATTATTATAGTAACAGAACATAACCTTCTGCGACAGTATTGGATTTCCAGCCTCCGTGACTTTTCGCTAGTTGTATTTCGATTGCATATCCGAGAATAATCGATACTTGCGCTTTTATAATGCCACAATGGTGATTTCTCATTAGCTGAACAACTGAACTATAATGAATAGGTGTACTTTAATGAGGTGCATTAAAGGGCTGCTACCAGGTGTATAATTACTACAGTTCGGCATGGTAGAGCATAAAATCTAATTCGCATCGTGGTGGTGGTGGTGGTGGTGGTAGTGGTGGTGGTAGTGGTGTTGGTAGTGGTGGTGGTAGAGTAGGTGGTTGTGGTGGTAGTGGTGGTGGTGATAGTGGTGTTGGTGGTAGTGGTGGTGATAGTGGTGGTGGTAGTGGTGGTGGTGGTGGTAGTGGTGTTGGTGGTGGTGGTGGTAGTGGTGGTGGTGGTAGTGGTGTTGGTGGTGGTGGTGGCGGTTGTGGTTGTGGTAGTGGTGTTGGTGGTAGTGGTGGTGATAGTGGTGTTGGTGGTAGTGGTGGTGATAGTGGTGTTGGTGGTAGTGGTAGTGATAGTGGTGGTGGTAGTGGTGGTGGTGGTAGTGGTAGTGGTGGTGGTGGTAGTGGTGGTGGTAGTGGTGGTGGTAATGGTGGTGGTGGTAGTGGTGGTGGTAGTGGTGTTGGTGGTAGTGGTGGTGATAGTGGTGTTGGTGGTAGTGGTAGTGATAGTGGTGGTGGTAGTGGTGGTGGTGGTAGTGGTAGTGGTGATGGTGGTAGTGGTGGTGGTGGCAGTGGTGGTGGTAGTGGTGGTGGTGGTAGTGGTGGTGGTGGTGGTGGTGGTGGTAGTGGTGGTGATAGTGGTGGTGGCTGTGGTGGTGATAGTTGTGGTGGTAGTGGTGGTTGTTGTAGTGTTGGTGATAGTGGTGTTGGTGGTAGTGGTGGTGGTGGTAGTGGTGGTGATAGTGGTGGTGGTAGTGGTGGTGGTGGTGGTAGTGGTGGTGATAGTGGTGTTGGTGGTAGTGGTGGTGGTAGTGGTGATGGTAGTGGTGGTGGTGGTAGTGGTGGTGGTGGTAGTGGTGGTGGTGGTAGTGGTGGTGGTACTGGTAGTGGTGGTGGTAGTGGTCGTGGTGGTAGTGGTGGTGGTAGTGTTGGTAGTGGTGGTGGTAGTGGTGGTGGTGGTGGTGGTGATGGTGGTGGTAGTGATGGTGTTAGTAGTGGATCTCATCTTCACCTGAAGCTATTCCAGTAAGAGAACGAAGCAGTTCACACGGAGGAAATTCATTCACTGGAGGATTTGTTGAAAAATATTGCTTCATTTCTGTCAATAATGAAACGGAAGTAATCCTTTATCGACCACAAAGTCAATAGGAGAACTGGACAGGCTGGACTCTGTTAACGTTGAACGCGTTGTTTAAAGTATTGCTCGCGTTCCTACGGACAAATAGGGTTTTGAGTCTGACAAATTCAGAATCAATAGTGGAGTGAAAGGCCGTGAGCCGGCGTTAAGGTAAAGGGGAAAAGCCCTGACGGTGATGAACGAGGCGCACCTCATGTGAGGCGCCGATAATGACGCATTCTTCACTGCGTGATTAAAAGTCTCTACCGAGCGGGCGTGTAATTATACGTTAACGATTATTTCAAGTTACGGGAACTGAAAGGCAGGTACAGTACGACCACGTTAACACAAGCTGCGGAGAAATGTGGACTGACCAAGGGCAGCACAGACAAGTAGAAAGTGTCTCTCTCTAACCAAGGACGGGGGTAACGTTCCTAACTAACCAAGGACGGGGAAAGAGTGTCTGACTATTTTTGTCACTGTTCGTATGGTTTATTTATTTATTGACTGATTTATTCATTTATTGATTTATTTAATTATTTTAATTAATTAATTAATTTTATTTATTTATTTAGTAATTTATTTTATTTATTTATTTAATATAATTATTTAATTACTTTATTTAACTTATTTATTTAATTTATTTATTTAATTTATTTAATTTATTTATTTACTTAATTTATTTATTTAATTTATTTACTAAATTTACTTATTTATTTATTTATTTACTTATTTACTTACTTATTTATCTATCTATTTATTTATCTACTTATTTATTTATCTACTTATTTATTTATCTACTTATTTATTTATCTACTTATTTATTTATCTATTTATATATCTATCTATCTATTTATATATCTATCTATCTATTTATATATATCTATCTATCTATTTATATATATATTCTATCTATCTATTTATATATATATATCTATCTATCTATTTATATCGATCTATCTATATCTATCTATCTATTTATATCGATCTATCTATATCTATCTATCTATTTATATCGATCTATCTATATTATCTATCTATTTATATCGATCTATCTATATCTATCTATCTATTTATATCGATCTATCTATATCTATCTATCTATTTATATCGATCTATCTATATTATCTATCTATTTATTTATCTATATCTATTATCTATTTTATCGATTTATTTATTATCTATATCTATCTTTATCTATTATCTATCTATCTATCTATCTATATTATCTATCTATCTATCTATCTATCTATCTATTATCTATCTATCTTTATTTATCTATCTATCTATCTATATTATTTATCTATCTATTATCTTTATCTATTATCTATTATCTATCTATTATCTATCTATCTATCTATTATCTATTATCTATCTATCTATTATCTATTATTATTTATCTATCTATTTATCTTATCTATCTATCTATCTATTTATCTATCTATTATCTATTATCTATTATCTATTATCTATCTATCTATCTATCTATCTATCTATCTATCTTTATCTTCTATCTATCTATCTATCTATCTATCTATCTATTATCTATCTATCTATCTATTATTATCTATCTATCTTATCTATCTATCTATCTATATCTATCTATCTATCTATCTATCTATCTATCTATTATCTATCTATCTATTATCTATCTAATCTATCTATCTATCTATCTATCTATCTATTATCTATCTATCTATTATATTATCTTTATCTATCTATCTATTATCTATTATCTATCTATCTATCTATCTATCTATCTATTTATCTATCTATCTATCTATTATCTATTATCTTATCTATCTATTATTTATCTATCTATCTATCTATCTATCTATCTATCTTTATTTATCTATCTATCTATCTATCTATCTATCTATCTATCTATTTATCTATCTATCTATCTATCTATCTATCTATCTATCTATCTATCTATCTATCTATCTATTATCTATCTATTATCTATCTATCTATCTATTATCTATTATCTATCTATCTATCTATTATATATTATCTATCTATCTATCTATCTATCTATCTATCTATCTATCTATTATCTATCTAATCTATCTATCTTATTTATCTATCTATCTATCTATCTATCTATCTATCTATATTATCTATTTAATTATCTATCTATCTATTTATATCTATCTATCTATCTATCTATCTATCTATTATCTATCTATCTATTTATCTATCTATCTATCTATCTATCTATCTATCTATCTATCTATCTATTATTTATCTATCTATATCTATCTATCTATCTATCTATCTATCTATCTATCTATCTATCTATCTATCTATCTATCTATCTATCTATCTATCTATCTATCTATCTATCAACCTGCCTGCCTGCCTGCCAAATGCCTGCCTGCCTGCCTGCCTGCCTGCCTGCCTGCCTGCCTGCCTGCCTGCCCACCTGCCTGCCACCCACCCACCCTGCCACCCACCCACCCACCCACCCTGCCTGCCACCCACCTGCCTGCCTGCCCACCCACCCACCTGCCCACCTGCCCACCCACTGCCCACCCACCCACCCACCCACCCACCCACCCACCCTGCCTGCCACCCACCCACCCACCCACCCACCCACCCACCCTGCCTGCCACCCACCCTGCCACCCTGCCACCCACCTACCCTGCCTGCCTGACCATCTATCTAATCTATCTATCTATCTATCTATCTATTTATTTATTCTGGTGTAGTTAAGGCCGTTAGGTCTTCTCTTCTACATCACCAGCAATACAAATACAATAATAGAAATAAACAGAAAAAAACGCTATTTACAAAGTAAAGCTACACAAGAAATAAAGAGAGAGAGAGAGTACTATAAACAAAGTAAAGCCACACAAAAATATACACAGGTTGCAGTCACACAAACTTTAAATGAGTATCATAAGTATCATAATTAATTATATCCTAACGAATTAACTAACATAAACAAGAAACATGCAATTTTAATGTAGATTAAAAAGAAAAAGAAAACACAAATCTATACTTCTAGCAATACCTAAAAACATTACCTAAGACAAAATTTTCCAATTTTATTTTGAATTGTGATAAAGTCCGGCAGTCCCTGACGTCATTGGATAACGAATTATCTCCTAGGATAGAAAAGAAAGCTTCATGACCTTAATTGTATCACATTAAATAAATAAATAAGTAATATATAAATAAATAACAAAGAATATGATTATGTATAGTGACCAGAACATAGTACGGAATGGAAATATAAATGGAAAAGATGGAAACATTCAAATATCTTGGGGCAACAGTAACAAATATAAATGACACTCGGGAGGAAATTAAAGGCAGAATAAATATTGGAAATGCCTGTTATTATTCGGTTGAGAAGCTTTTGTCATCCAGTCTGGTCTAAAAAATTTGAAAGTTAAAATTCATAAGACAGTTATATTACCGGTTGTTCTGTATGGTTGTGAAACTTGGACTCTTAGTTTGAGAGAGGAACAGATGTTAAAGGTGTTTGAGAATAAGGTGCTTAGAAAAATATATGGGCTAAGAAGCATGAAGTTACAGGAGAATGGAGAAAGTTACACAACACAGAACTGCACGCATTGTATTCTTCGCCTGATATAATTAGGAACATTAAATCCAGACGTTTGAGATGGGCAGGGCATGTAGCACGTATAGGTAAATCAAGAAATGCATATTGAGTTTAGTTGGGAGGTCGGAGGGAAAAAGGTCTTTGGGGAGGCCGAGACGTAGATGGGAGGATAATATTAAAATGAATATGAGGGAGGTGGGATATGATGGTAGAGACTGGATTAATCTTGTTCAGTAGGGACCGATGGCGGGCTTATGTGAGGGCGGCAATGAACCTCCGGCTTCTCTAAGGGCCGTAAGTAATATCAGCAATATTATATAGGCCCATCAATACCAGTAATATACTTTTCTGCTTTGTTGTAATTTTAGTAAGTTTACTGTCTATCCTTTTGACTTCCGTTTTACTGTACGTTACATACCTCAAAGGAAAAACACGTAAGCCATATCGCATTACTGCCTGAGGGAGATGGACGGCGAGGATTACAGTTGGAAGTGGGATAAGACTGCGTGTAATTACGGCCCATTATTCTATCTCCAAATTTTGAAGTACCAGCCCTTTTCCAATGACAGGATTCTTTACCATGTTATGATGCTATGACAGGAGACCCATATCTTCAGTAGTATTCTGAAGCTAAAAATATGTTGAGAATTCCATAGTTACTTCGCACAGAATTTTTTTTAGATTTTTACCTACAAAATTACATTTTCTTACGCATTTATCACAACAATTGTTACAAATCACGCCACTCTTGTAAATTCTTTAAGACTGTACATTAGGATGGATAATTAAACTGCAAAGAATCAAGTTCTTAAAATCGTATAATTTGTAACAATTTTTGTGGAAAGTCCGTAAGAATGATGTAATTTTTAGTTAAAAATTAAAAATAAAATCTGTACAAAGGAATTAACAACACATTTTTAGCTTCAGAACACTAGCCAGTTAAAGAACTAACACTTCTGAACAGTTCATTCTCTATTTGTAATATTCTTTTACCCTTAAAACTAAAGAAAAAAAAGGTATTTTATTAACAAATTCAAATTAGTGTAACTTTGAAAATATTGAGATTAGGACAAAGGTTTACATGTCATTTTTTTTCTCAGAATGTCTTCGGAAGTAAGCTCCGTAAGTGAGGGTAAATCCTCATGAATCACCCTGTAGATTAGATATGATTTTCCCAGGTTAAACTATAGTCCATAAGAAGCCCTAGAAATGAAGTATAGTTTTGCCTCATATCCTTATTTATTAGATGACTTAGCAAAAGGCATCTTTCTCTCTGTGTATGTCCATCAATATGTCAAAATTAGATATTACATTTTTTTGCAGTATTTTCTCTGCACATCTGCTATTACAGAGAAGTAAAAAAAAATACTGCAAACATATGAAATATTTTTAGTAATTACATTACGGCCACTGAAATTCAAGTGATGTTCATTTATTTATTTATTTATTTATTTATTTATATTTTGTTATATATATATATATATATATATATATATATGTGAAAATATGTTTAATTGCTCAGAAACTAGAGTGACAGAACATTTTAATACTTTTTCTTATAAACAAAACTGTATTATTATTGTTCTATAAACTTGCTTTTTAACAAAGTAAAAGAACTTTCAAATCTTCCTCGACTTTTGAAGAGAACTATACATCTTCAATGCTGGAAACAAAAATTTAGTTTCCCAATATTTATACGGCAGCAGAATTATTCGTAATTTATTTATTACATGGAGGAGTCCCCTGGATTAAGTTAATGTCTCGCTTATGTTGTGTATTCTGCAGCCAGGTAGTTCGAAACTTCTGTCCAGCAGCCAGAACTTGGGGTCCTCTCGTTTTAGATCGGATTCGCACTCGCTCTTGTCCAGGTACACCAGACACACCTTTCCGGCCTTGGCAAGCGTCCAGTTCGAAGATCTTGCACTTGACGCCGAAGTTGGGGCGCTGCCTGGGGTCGTCCTGCTCGCTGCAGATCTCGATGTCCAGCAGCGTGGGGCATTCCGCATCGCCCATGCTCTTGACGCCGGCCAGCCGTCGTAACTCAGACAAAGTTGATCTTCATGTTGCCGATGGGGAGCACCTCGCCTTGTGGATATTCTCGACCATGGCTTCATTAAAGATCGGACATCTCTCTCCTTTCTTCGTGGAAGTTTTGTTCTTGTGAACTTTCTACCCGTGCTCAAGCAGGTACGCTACACATTAAATGAGAAAGATCTCTTCTAACGAAATAGAGTTAGGAAATGATTTATTTATTTATTTATTTATTTATTCTGGTGTAGTTATGGCCATCAGGCCTTCTCTTCCACAACACCAGGAATATAAATACAATAATAGAAATAAACAGAAAAATACACTATATACAAAGTTAAGCTACACAAGAAATAAAGAGAGAGAGAGAGAAAACACTATAAACAAAGTAAAGCCACACAAAAATATACACAGGTTGCAGTCACACAAACTTTAATGAGTGATTAAGTCTTAGTAGTACTGGTGACACAAAATTGTGATAATTGTGATACCTGTGTAGCCCATTATTTTGACGAAATACGTATTTAGATTAAATTAAAAACTCAAGTTTTCCCACCGGACACGAACTGCAGACTACGTCATATTTTGGTGTGGGATAATTCGAGCTCTGCTATGCATAAAAGCATTCACTTGTTTTCTAAAATTGGAAAATATTGGTCAATTATACGTATGGATTAAAGGCTGTACAGTTAATCCACATTAAATTGCAAAATTTTAACTTTTATTGCAGAGCTCAAACGCAAGCTTTGCAATGCAAAATACGCTACAGCAGCAGCAGGAATAAATAAAACGGTATCTTTTTCAGCTCGTATTACAATGTAGCTAAATGTGAAACTTGCAACATTTATTAGGTGCTATGCAGACTGCTACTGAACTTACATTTAAAATACAAACTCATAAAATATTTCTTCGATTTTAAAATACTAATTGTGTACGTCCAATACGCAATGGCCGCCACGAGAGCCTTAAATGGAGTTGAATAGGTCACCTGTTACGATTAAGGTTATTCGCGGACGACTGTATAATACAGGGTGTCCGGGACAAAATTTACCAATAAGAAAGTTTAATAACTCACCAAATAATTGATGGATGAAAATGCTGTTTGCGGGAATTGACAAAGGGACTTCCAAAGTTTCGAATGACCACTAATAAACTTCTATGTGTGCACCTCTTGTAGCATGATAGATGTCCAGCCGATATTCAAGTTCTTTCCATGTGTTTCGTAACATCTCTGGAGTGACAGTTGCACAGGCAGCGACAATTCTCCGACGCAGATCCTCCAAATCTGCCACTACAGTCTTGTACACAATGTCTTTTATGTATCCCCAAAAAAAGAAGCCCAGTGGGGTTAGGTCTGGGGATCAGGGAGGTCATGCTGTAGGTCCACCTCGACCAATCCATCGCTGAGGAAAGCATTCATTCAAGTGATCTGTAACATGTAATGCATAATGAGGCGGAGCTCCGTCTTGTTGGAAAACATATTCCTGTGGAATTTGAGGAATGGCGTAATTTTGCAGCATATCAAGATACACATTTCCATTGATAGTGTTTTCCACAAAAAAGAACGGTCCAATCAAAGTTTCATGTGTAAGTCCGCACATGATCTTAGGGCTGTCTCTTTCCAATTTCCTCACTACATGCGGATTTTCTGATCCCCAGATGCGACAATTATGCCTGTTGACGATCCCGGTCTCAAGAAGCTTTCTATGCCAAGTCGTTATTGTGTGCCTATCTGGTGGTTGCTATCTGGTGGTTGCCTTCTCAGGCCACTGTTGTCTAAATCTTCTCTCCACTATCTTCGGATACTTGAATTCAGCAAGCCAATAGCAGCATTGAACTTTTTGTTGCACTGTGAACGCCATTTTAATTACAGCTATGTCAACAACAATGACCAAATGTTGCCAACAGCACACATAAAACTTAAAATGTCCCTCTTTCATTTTCCGCAAATTTCATTTTCATATCTCCATTATTATGCGAGTTATTAAACTTTCTTATTGGTAAATTTTGTCCCGGACACAGTGTATATAGACAAATTAATGATGAATCCAATATCGCCGCCTTACAAAACGATCTTAACGTTATTGAAACCTGGACGACAGAAAATAAAATGAAAATCAATGTCAGTAAAAGTAAGTCAATATCCTTCTGTACAACGCATAAAGAAATTTGTCTCGGATATCAGCTGAATGGTACATCGGTGCCACAAGTGAACACCTGTAAATACCTAGGTATATATTTAAGTAACAAACTGGGTTGGGAGGAACAAGTCACTAATACCACAAGGAAAGCCTGGAAAGCACTACATTTCTCTATGCGTATTCTGAAGAAATCTAACCGAAGGTCAAAAGAATTAGCGTACAAAACCCTTGTTCGCCCATTTATGGAATAGGGAGCAGTAGGTTGGGATCCGTACAGACAAAACCAAATCGATTCAATAGAAAAGGTCCAACGCAAGGCAGCAAAAATGTCAAAACGGGAAAGGGACATGGTGAGGAGATAGCAAAAGACTTAGGGTGGGAACTTCTCAAGTCAAGGCGACGAAAAACCAGACTCACCGCATTGTTTAAGGCACAAATGGGACACAAAGCATGGACCGATATCAATGCTAGATTAGCAACACCATCATACTTAGGAAGGACTGATCATATTAGGAAGTTTAAATGTAGAAAACGAAGAACGGACGTGGCAAAATTTTCTTTTGTTAAAAGCACAATAGTAGACTGAAACAGCTTACCTGCTGCAATCTTTCAGGGTGGTCCTCTTAAAATGAATACATTTAAGGAAAGGTTGAGAAGATTAGACTGAAAATTTAATTGGAGGTGCAGTGTAATTATTTAAGTTGTGTCATGTAATTAATTGAATTGATATGTAATTAATTAAGTTGATATGTAATTATTTAAGATCATATGTAATTTAGTTGATATGTAAATAAATTAAGGTGATATGTAATTAATTAAGATGATATGTAATTAAGTTGGTATGTAATTAATTAAGGTGATATGTAATTACTTAAATTGGTAATAGTTGGGTGAAATAGAAGTACTTAAAAGTTAGATTTACTTTTGCTTATCGTAGGCGTTATTATAGAATAGTTTTTATTTATAGTCCTAGGTTTATTGCATCTACTATTTATAGATTTACGTTTATTTTATTTTATTTCATTTACGTTTATTTTATTTTATTTCATGTAATTGTAATTATTGTATATTATATAACACTACCACCGGGTGTATACCCAATTGTATTGTTAATAAATACATACAAACAAATATAACAGATAGAACCATAGACTGACTGTATAGGACTCATTCATAATTAATAGGGGATTAGAAAATGCAAATAACTAGATGTAATATTTTCAACAGCGTAACATAAAGGATTGGGGATCATCAGTGTGGTTTTAGGCGTAATAGATCGACTAGTGACCAGATATTTTGTATTCGACAGATAATGGAGAAAAAATGGGAGTATAAGGGTACAGTGCATCAGTTATTCACAGATTTAAAAAAGGCATATGACTCGGTTAAGAGGGAAGTTTTATAAAATACTCTTATTGAATTTGGTATTCCCAAGAAACTAGTTCGATTAATTAAAATGTGTCTCAGTGAAACGTACAACAGAGTTCGTATAGGCCAGTTTCTGTCAGATGCGTTTCCAATTCAATGAGGGCTAAAGCAAGGAAATGCACTATCACCTTTATTTTTTAACTTTGCTCTAGAGTATGCCATTAGGAAAGTCCAGGATAACAGAGAGGGTTTGGAATTGAACGGGTTACATCAGTTGCTTGTCTATGCGGATGACGTGAATATGTTAGGAGAAAATCCACAAACGATTAAGGAAAACACGGGAATTTTACTTGAAGCAACTAAAGAGAAAGGTTTGGAAGTAAATCCCGAAAAGACAAAGTATATGATGATGTCTCGTGATGAGAATATTGTACGAAATGGAAATATAAAAATTGGAAATTTATCTTTTGAAGAGGTGGAGAAGTTCAAATATCTTGGAGCAACAGTAACAAATATAAATGATATTCTGGAGGAAATTATACACAGAACAAATATGGGAAATGCCTGTTATTATTCGGTTGAGAAGCTTTTATCATCCAGTCTGCTGTCGAAATATCTGAAAGTTAGAATTTATAAAACTGTTATATTACCGGTTGTTCTTTATGGTTGTGAAACATGGACTCTCACTTTGAGAGAGGAAAAGAGATTATGGGTGTTTGAGAATAAGGTGCTTAGGAAAATATTTGGGGCTAAGAGGGATGAAGTTACAGGAGAATGAAGAAAGTTACACAACACAGAACTGAAAGCATTGTATTCTTCACCTGACATAATTAGGAACATTAAATCCAGACGTTTGAGATGGGCAGGGCATGTAGTACGTATTAGGGCTGCAAGACAATAAACACCTTTAAGAACAGCTTAAAAGATAACCTTATTAGCATTTCACTCCAATCATACTGATTTAAACTATCACTGACTACATTGTTACTTTTTTCTTTAGACATCATCCTGATTGTGCTGTATTTTAATTGTCTCGTAATAATCTCTTTCTATTACCTAATATTATTTGAAAATATTAACATTCTATGTATTTTAGTTTAATTCTGCTACACAGGAGTGTTTAATTAATAGTTCATAGTATTTTGTTGTTTAATTTGTAAATAACTTTTGTATACATGTAACTCTCATCTAAATCAAATTGGGATTCTTTGTAAGTTCATGCATATGTATATACACTTTTTGCTGGTTGATGGAAGAGAATACGGCCTTAACTCTGCCAGCTAAATAAATCATTAATATTATTATTATTATTATTATTATTATTATTATTATTATTATTATTACGTATGGGCGAATCCAGAAATGCATATAGAGTTGGGAGGCCGCAGGGAAAATGACCTTTTGGGAGGCCGAGACGTAGATGGGATTGAGGGAGGTGGGATATGATGCTAGAGGATGGATTAATCTTGCTCAGGATAGGTACCAATGGCGGGCTTATGTGAGGGCGGCAATGAACCGCCGATTCCTTAAAAGCCAGTAAGTAAGTAATTAAATAAGTAAGTAAGTAAGACCAAGGAAAATTAAGCTGGGAGCAGAAGTTTAAGAAATAGCAAAGTTTATGGCCTGAATTTTTCAGAGTGATTAACTTAGACTCTTTCCAGTAACAGGTCCTTGCTCTTAAGCATGCATGGGCAACTCGTGCTTACAAAGTGCAAAAAAAAAAAGCCATTGAAAGAGAGAAAGACAGACGGAGCCAGCCGCAGCAGTTACAAGTTGTTTGTAGTTTCGCTGCAAAAGGAGTTCACTGCCACGGTGCGCTCTGGCGGCTCATGCAGGTGGTCATGATATCTACTCCGTGATTTGAATTTCAGAATGACGCATGGTACAATAATTATAGTAATTTTAGGCAGACTATACCTGAACACATAACAAAATTATATTATTTCCTAGCTTTGTAAATTAGTTTAGTACTGGAAACACAAACTGAATACAACCTTTTCAAGATACAACAAACATAGCTGCAATACTTATTTATTAATACACTTTTTGTTAATGTTTCTTATTATTTGTCTTATTTGAAACATAGAACGCTAGAATTTACAAGTCCATATACATTATTGGGTACTCCTTTGTTCTCAGAAAGGTAATAGTCTGTATTCGCAAACAATCACAAATTCAAGGAATTATTTTTTACTTGTCATAGCAGATGAACTAAACTTACTTCTGAGCTCTTTCTATACATTGAGAGCTTCACACTTCTCTCTTGTAAACTCTGCCTCAAGTACATACAGTATTGTATATGGAAGCAAAGAGTATGTTTGGAAGTTCTGACTTAGACAGAATTACGAACAATTAAATTTCCGATTTCGCTGGAATCTGAGTGACGTGCTGTTCTGTAGATTTATCAATTCAAGCTATAAACTTTCAGTATTTTCTATCGGCTGTATGCCAAAAGGATTTCAGAAAAATCTCGATTAATTGTCAATTCTCAGTGTTTCTTCAAACTTGCCAGTGAATTCTGCTGTAGGTCTTGAAGTAGGGTCTTATAATTTGATAAGAAGATTTTCTTATTACTCTTCAAGATAGTTGATAGTCAAAGAAAGTGAAATTGTCTATGTTCTACATGATACTGCCACATTTCAAATTTATCCATAAATGTTCTTAGCTAGTCGATTATATGTCGTGCAATTCTGTAACTCGCACGCACAACGTGCTAACGATATTTGATATCAGTCTCATTTTGTTGATATCCTATTTTTATCTTTAGCTGTTGTAAAGCAGATCTAGACAGTATTTCTTTACTAAAACCTTCACTGTGATTATTTGTAACATAAAATGTCATGCATAAGAAAGTGTAATAGAACATAATACAAGCTTTACCTCCCTTCTTAATAAGAAAAATCTTTCTCTTTCGACTCATCGCTAAAGGGAAATGATCTGGGGATTATTTTGTTTTTCACTTAAAAATAGCGGCCACTTACTACAGACGCGAGCGAGCTTGAACTTGCAAGTACCGCATAAAGACATTGCAGCTAGTACAGAGTCCGTTCTACCTACATTGAGGTTGTGTTTACATTTTGAGAGCACGAGTTGCCCACCCATGCTCTTAAGGAATAGCAAGGAATAAGTGTAGTCTAATCTAATCTAATCTAATCTAATCTAATCTAATCTAATCTAATCTAATCTAATCTAATCTAATCTAATCCAATCCAATCCTATGTTGTATTCAAGAGGAAGAAGTGATATTACAGTAGCAAAATAATTGAGTTACAGACGTGGACAAATTATTAACAAAATTGACGATTTTTATGATAATTCTATTTACAAAATTTGACTTTTCAATTTAGACTAAGTTGACAATTTTGCAAATTTCCTTCATTATAGAAGACAGAAATATGCAAAAAAAGTTTAATGAAGAGTGAGTAAAATATATTAAAAAAATGCTAACAATTGTAAATTAGCAAAAATGTTAACTGCATTGAAGAGTCAAATTTTGTAAAAATATAAAACAAAAATCTTCAATTTTGGAAATATCCAAAAAGCTGTGGTCCAAATTGAAGAATCGAATTTTGTAAAAATATATAATAAAAATAGTTTTGCTAATAATTTGTAAATATGGAAAAATATCAAATGTAGTCCAAATTGAGGAGTTAAATTTTGAAAAGTATACAATACAAATCTTCAATTTTGCTAATAATTTGAAATGCACAAAAATGTCAACTGTAGTCTAAATTGAAGAATCATATTTTGTAAAAATATATAATAAAAATCTTCAATTTTGCTAATAATTTGGAAATACACAAAAATGTCAACTGTAGTCTAAATTGAAGAATCATATTTTGTAAAAATATATAATAAAAATCTTCAATTTTGCTAAAATTTGAAATACACAAAAATGTCAACTGTAGTCTAAATTGAAGAATCATATTTTGTAAAAATATATAATAAAAATCTTCAATTTTGCTAATAATTTGTCCACGTCTGTAAATGATTGTTTAATAAGGAGAAAAATTCTAGGAAGATTTACAATAATATTTTCATAATAGGCTATTATAACACATTGAAAAATCTATGGCTAAAAATTGCTTAGGCGTAAATGTTCAGTAAAATATATAATTATACTAGTGAAATGAGAAAAATATTAAAAAAACTAAGAAATTATTTCATAAGTGCAAAATTTTCATGAAATATTTTAATTGTAGTCTATCAGTAGAATTATAAAAACAGGAAAATAAACAAGCTAAACATATCGGCTAATAAGAGGGAAATCGTCAGGAAAACTTCAGGAACATTTTCAGATTTAAAATTTACCGGAAAATTTCCTCATCAGTCACCACTAATAGAAATGGGATTGTTGAATGAAGATAGTAGGAAACAACGACGACAATCTTGTAGGAGTTTGATGTAAAATTACAGTTTGGGAGTTTTCTCGTAAATGAAAGTGTGTGGTATAGGAAACCGTTGAAAAATGGGCACGTCCAAGCGAGCAAAATAAAATATGAAAACCAATCAAAGTTGATGTAGGTACTGTAAGTACAGAAATTCTAATTATGTTTAGAAAAACCTGAGATAATATTATAATGAAAATTTATCTGCACATATAATTAAATACCAGCTTAATGTAACTTCACCGTCTTATTAAAATGGAATAATGTTCTTGGAATTTGATAACGTACCTGAAATTAATACTAGGGGAGAGATGGATAGTATCGGACATCGGGTAATATCGGACAGTGGGTTTCTTTCATCTACTACCAGATGGTAGTACCTCAATAACATGGTTACGTTTCTGTACGCGACATCATAGAAACCATGTCATTCAGGTACTATCATCTGGTGGTAGATGAAAGAAAATCACTGTCCGATATTACCCGATGTCCGATACTACCCAACTCTCCCCTTTAACTGAAATAATTCATTAGATTATCCATTCCAAATAAATCTTAATGTTTTATTCGTAATCACTGAATAGTATGAATGACATAACCTTTATGAAAATTAAAAGTACTTGAAAAACGTGCTCTATAGCTTTGAAGTGCAAAGATTTAGTGTAAGTCGTAATAAGCAAGGCACTGCAGAGTACAAGAGTATGGAAGCTATGATGTTCAGAAGTGAAAGATTGCAAATACTTCTTACGGTAAGAAGGATGAAATCATTTCGTGCAAGTCTGTTGTAACATATTTCTTTAAAGATACAGTTTACTGGAACTTAACTGCACCTTTATAATCTACATTTCCGGCTTCGAGTTTTCTTTTAACACGAAACTTAAATACACGCAATTTGGAAAGCTACGAACCGTGAGTATTGAAGTGTTCTTAACGAACACAATAGAGTGCTAATTGTAAGTAAGACTGGGAAAATGCGTAACTATATTTTTATTTTCTTGTACTATTAAGTTATATTAAAGTAATTTAGGATTGGGTAATAAAATACGCATTTTGAATAAAATTGTTACTAAAGTAGTAATTTTTAGTATACTGTATGTGCTCTGTTTTTTGTAACGTTTAATCGGAAACAGATTATGTTTCGTGACCAGAATATTGTACGAAATGGAACTATAAAAATTGGAGATTTAGCCTTCGAAGAGGTGAAAAAATTCAAATATCTTGGAGAAACAGTAACAAATATAAATGACACTCGGGAGGAAATTAAACACAGAATAAATATGGGAAATGCCTGTTATTATTCGGTTGAGAAGCTTTTGTCATCCAGTCCGCTGTCAAAAAATCTGAAAATTAGAATTTATAAAACAGTTATATTACCGGTTGTTCTCTATGTTGTGAAACTTGGACTCTCACTCTCACTTTGAGAGAAGAACAGAGATTAAGGGTGTTTGAGAATAAGGTTCTCAGGAAAATATTTGGTGCTAAGAGGGATGAAGTTACAGGAGAATGGAGAAAGTTACACAACGCAGAACTGCACGCATTGTATTCTTCACCTAACATAATTAGGAACATTAAATCCAGACGTTTGAGATGGGCAGGGCATGTAGCACGTATGGGCGAATCCAGAAATGCATATAGAGTGTTAGTTGGGAGGCCGGAGGGAAAAGACCTTTAGGGAGGCCGAGGCGTAGATGGGAGTATAATATTAAAATGGATTTGAGGGAGGTGGAATATGATGATAGAGAATGGATTAATCTTGCTCAGGATATGGACCAATGGCGGGCTTATGTGAGGGCGGCAATGAACCTCCGGGTTCCTTAAAAGCCAGTAAGTAAGTAAGTAAATAAATAAGTTAATAGGAAACTACTGGATGGATTCTATCACACTCACAGTCGGTAATTATCAGTTATTTTGTTCATGACTTATGAACAGCAAATGTACAGTAATATTGACACTCAAATGTCAAAATTTCATACGCTCAAAACAACTTCTAACATTTTTTTCTCCTTCTCTTCATAACTCAAGAGACGGTGCCAAATAAACGATCAAATAATAAATAATAATTTATTCAAATAAAATAAACACATTGCAATAGAGTGGATCCTGAAAAGCACATCTTGTGATCAGTGGCAGTTCAATATTTGCAAGGCATTGAAGAAGGCTGCAAAAATCAATCTTTTTGACTTACGGAAAACAAAATTGGATGTACAGTATGTCGAGGAACATATAGGATTCAGAATAATATTTTAATTCACTACGGAAGCTTATTCGGGCTATTAAATTTTATTTTAACTCTGATTGAGGTTCTGACTGATATGTACATCACATCTCACTTGGCAATATGTCAGAGAAAGAACAATTGAAGGCTCCCTGCAAAAACGAGGTGCTCCACTTTTACAAAGTTGTGAAAAAATAAAATAAACATTCCAAAAGTTTCAAATTTAACTGAGATTCTTTCCTTTTGCAGAATGTTTCAGAAGTTTCATTTTATCACTCAATAATTTATTATAATCAGTAATTCTGGGGGGAAAATATAAACAAATGATGGATCTCCCGCCTTTTTTCAATAAAATTGGATATAATTAGCCATGGTTTGCACTGAACACACAATTACTGTGTCAATATCATAAACTACAACAAAAGACATAACATAATATATAGCCTATACACACACACACACACACACACATAGTAATAGTAGTAGTAATATTTATTTATTTAACCTGGTAGAGATAAGGCCGTCAGGCCTTCTATGCCCCTCTACCAGGAGATTCCAACTACAATATCAACAATAAAATTACAATTAGTATTAAATTTACAATTACAATTACAAATAATATTACAGTTAGTATTAAATTTACAATTACAATAAAATCAAAGTACGAAAAGATTACCTGAATAATTAAAGCTAGATAATTTATCATAGAGAAACAAAGAATATTTTATATTTACTGAATTACAAATTAAATCTAGAATAACAAAATTGTATAGTGATGAAATTACTGAATATTGAAATATTTTGTGATAGATTAAAGAAACTATTTACAAGTAATCAATTACTGACCAAGTGCCTAGTAAGTTTTCGTTTGAATTCAATTTTATTTCGACAGTCCCTGATGCTAGCAGGTATCGAATTCCAGAGTCTTGGCAGGGCTATTGTGAAAGAAGATGAGTATGAGGAGGTGCGATGGGATGGTATTGTTAGTATTGTTTCATGACGAGAGCGTGTGTTCAGATTATGGTGGGAAGAAAGGTAAGTGAAGCGAGACGACAGGTACGAAGGAATAGAAGAGTTCAAGATTTCGAAGAGAAAGAGAAGTGAATGTAAATTTCTTTTCTTATCTAGTTTAAGCCAACCTATTGCTTCCAGGGATGGGGTAATATGATCATATTTACGAACATTGCTTACAAAACGTACACACAAATTATGAGCACGTTGAAGTTTCATTTTGTTGTCGCTGGAGAGGTCAGTCACACACATATTTAACCGTAAGTAATGTCATTAATTTCAGGGAGTTATTCTTTGAGATATTTCAAACAAAAAACTTTCATACAATTTTACTTGGTTTTCTTCCTTTTCAAAATAAAAATCGTATAATGAACATTCCACAGCGTGTTTTGGGAAAGCCATTGATTTAATTCCCAATACGCTCGATCATTTTAAAGGAGCAGTGTATTATGATAATAAATGATTGAAAGAATGTTAGTTTTGTCTTTTAAATGTGCAGAAATTTGATCCGAACCAATGTAACTTTGTAAAATTCCTTTGCAGAACGAAAAGTTACATTTGTCCGGATCAAATTTCTGCACATTTAAAGAACAAAACTAGAATTCTTTAAACAATTTATTATCATAATACACTGCTCTCTTAAACTGACTGAGCATATTGGGAATTAAATCCATGGTTTCCCCAAAATACGCTATCATATGTTTCATATAAAATATTTTTATCTCAAAAAAGGGACCAAATATGAGCAAAATTATTGTATTAAACATTTATGTTTGAAATATCTCAAAGAATAATCCCCACAAATTAATAACACTACTTACGATCCATCCTGTATATAGCTTTCGGAGCTACCTCCTTTTTTTAACGAAACGATTCTTAAGCTCAGCTCCAATTCCACTGTAAGTTACTACCTAATGCTAGCAATCACACTGTTATTGTACTAAACGATCGGGCATGCTTTTTAACGTATGAAACAAATAAAACATCAATTTCACCAAAAAGTGGAGCTACTCACTTCATACAGAGAGGCTCTCAATTGTTTGTATACATCTGATGTCTGATTAGAGTAGTTTGTTATCAGTCAGCGATGTATGCAATGGAGGGGGAAAGGAACTGGCCACTCTACCCCATTATCTCCTGGCTTACTTGCTTCATGAATGTAACCTTATTAGTATCACTTAATTCTTTATTCTATAAACCTTCAAACAGCTAGAATGTATGTCACTTAATTAAAACCGTTACTTTTTATATGGGCGAATCCAGAAATGCATATAGAGTGTTAGTTGGGAGGCCAGAGGGGAAAAGATCTATGGGGTGGCCGAGACGTAGATGGGAGGATAATATTAAAATGGATTTGAGGGAGGTGGGATATGATGGTAGAGACTGGATTAATCTTGCTCGGGATAGGGACCAATGGCGGGCTTATGTGAGGGCGGCAATGAACCTCCGGGTTCCTTAAAAGCCAGTAAGTAAGTAAGAAGTAAGTAAGTAAGTACTTTTATACGCTTCAATTTTCTTTAGGTACTTAGTCCCGGGTTTCTCTAAAGACTAAACGTAATTATTTGCAAAGCAACGACTTGGTGCAACGAAGTAATGCAAAATATTGTCACGACATATCGTGTTATGATTCACTGTAAAACCCGCCTTGTAATAGATTGCAGACACAAAGTGTCCCCGAGCATAACATCCCGGTGCATGTTGGCTGTGGCGTGACAGTATTTATTAGAGTGCACGAAATTTCACACAATTTCCCCTTTCTCTTCCACGATTTTCTGTTTAATTTATTTCAAATAGCTTATATCACTTCTTCCACTAATCTTTTATACCAAATGTTATTGCTGTAATATGAAACAATATCCTTTTCCACATGTCACTAGCAAAACCAGCAAGTTTCTATGGAAACAGACTCGCTTATTGCAAAAACTAAATTAAAGTTCTCCGTCTTTTTTTTTTTCGATTTAAAATGTAATTAAGTAAGCCAGTGTCGTCACACTTTCTCATTACGTTTTCAGACGTTTGACGAAGATTCAGTTCCATATCACGTTACCATTCCTATTTCCATTTCTGCTTTCTTTTGTTTAACTACCATTTAAAGAAGTAGGCTACAGTAGTGGCAAAAACCGGACCGACCGTTGTAGCTGATTTCAGATAGACTGGTAACTAAGACTATCGTTGTTCGAATCCTGCCTGGGAAGGAAACTTTTTTTTTGTTCCTTATTCAAATTTATTCCCAATACTTTTCGGTCGCTGGTAAAATTCATGTTCTGGGAATAATAAGTTAATGAAGTAGTAAAATATCGCTGCAATTTTCATTCCATTACCCTAATTCTTGCATGGGCATTAGAAGTATACTTTCTTCTCACTGTTTATAATTTTTCCAAGTTGACTCATATAACTCAATGTGCACAATTTCCCTTTATACACATCTTTATATAATTTTTAATTAATTAGCTTTTAAGAAACGTTAGTTGAGTGAAATGTAAGAGGTGTTAGTTATTAATAGCATGCATCTTTGTTACTTGTCAGACAACCACTTCTTAAAGAAAACCATTCAAGCGAAAATAATTCACAGACAAAGTCTCTGGAATACAGAACCTGTGTCTATTTATAGGAACTTACAGTGAAAAGCTGGTAAACTGTCGTTACAACGAGCGACCCGGCTCTTAGAATAATCGTCATGAGACGCGAATTCCGACTTTATTTTTAGCATCTGCATCTCCACAATATCTCAAATAAAAACTTCATATTTCTAGCATTTAAATCCCTTTTTATTGTTTTATTTCCGTTGTGACTATAGCTATACTTACTTACTGGCTTTTAAGGAACCCGAATTTTCATTGCCGCCCTCACATAAGCCCGCCAATGGTCTCTATCCTGAGTCTCTATCATCATATCCCACCTCCCTCAAATCCATTTTAATATTATCCTCCCATCTACGTCTCTCTTTTTCCCTCCGGCCTCCCAACTAACACTCTATATGCATTTCTGGATTCGCCCATACGTGCTACATGCCCTGCCCATCTCAAACGTCTGGATTTAATGTTCCTAATTATGTCAGGTGAAGAATACAATGTGTGCAGTTCTGTGTTGTGTAACTTTCTCCATTCTCCTGTAACTTCATCCCTCTTAGCCCCAAATATTTTCCTAAGAACCTTATTCTCAAACACCCTTAACCTATGCTCCTCTCTCAAAGTGAGAGTCCAAGTTTCACAACCATACAGAACAACCGGTAATATAACTGTTTTATAAATTCTAACTTTAAGATTTTTTTGACAGCAGACTGGATGATAAAAGCTTCTCAACCGAATAATAACAGGCATTTTCCATATATATTCTGTGTTTAATTTTCTCCCGAGTATCATTTATATTTGTTACTGTTGCTCCAAGATATTTGAACTTCTCCACCTCTTCAAAAGATAAATTTCCAATTTTTATATTTCCATTTCGTATAATATTCTCGTCACGAGACATAATCATATACTGTGATAGCTATACTATCCTTTAAAATTAATTAGCTTAGTTATTTTAAGCCAAAAGTTTCATTCTTAATTTTATAGACATTTATTCATTTGGACAGGAGAATGAAGCTTGCTGTGTTGCACTCTGGAATCGGCTGCGGCTCCCTTAAATTTCATAACAAACTCCTAACTCTGCAGTTAACGTTTTAGGTATTTATTTTGTTTGAGGAACTTTTAGACCGAAGAAATACTGCAGTTATGTAAATAGTTTGTTATAATCTTCTGACAAACCGCATTTAAGACGCACTGTCTGCATCATTTGTTACATTACTGTGTGCAGTATTCAAGGTATGGAATGTTTCAAGTCATTTGCAAATAAATCGTCCATCTGTGTTATTATTCAAATAGAGCATCCGTTATTTTTAGTAACATTGCTACATTTCGTATGCACTATTCCCGCTTCAATTTAGTTGTACTGTACATGCTAAATGCGAATAAAGTTCGTCTAGCACGAAGGTCTAGGAGAAACCGTTCTGCATAAGTTAGACAGACAGACGGCCAGCCGAAATCTGCTTTGCAGCAAGAGAAGTTTATCTTCATTGGAATGATGATTAATGAGAATTAGAAATGATTAAAGATTTTAACCATTTTAGTAAGTGCGAAATTTTTCTATCTTTGCAAGAAAGATCCACCTTTCGGAGATATATAGTAACCTATGTGTTTAAATTCCATCATCATTGAGAGAAAAGAAAGCGAAATACATAATATGGATTCATTCGTGGAAGACCGTTGTTGGCAGAGGTCTGCATCGGACGTTTTCGCTCGAGCGCCAAGTAGTTCATAGCATAATCCGATAGGTAGCGCACATGCATGACGGGTAAAATTGTCACGAGCGATAAATCCTCGAACGGTAAAAACCGAGCGTTAGACATTCGTTCTTGTTGCAGTGATGAACTGTGTAGATGTTATATGTATTATATGTAGATGTTTATCATTTTCAAAACTTTGCAGTGTTTAACTAACCTCTCCATAGTACAACTAAAAACTTGCTTTAAAATGTAATATAAATGTTGTAGGTAGGCTAATTTCTCCCCCCCCCCCCACACAGGAGTGATTTTGTTTTTGCCACATCTGATAGATGTTATTGCATGTAAATGTAATTATTATAAACGGAGAATAAAATCACGATAATGCAAGAACTGTATCAAGTTTTCTATTAATAATGATAATAATAATAATAATAATAATAATAATAATAATAATAATAATAATAATCTCTAATAATTAGTGTATGAATCTTTACGTCTGTAACAGTTGTGCAGCATGATTATTCGTTTTATTATATTTTCTGTGACGTTATCTCTGTACTAATATTGTTATTAATCTACTGCTATATCAATAATATTTTGTAAAACGTTTATACATTGTCGCAGTATATAGGCGGAACACTATGTATGGACCTATCATATTATGTATGTGGTAAATCAAATATTGAATAATTATTAATTAGCAATAATAACTGTATATCGAAGTTTTTCATACTATTTTATTTATAACTTCATGTTCCTGTTTTGGTACGTTCCATTGACTGTTCCATTAAACGTTTGTCATAAACGCAGAAAATAAAGCCTTATTTTTACCGTGTGAGCAAAACATATGTGTATCTTATCTGTCGCCTTCCACACAAGATAAGACATGTCGGTGAGATGACCTTGTACTGTGCTTCTATTTATTACGAGCGTATCACGACCGATCGTATCTCACTCGAGGGTGCGACACTCGACCGAGTTCAATCGAGCGATTTAACTCCAATGCAGCACTCTGGTTGTTGGTAACGGATTCTATAAAACAATCTCCTTCCTTCGTCTTCCCTGATGACGCAAGCGATACTAAGTTCCAATCTATAGATGTACGATATAGTAATCAGCTGCAATCCAAAAATCTTCCTACAAAAGACAATGCAGTACAAATAACATTAATAATTTAAATAAAATAGAAGCAAGAGAAAATGACAAATGAGAAACGTTAGCGAAACATAAGAAAAAGGGAAGGAAGAAAAATAAATGAAGAAAATGAAAATTAAAAGGAAAAATAAAACAGGAGACATAATGGGTAATCAGATAAGAGGGAAATGAGCAGAGGTAAGATTAAAAAATGAGACAACCGTAAGAAAGGAAAAAAGTATTAAATACATGAGAGTGAAGAGAGGAAAGCAACAGAAAGACTCAGAAGGAAGACACTGAGAAAAAGTGAGAGAAGCAGAGGAAAACAGAACTGAGGCTGTACAACATGATAATGCAAGAAGAGGGGAGAAAAGGTGATGAGGAAATTGGGAAGGAATGAAAACGACAAAGAAAGAACTGAAAGTAGCGAAAGAGATGCGAAACACAGTGGAAGTAAGTTATAAACGAGGAACATATTATATACAAAGGAAGATATAATAATGAAAAATAGAAATAAAGTGGAGAAATGTCCAAATAAAGAAAAGAAATGGAACGATGCAAGAGATATTATCGGAAAAGAGAGCCTATTGAAAAAGAAATTAAGAAGTTTGTTGTTTAGTCAACTGTCCTATGACAGGTTTGAACGTCATGAAGCAACTAAGCCAGGAGATAATGCGGTAGGGTGTCCAGTTCTTTTCTACGTCCAATGCATACATCGCTGACTAGCAACATATTACACTAATCATATTTCAGATGCAGCCCATACAAACAATTGAGGCAGTAGCCGGAAAATGGGCCCATAGTCTATAGGCCCCTTTTCGGGAGAAAGTTTAATTCGATTCTCCGTTTTATAATCTACTTGTTTACAAAGTTTTGTTTCAATATCTTGTAAACAAAGGGCAGGGTAGCTAATTGAATGAACCCATGCACCCTTGCGTAATTGTGGAACTCAGTAAACATCATTGAAGATGATCCTCAAGGTGAGTGAGTCCATCCAGGATGTGCACTGAAGTGTAAACTGCACTCTGAAGATAAACTTTGAAGTGAGTGTGAATCCATTCTAGATTAACACTAAATAATCTGTAATCTGTAGGCTATTCTGTATCCAACAGATATTTTTTATTTCCACGTATTCGGTACAATTTATGACGTAACTATGAGATATATGTAAGAAATTTAATTTTATTAAAATGATTATGGACTTGTAAACATCTGTAGACCTAATGTGCGGTGTTTAATGTCTTCTAAAATATAGTCATATTGATAGAATTTTGATAAAATAAGGCTTGTTCTCTGTAAAAATGGCCTATAAAATGTTCCAATAAAATATGTATATTTATAACACTATTAAAGTCGGAATGAATTACTTAACTTGTAGACAAATATTGTTGTAACAGTATGAAAATTATTATTTTGATAAAAGTGCATTCAAATCGCAATTACATAATAGTAATATGCGTCACAAGAGCGGTATGTAGAAGTTTTCATGTTCGAGGAAAAGTTTGAAAAAGCGAAACGTAGTTGAGCTTTTTTAATTTCCGAGATTTGAAAGAAAACATACCGCTCGTGTATCGTACATTATCTTGTGCGAAGATCGTTTATTACATACCTGAAAGAGGAATTTCTAAATAGTTGCAATGAAATCTCCATCTTGGTTTCTGTTCAATGACGGCAAATTTGCAAAACAAAAATATCTATCTTGAATACTGTTGCTTTAAAATGTTTTCTGTGTTTACTATACTCCAGCAGGCCGTGATATACGTCTGTTTTCTTTTCCCCCAGTCTATGATGAGTCTGGAATCTTGTTGATTTTTTCACGGCTTCCTTAATGTTGCTTGCATCACGAATGAAGTAACTTCAGTGGAGTTGTAGAGTTTACTTAATTTTTGCAAATATTTAAAAACAATAATTAACAGTGCAATTTAGGTGAAATTTCAGTGGTAAGTTTCCAATTTATAATTATTACTATATTGAACGTCTCTAAAAATAATATGTTAAAAACCTAGTAGTTGTAATCCCCTGGTAGAGGGGGAAGAAAAGGCCTAATGGCCTTATCTCTACCAGATTAAATAAATAAATAAATAATTAAATAAATAAAGCAGTAAAATCAATATGTCACTTAAGCGGTAAGAAGAGGGAAATTGTTATGTGTTAGTTTGGGAATACTGAATGTGGAATTTTAGACTTTCCGCGGGTTGGTTTTGTGCGGAAACCAAACAAATACGCACGATCTCGCACAAAAATAAATCTTTCAATCTTTGTTTTCTCGAAACATGACTTTTGCTTATGGTCCCTTTTTCATGCTACCGCCTAAATTGTTCTTCCTCTGACATAGCCTATATCGTCAAGTGAGATGTACTGCCTGATAACAGATGTGCAGAACATATCAGCCAGAACCTCAATCAAAGTATGTAAGTTGTTTATTATTCAGTACAGCTACATCAGTAATGCAGTTGATTAGCTTTCGCATAGGAATGTTTCATTAACTTTCCAAACAACCGGAACAACTCGTTGTGATGGGCCGCTACAACTGCTGAGACTTGTCGCAACATCCAATGCAATTAGCGGCTGAGTTACGTTATCGAAAATTGAGTCGCGGAACCAGAGCTGCCCGTCACTGCTGCCCCAGGGGACGGACGGGTGTCGCCATGTCGCCCACCGCACAAGCAGATGTGTTATTACTTCTCATTCGCCTCATTAGCTGCGAATATTGCACTTCTAGTGACGATGTTGTGTGGATACCAAGCCGTCTGTGATTCCATTTCTAAGCTCAATGTTTGTCTCTTGTCACGTGCTGTCCTGTGTTGCCTCAGCCGTGTCCCCGTGCTATGCTGACCACAAGAAAGAGGAGGCCCGCAATGTGTTCTTGTCTACTACTGAACAAAACATATGTCGGTACTTCCTTCCATACAGCGCATTGGCTTGTAAGTCGGTGGTAATAAAAATAAGAAGAAGAAGAAGAAGAAAAGAAGAAGAATACTTACTGGCTTTTACGGAACCCGCAGGTTCATTGCCGCCCTCACATAAGCCCGCCATTGGTCCCTATCCTGAGTAAGATTAATCCAGTCTCCATCATCATATCCCACCTCCCTCAAAAATCCATTTTAATATTATTCTCCCATCTACGTCTCGGCCTCCCCAAAGGTCTTTTCCTCCGGCCTCCCAACTAACAACCTATATGCATTTCTGGATTCGCCCATACGTGCTACATGCCCTGCCCATCTCAAACGTCTGGATTTAATGTTCCTAATTATGTCAGGTGAAGAATACAATGCGTGCAGTTCTGTGTTGTGTAACTTTCTCCATTCTCCTGTAACTTAATCCCTCTTAGCCCCAAATATTTTCCTAATCACCTTATTCTCAAACACCCTTAATAATAGTTCCTCATCAAAGTGAATGCAAGTTTAAAATAATTATTATTATTTATTTATTTATTTATTTATTTATTTATTTAGAATATTTTGAAACAACAGCACAAGGCCAATTGCAGTTTAGCACAAGATACAAACAAAACAACAAATGATGATGAGAATGAATGATTTAAATGGCAGTGAGATGATTTATAATCAATATAATAGTTACATTAATCAATTGACCAAATGCAACAAAATAAAAGATAAATAATAATTATTAAATTTAGTTCCGTGAGATAATTAAAAATAATGGCAATTGAATAGAGTGAATTACAAATGTATTAATTCAAATAATAAACGTAAAATCTCAAAAACTTGCTTCACATAAAATTCCAAGTTTTCAATAATCAAATGTGGATTTTTTAAATACATCTGCAGTCATCCGCATAGAGACAGCTGATTTAACCCGTTCAATTCCAAACAATTTCTGAAATCTTAAACTTTCAGGAATGAAGATATATTGATGCAAAGATTAACAATAAAATATCACCCTTAATGACTTTACAAAAAAATTAATAATCAAGATCCTGACGTCTAATAAACAAACTACCGCAATTAAAATATTTGCAATCAGTCTAATAATGAGTTATAATTCTGTGATATATAATAACCATTAAACATTGAGAAACCTGAAACGTGCAATTATAGTTAACAAGTATGAGTTAGAAAATATCTCGTTTACTATATTCCAAATTGACTTTGATTCTGATTCCCACATTTACTAAAATGATATTTTGGACACACTTCGAGGAACAGCCAGTGAAAGAAGATGCATTGAGGATGTTCGGTGGGAGGGAATGGATCTTTGCACAGTTTGTGTGAACTGCTGTCTAGGTTATGATGGGTGGATAACTTTTGAAAACGCCCTGCAAGAGTTGCGGTTGAGAAATGCCATTCCAGAAGGGAAATTCAGTTTATTTTCCTACCTTCTTCTTGCATGTAATAATAATAATAATAATAATAATAATAATAATAATAATAAGACAACATTAATAATAATAGTAGGGATGGTGTTATAATAATAATACAATTTCTTTCTGGCATAGCAGATTGCCTAAACGAATATTGCAGCAGACGAAACGGACGCACATATTATGAACACGTTGTAGTCTCTGAACGAAGTAACGCTTAGGTCAGTAAACAGAAATCACAGTAATCGAAGTGGGGCAGATTTAAATTTTTTCTGGAAAAGGATGAAAATTCTTAAATCGTTCTAAACAAAAACAAAGGTTCAATTTGCTAAAACATGAAAAGTATGAATCAAATTTACAAAGGATTATTTCAAGTCTTTAATCAGTGTATAAATGGTTGTTCAATATTTCAATAGAATTTTCAAAGCAACAAAGGTTACTTGGATAAACAATTTTTTTTTTTTTTGGAACAGATTTTACTAAAACGAAAAACTGTCTTGGAAAGAAAATGTTTTGTCAAATATCTGGGTATCATTATTGATCAGAATAAAATGGCCTCATAGCATACTTATCTTTGTAAGAGCTTGAAAATAAGTTATAAATTCGTTAATTTCGATGCTAGTTACCTATTAGAGTTCTGAAATGTTTATTTGGCCATTATTCAGTCTATCATTCAATATGGTATAATTGTTTGGGGTGGAAGTACAAAAATTAATCTTAGTCCGTTAAATTTACGTTGGACAAAAACGAATAAATAAAAAGCAGTTGATCAAACGTTTCGTAAAATTATCCAACTAAATTAATTTATTCTGTTTAATGGGTATTTAATATTGAACAAATTTATAAGATTTTAATGTTGCTTGATTTTATTAAAAATCTAAATAAGTTTTTATTACAGACCCTTTATGAAAAGATCGAAATATAATCAACATTGTAGTTTCTAAATAAATCTACTGGTCTAAAATATTTTTTATGCTCGGTTGTACAATGCTTTAACTAATTATACACCCAGAACTTCAACATTTAATGCACCTAACATTAACAAGAAACTTATTCATTAATAGTTCAGTTGTTAAATGAAAATCACCATTATGCATTATAAAATCAAGTATATTATTTTGATATGCTATAATTTTGAAATATAATTAGTCGAAACGTCACGGAGGCGATATTATTCTTCTATAGTGTTATATTATATTATATAATTCCATTACGCTGTAATTATATTTTAGTTCCTATTTTATTTTACTTATTTATTTATATTATTATTTTTATTTAAATAATATTCAACTGCGATTCAATTTGTCATCGCTGTTTTTCAATCTCAAATTTTCAAGGTTATATCAAGATTATCTTTTTTTATATTGCTTGTATTATTTTATTTGTATTTCTCTTTGTTTGTTTTTAATTATATTTCTTTATTCTGTATATTTGAAATAAAAAAATGGTTCCGCGTCTTCCAATCATCAATAATGACGGAGAATTGTATGAATAATATTCTTGTTTGAAAGATATCGAACATTTGTATGAAACTTGCATATAATGTTAAGACGCTGATGTTATTGCAAAATTCATGAAATAGCAACCCTTTATAATAGAAACATCATATAGGACTGCGTTTAAAATAAATTATACTTCAAAATATTTTATTTCTGAAACGAAGCCTTATTAAAAACAGTATTTATATTTAATTTTCCTAACAGCCAATTCTTTCACCACCCAGAATTTCACAAATTCTTTTCTTTGTATAGTATGTGATCGAGTTAACAGACAGTCATAAGGAAGTTCATAATGTCCATTAAAAAAGTATTTAATGTTTTCCTTCGACGCAGTTGATCTAAACTAATTGTCTATTAAAGTCCACTGGAATTACAAACAAGGATTAATGTACATGCTATTTTACCCCTTTTAATATTGTGTTGCTTGAAAAGTTATCCAGTGCATTAGTCATGTCACATTAGACTATCCCAATCGTAAATATGGAATTCCATAGATAACAGAACATGGTTCGACTCTAGCCAAGAGGCATTCATTTTATGTCCTCGTTCTGCACATCCTGCCACATAAAATTATGATCGAACATGCATTCTGCAAATTCGCTGTGCGATATATGCACACGGCTGTAATTCCATTTGCTAGCACTGACGTTAATAAAGGGAATTCTGATCAGTGCAAATTTTATGTTGCTTCTCATCCACTTTAACTTTTCATTTATTTAGCTCACTCTCTGTTATTAGAGAGACAGCAATGTTCTGTACGGGCCTGCGTGCTTTAGTTTCTAACTCTCCATTCAATGCATTCACAGCTATTAGATAGACCCACCATAATACTGATGAAGTACAATAAAAAGTATTTAGGCAAATGAATTTATTTCACTCTGTAGTACAAAAGTAGAGGGGGTAATTTCAATAGCTTCTAGTTTGAACTTTCTGCTGTATACGAATCTAGATCAACTTACTCCACATTCTAGTACTAACAAATCGAAATTTAAATAAGGTACACGTACCAAATAACGCCACCTTAACACTTCAGTCACTTTTGCTCTGGAAATAAGTTATGTACAAACACGAAAATTATGAAATGCAAACTGTAATCTTATCTTTACAAAATAGCACAATGAAAATGGATATATTATATACCGAACAAGAATTAGAACTCAAATAGGAAAACTTTGTAAACTGGCGTTATTAGGAACAGGTTGTCCAATTAACGCCACCTATTTTCTAGTAACCTATACACTTATAATTGTTAATGAATTATTTTTCCTAAGGAGAAGCTTTTGTCACCTAGTCTGCTGTCAAAAAATCTGGAAGTTACAATTTATAAAAAACAGTTATATTACGGTTGTTCTGTATGGTTGTGAAACTTGGACTCTCACTTTGAGAGAGGAACACAGATTAAGGATATTTGAGACTAAGGTTCTTAGGAAAATATTTCGGGCTAAGAGGGATGAAGTTACAGGAGAATGGAGAAAGTTACACAACACAGAGCTGCACGCATTGTATTCTTCACCTGACATAACTAGGAACATTAAATCCAGACGTTTGAGATGGGCAGGACATGTAGCACGAATGGGCGAATCCAGAAATGCATATAGAGTGTTAGTTGGGAGGCCAGCGGGAAAAAGACCTTTGGGGAGGCCGAGACGTAGATGGGAAGATAATATTAAAATGGATTTGAGGGAGGTGGGATATGATGGTAGACACTGGATTAATCTTGCTCAGGATAGGGACCAATGGCGGGCTTATGTGAGGGCGGCATTGAACCTCCGGGTTCCTTAAAAGCCAAAGGCAGTAAGTAAGTAAGCAAGTAAGTAAGCAACACAAATTGAACTAAGCGACTAAATTTGAGTTTCTGTTAATAAAAGATACAAAATCACTCAATACTAATGAAAGATTCTTGATCTGAAACTTAGACACCGGATGGATTAGGAAAATATGTTTTCCAGTGACTCCTTACTTTAAAAAAAAAGAGACAATGTGACACAGTAGAAGGTTATTAAGGACGAAAACATTTACCTTAGTTTAATATGAATGTTTTCCAATAAATAAACAAAAAAATTAAGTTATGTAAAATAAAAAAAAAAATTAAGAGTTTTGATAATCAATTGAACCAATATCATCACTGCACATTCAACATTTGTAAGTTGGAAGCCTAGTGATTTTCCTGATGTTTTCATACTGATGCTGTACTGTCAGCCTTAGTACTAACATAACCTAAAATTTTGTCTGTAGACCTTTAACGCCACATGGCGTTAAAGCGGTACTGAGTACTTGATAGCATGACATGCCTGTTTCTCTAACATTTTAAATTTTATAGATAGCAAATAATTTCTATACACAGAAGAATGTGTAAGCATCACGAAAATATATAGTTTAATGTAGTTATTATATGCTCAACACACAACATAAAATATTGCCTCTTATCTGCATATAAGAACAGCCATTCACTATCAACACACAACAGGAAAATGATGGAATATAATGTCACTCGTAAATGTCAGCGCACAGCTAGTAACTCATTTCATCACTAGATTGCAAGCGAATGCAGGCTACAGTAGTGCACTACCGAAAACTTGTGCCGTTAACAAATTTTAATAGGGTGGCGTTAAAGGTATACATGGCGTTATTTGGCTCAGGGACCTTATATCTTTTTTGGTCCGAGTGGAAGAGATGATCCAATGTTATATCAACACTTATTCTGATTCTTCGGATATTCAGAAGTATTCACTGTAATTTTACCAGGATTTGGTATAATTTCACACATCTAATATTAGTGCGGAATATTCAGGTTTCATTATAAAAAGCGTTGAACTAGGAATTCAAAGTCAAGTAGAAGCGAAATAAGAGACGCAAGCAGTATGTGAAAGTGAAATAAGTAAATACCTACATCATCTTTCACACTGGCAACAGCAGCAGTGTAATGTACATTGGCAAC
>JAJSOF020000029.1:8581715-8601715 GCA_025594305.2 Periplaneta americana
TGATCCAGGGAACATTCGTGTTTGATAGAAGGATAAATCGTTTAATATGTTACTTAATTTAAATTGTATTTAAAAAATTAAGATGCGATCATTTTGGTCCAGAGAGCAATCATTTGGTGCAATGAAAATTCCTTTAACATGTTTCTTAATTGTTATTGCATGCAACCATAGTTTAATGAAGACTGACATATCATTTAGTTTTAATGTGTATACTTTATATTACTTGCTATATGTTTCAGTAGTTACTGTAATAACATTGTAGAATTATGTCCATTTAGAGAAACTACAATTTGCAATGGTGAAATAATAATTAAACAATTAATTAGCTTCCGATATTACTTCATACAAATACAGAAACATTGTCTTAGGCCTTGTTTAATAGTTTTCGATTGTTATTGTCAATGCCCCTTACAGACGAAGTCATTTGTTTTTATTTCAGTCCAGCGCCTTAGATGGCGTTGTTAATGTAATTTTAAAACTCATTTATCTCATTAAATATCAGTCCTATAAAAATTTTTCAATGAATAAAACTTATCAGAAATTATTTTTAAAGAAACTTTTCTTATGTAATATTTTTCATGAAAATCAATAATAAGCGAGATATTTCGATTTATTTAATTCAGGCCCCCTTATAACCCCCCTTTTAAATAATGTATTTTGAATGCCTTATAGTCTAAAATCTAAGTTACAACGAACTTAATTTATATTCCAATTTTCATATATATCGGTTCAGCCATTATCGCGTGAAAAGGTAACAAACATCGAGACAGACAGACAGACAGACATACAAACACAAATTTCAAAAAAGGGATTTTCGGTTTCAGGATAGTTAATTATACATGTTAACATCAATTATTTTTGGAAAATCGATAATTACCAGAAAAATTTTGGCTACAGATTTATTATTAGTATAGATAAACTGAGCTGTACTGGATTGCAAGGAGAGCTATGGAGAACATGATCGAACCTGATGGCGTAGGATAAAATATGCTATAAATTAACAAATGTAAACATTTGTACGTTCATATTTATATCGTTATAATGTTCAGAAGTGTCAAGTGAAAAGAAAAAGGTCCGGTATCCACGCAGTCGGACATCACAGAAATTTCTCTGTTCTTTCGCAGCGCACATTTGTCTACAAATTCTGTCAAATAGAAAACCCCTGGGAGAATTTTTTATAGCACAGCCAGCAGACATTACAATACAAGGGAACATCTGGAAAGTCGGACTGAATGGTTTGTGGATTCTTTTACAATTTTCGGACACATGTCCTAATATAATTAACAAATTTGATCACAGTATCCGTTACGTGTTTCATTTTAAGAACACTTGTACACAATATTTGATTATGAATGGCACAATGGAGGCTAAGTGATATACAGTTGGTCTTTTTTCACTGCATTCTGTTCCTTAAAAATCCCTATGAACCAATTTCGCTTCCCCATTATGGCTACTACACCGTTCATGTTTACTAATACTGATTTATTAAAGGAGCTCCATTCTATCCAGTCATTGTTCAGTTTCTGTGAATATTCCTGCAGTGTTTACCTTCAGAGAAATTAAATACGTTAACCGTTCAGTAACACAGTGATGCATGTCCATAGCACACACAAGTATCACGAGTTGTACTCTATCTGAAATGTCCGTGCTCTCGTCTAGCCTTCAAGAGTGTTGAAATGTTTATACAATTCTTACAATTGGCGTTCTACATCTTGAAGAAATTATTGAATTCAGCTAACAACTGTATTTCAGGACAAGGGAATTGGATTAATTTATCTGCGCCACTTGGTGACAGATATTTATTAGCCTGGGTTAAACATTATTTACTAAATGGGCGTTCAGTGAGCGGGCGACATGTCTGAGATATTCTGAAACACAATTCGTAACTAATGCATAATGTAAACTTGTTGCCCTTAAGCGAAACTCAACATCCATCAGGGACTTCTTCACTCTGTGAAGATTAATGAAAATATTCTTACGAAAACAAATGTTACATTTTATACAGTGTGTATTTGTGCCCTTATCGGATGTTGAGACGCCATTTTTAAGCTTCCTGTGCTATGGATTTTTAAATCACTCGCCCACTTTTATCGACTTACGGTAACTTCATTTTTTTTTGCTACATTGCCAGACAAAAATGGATATAATTTCTGAACTATTAAAGATACATGCATGAAACTTAGAACACACATTCTTAGACTATTAGGAAACTTTTCTCTGTAACAGAATTTTGTTAATTGATTTCATTTAAAACTACGTCCGTTTGTTTGCAAGAAAGGAAATCAGAAAAGTGTTATTAAATTTGAATTGTTTATTTTACAAACGTAGGGACAAATATCAAAATTCTGTTACAGACAGTTTGTAGAACATGCTTTTGCAAGTACATTGCAAAAAACGGGACGAATCTACCTTTCAAAAATGGTTTAGATATATCGGTTTTAGTAAAATCCTGCATTCGGTATATTCTTTTTTTCAAATCTGGACCCCCCACCCCAAATAATATATTTTTTTTAAATACTTATTTTTGGTTTAGTTGCTACAGCTATGAGCTCTCTACATACTTACTTACTCACTCACTGGCTTTTAAGGAACCCGGAGGTTCATTGCCGCCCTCACATAAGCCCGCCATCGGTCCCTATCCTGAGCAAGATTAATCCAGTCTCTACCATCATATCCCACTTCCCTCAAATCCATTTTAATATTATCTTCCCATCTACGTCTCGGCCTCCCTAAAAGTCTTTTTCCCTCCGGCCTCCCAACTAACACTCTATATGCATTTCTGGATTCGCCCATACGTGCTACATGCCCTGCCCATCTCAAACGTCTGGATTTAATGTTCCTAATTATTTCAGGTCAAGAATACAATGCGTGCAGTTCTGTGTTGTGTAACTTTCTCTATTCTCCTGTAACTTCATCCCTCTTAGCTCCAAATATTTTCCGAAGCACCTTATTCTCAAACACCCTAACCTATGTTCCTCTCTCAAAGTGAGAGTCCAAGTTTTACAACCATACAGTACAATCGGTAATATAACTGTTTTATAAATTCTAACTTTCAGATTTTTCAACAGCAGACAAGATGACAAAAGCTTCTCAACCGAATAATAACAGGCACTTCCCATATTAATTCTGTGTTTAATTTCCTCCCGAGTGTCATTTATATTTGTTACTGTTGCTCCAAGATATTTGAACTTCTCCACCTCTTCAAAAGATAAATCTCCAATTTTTATATTTCCATTTCGTACAATATTCTCGTCACGAGACATAATCATATACTTTGTCTTTTCGGGATTTACTTCCTAACCTATCTCTTTACTTGCTTCAAGTAAAATTCCCGTGTTTTCCCTAATCGTTTGTGGATATTCTCCTAACATATTCACGTCATCCGCATAGACAAGTAGCTGATGTAACCCGCTCTCCACATAAAAAAAATTAATATTTTATACCAAATAGGAAAAAAGTTTACAAAATACCATCCTCTCCCCTTAAATCATAGACAACTCTATATGTACATGTAACTGTCTTTCCAGAAACCGAGCATAAGTATGTGCATCTACTGCGGGCTCCACCCTAGAACAGCCAGTGAACCGCCTTGTCCGTATGTGAGTTGGGTCACTAGACGTACGCGGTGAATGTATTGCGCTTTCCCTTCCAACCCTCACCATCCAACTGCATTAAGGTTCGCAGAGTAATCTCAGCTTACCCCCTTATGTGCAATCCTGAACTAATTGTGAATGGCTCGAGGTGGCGTTGTTTATGACGTAGTAGTACAGTTAAATATGACGTGAATGTCGACAGCTTCAATCAGGCTAAGAATCGGGCGGGCAGTATAAACGAGAAGCCAACCCGGATACTGAGATGCCCTCGTACTTTGCTACATTAATCAGAAACTGGCTGGACTGTGCAGGGAGGTGATGTGTTGTGCTCTGCACACAGCTAAGCTATTTGGACTGGATGGATGACCAAGGATTGGGCTCATGAAGAATGACTGTAGCTGTTTAATTCAACCATCACACTAATATTTGCCATTCTAGTTTTGTGCAGATTAAATGTACAAAAGATAAATGATACCTCATTTAAAAATAGCTCCACAAATACCATAATTCTGTTAGAAGAATATGTATCAAGTCTGTTTTAAGTAGTTCGTTAAGCAATACCAACGGATTCTACGTTATAAACCTGTTCATACAATTCACCACGACGAAATCAACAACTACAGGGCCATCATTTTAGTTTTACTTGCATTTTTATTGTACCTGCATTTCTGAATGTACTTCACTCCCACCCCTTCACTAATGTCCTTGCTCCCGTCAGACACACAAACTTACGGCCGCTGTTGCGTTCGAAGTCTTCAAGCAGTGAAGTAAACACTGCAGTGTATAGTGTGTTTCAGAAATGTGGTTGCGTTTTCTATAGAAGAAAGAACCTATATTAATAATATCGTACTAAAAATTATATTGAAGAAACGATAAATTCAATTTCAGAGAATATGATTCAAAATGTTTTTAATAATATGCGTAAAGAATTGAAGCTGCATTGTAATGAACGGCAACCATTTTCAGCAACTTGTTCAAAAATTCATGTTAGCTTATTTTGAATTGAGGTGGCTAGAAGCAAAGGAATGCTAGTGACATTTGTAATAACATGAGTTAAGTGCATCCAGTGTAAGCTAAAGTATCTAAAATTTTAGTGGCAAAGGGATATTTAATCGTATCACACATTAAAATGTAAATAAAAAATTTCACCGGTTTTACGAAACCTTAAATATATTTAATCCCCATTTTCTCAAAAGTAACTTAAGTGCACTTACAGCCCTTTACTTACGACCCCCTCAATTTAAATGCACTCTCTATATTGTATGTTAACATCAATAATTAATATGCTAAACAAAGTAGACATTACATAACGAACATAGCCGCCTGAAAAGTTGAGTTTTTAGAAAAAAAATGTTACTACTCTACTGTATTTTGATAAATTCCGTAAAAGTGATAATCAAACTGAAAATCGTAATATCGTATTTCCCTACAACATAAATGGATACACTACTTTTCTCTCCTCCTATACCTAGTAAAATGATTTGTTTACATATTGCACTAGTAACATCAAACTCCTGTAATGGAAGGGGGCAACAGTGTTTCCGAGTATAGCCAGGTTTAGGTTAAAAATGTTGGTAAAAATAAAGTGATGTCCCTGTACTTACTGTCGGTGACTCAGGAGAAGACGAGAGCGGACTGAGGAGGAAGGGATGTGAACAGATAACGTATGACAACACGTGCAATATTTGTACTGCAGTAAGCGGAAACATTAGGTCTCCTTCTGTTCAACTCAGCTTTAATTTCCATATGCATTGTTACTCATGTTTCCTGCACAGTAATAACCCGGCTACTGGGATGCTTATCTGAGCGATGTTTATAATAATCAACAGCGATAGTCAAGAAGGTCACATTCTTTCCGCTCGTCTTCTCCTGAGTAACGGACAGTAATTGCAAATGGCTTTTAGAAAACCTGGAGGTTCATCGTCGCCATCACATAAGCCTGCCATCGGTCCCTATCCTAAGCAAGATCAATCCAGTCTCTACCATCATATCCCACCTCCCTCAAATCCATTTTAATATTATCCTCCCATCTACATCTCGAACTCCCCAAAGGTATTTTTCCCTCAGCTCTCCCAACTAATATTCTTTGTGCATTTATGGATTCACTCAAACATGCTACATGCCCTACCCATCTAAAAGTATGGGTTTAATGTTCCTAATTTTGTTAGGTGAAGAATACAATACGTGTAGTTCTGCGTTGTGTAACTTGGATTTCATTCTACAGGGACATCATTTTATTTTTACTTCAATTTTTATTGTATCCGAGTTTTTTAATGTACTTCACTCCCACCCCTTCTACTAACGAAGTTCCACCTGTCCCACACAGAACCAAGGCCGCATATAAGAATAAGCAGTACTGAGTTAGTGAGTGGGTTATACTACGTTTCAGAAATATGTTCGTGTTTTCTAATGACGAAAACTTCCAATATTGAATCATATTTTCGCACAGGTACTGTCGTCCGTTTGTCTACGTCGCATCCCGATTTCTCCCACCTGCTTCTTCTCGCTCTATTGTAAAGACTAGTGGCTGGGCTTTCATAGCTCTTTTCTGAAAACATTAATTTATGTTAGGAGTTAATTGGACGTCTACGTAATCTTATGCAACTCTTTAAAATAACTTAAATAAAAGAACCTGTTTAAGTAATTAACTATCACGTGATATCCCTCCTTTCTATGATCCTGTGAAATAACCACTTGGACGGACAGTAGATAGCATGTCTGAGTATTTTTTTCTTTTCGGATCCGGCAGAAGTGAAGATTGAATTTACAGTACTTAAGGTACTCTTTTATAGAGTAAGTGCAGAATTATTTCAACTTGAGTTACTAGTACGAAGGATGAAACTGGTAATTGGAATTAGGTACAATAGTCTATAGTGCGATAATATGCACAAAAGAACTGAAGCTTGCATCGAAATGAAAGGCCTCCATCTTCAATAGGCCTAATGTGTTTAAATATCCATATTATGATTATTTTTCATTTTAACTTCTTTCTCTATATTGTACGCTAATGTGCTGTAGACAGTATAATATACACTGCATAATGAATATGTTCGCATGGATAACTCGTTCGTGAGTAAAAATACTTATTGTTAACACTGTACTGTAACCATTTTGATTAAACAAAACCTAATAAAAATTATCAAACTCAAACTTGCGATATTTCCTACTTTACGTAAATGGATTAACTACTTTTCTTCCCTCCTATACCTAGTAAAGTGATTTGTTTGTATTTTACGCTAGTATCACCGTAGCCCAGTCGTGGAAGGGGGTAGCAAAGGGTGTTTCCGGGTCTCAACCATTAAACTAAAGGTACAGACAGGTTAATATTAAAATAAAATTATTTTTAGTAAAAATAAAATTATGTTCCTGTACTTAGCCTCATATATTTTCCTAAGCACTTTATTCTCAAACACCCTTAACCTCTGTTCCTCTCTCAAAGTGAGAGTCCAAGTTTCAGAACGTACGTTAACTCAAATCACTTTGCCCCAAGGTATTTTACATTCCTCCTGAGACACCGTGTTTTAAAAATACATTACATGTCAGATATGATCTCTTAATTATGAATGCCATAATATGTAACGTATATACTATAAGTGAACCTAATGCCAGAGTACATTTTAATATAAATAATAATAATCCGTGACGCTATAGCCCGTGAAGGGCCCAGACCGACCAGCCGGCTGCTGGTCTCACGCCCACATGCCGAAGCAGAGGTGGATGATCATCCAACCAGAATGGATGTATCGTGTGGTTAGCACGACGATCACCCCAGCCGTTATAGCTCTATCGTAGCTCCCCAAGTGCATCACGATGCTGGGTGGGCACCGGTTCCATACACTGGCCGAAATTTCATGAGAAAATGTCTTCTCCCATGAGGACTCGAACCAGCGCGCATTCCGTAACGCGACTCTTAGGGAGGCTGCCTTAGACCACGACGCCACGGCGCGAGACACATTTTAATTTGGTCATCCTCAAAATAGTATAAAACTGGACAATTTACAGAACTGCATTTCGAAAATATACAGAGTGGAAGTAATACAAGTGCAGATTTTAACAGCTTGGTTTTTTTTTTTTTGATTGAGTACAACAAAAAAATTGTAATATCATATTAGTCCAAAATGAATACATTCCTTATAAGTAGACTTCGTTGAATTGCCACACGCAGCATGCAATCAAGTTGCCGATGTACGGTAGTATAGGGGAGGTGAGCGATCGCCCGGTCTCGTAGTATGAGCAGTTCATGTTAAGAATTGTGACCGGTCCAAATAGATAGAGCAGCTACAGCTAATGTATACCTATGTAAGCACTTGTTTTTGCATTACTGTGGTTGGAATAGTCAAAGCTTAACATTTGTTCAGTGCAGACAAGAATTCAATCAAACATACTACAATGAGTGTGTTGCTGTTCCAAACAATTGCCCCTGGAATACCCTTACCCCCGCAGCCAGTCTTGACCCGTTCGAAAACGATGTTGGATGCTGTTAATTATTATGCAAAATATTACAGCAAAATAATGGAGGTAATTGATGCATCGGATAGCACAGACAGTTCCGCTGTTGCAGCTATAAAATCATTGCCTTCTGAACAGCTATTGGAAGATATTCTGTTCATTGATTCTAATTTTAAAATCGTATCCAAAAGCATCATCCTGTTAGAATCGTCTAAACTACAACTCTCAGAAGCCCTTAATATAGTGGATAAAGTATCACAAACCGTTATCCAAAATAACAATTAATTAATTTCAGAAAAAGTGAAATGTAAGTTCAGAAACATTATTGCTAAAAATTCTGCCTATTTACAACTTCGTATTATAAATGATGTACTATCAGGTCACGACAAGACGTCTGAAGTTGGTGTACTGAAAAGTAGTGACTTTCCGTTCTTAAAATATGCACGTATTACATCGTGTGATGTTGAACGTACATTTTCCCGATATAAAAACTGTTTGAGTGACCATCGGAGGAGGTTCACTTTGCAGTCGCCCAAAATATACGTAACTCTTTACTGCAATGCACATATTCAAGGATATGTGAGTATATTACATTAAATTTTAAGAGTTAATATATCTCACTACAAAATAATTGTGTATTTACATGTTTAGACATTTCCTACTTCAATGATCATTCATTATATTTCTTGAATGCAGGATACAGGTTTTATTGTAACCGCAGTATACTGTTCAGTGTTTACATCAGAGGCATACTCCATCCGTTGCACGTTCCGTTCTCATACAGTCTATACCGCGTGCGTAGTAAACCTCACGATTCTCGTGGCAATTCCACGAAGTATACTTATAAGAAAATAATCTCCCCCCCCCCAATTGTTAACACTGTTTAACTAGACAAATGCTCTCCTTAATATTCTTATTTTTACAGATATCATTAGAGGAAGTGATAAGGAATAATTTATCACTTCGCAGTTTTAAAATAAAATTGACTCAAATTAAATAAAAATTAAGAAGTATCGTTACTTCCTATAATTCCAAGTTTTGGTGTAAAAGCCGATGCAACACACACAGGTCGATTAAACCAAGTTAGATTTTTAACTAATCGGAAGTCTGGCAGCCCTGCTGCGATGACCAAAGGACGGGAGGTTGATATTCAGACCGAGTGCGTGTGTGTACTTGTACGTTAGCCTGCGATGCGCTGTTGACAAACTACGCACAATTTCAGCGTAATTTTCTAATAAACCATGCACTTCATTATAAAACGCAGAATAGTTTTTTATTTATTTTAATATGTTTCACTGTCCCTTTCAATCTGCAAAGATATTATCAAATCCAAATCCAAAATTAATAAAATAATAAAAAAATAAAAAAATTGTATTGGATTTATAGTTTGGGTTTAAACATATTAAACACTATTTAATCTGTATTCACTCTCAATTTTAATTTTATTTTTGTCTGTATTGGAATCCCCTCCTGAGCACGAGTCTTACTCATTCAGGAGTGGGCTAGTTTATCTTTCATTGTATTTATTAACTTGTATTCATTTCAAACTTACTAGCAATAAAAATAAATAAATAAATAAATAAATAAATATAGTACATTATGCAACGAGCCTATAATGATAGTAATTAAGACGCGAGTATGTTTGTTTATGAAACGAGCGCAAGCGAGTTTCATAATTTTCATACGAGATTACCATAATAGGCAAGTTTCATACGACTTTTTATTTATTTTATTTTATTTTATTGGGTTATTTTACGATGCTGTATCAACATCTAGGTTATTTAGCGTCTGAATGAAATGAAGGTGATAATGCCGGTGAAATGAGTCCGGGGTCCAACACCGAAAGTTACCCAGGATTTGCTCATATTGGGTTGAGGGAAAACCCCGGAATAAACCTCAACCAGGTAACTTGCCCCGACCAGGATTCGAACCCGGGCCACCTGGTTTCGTGGCCAGACGCGCTGACCGTTACTCCACAGGTGTGGACACGACTTTTTATGCTCGACCATACTTCTAACTTGAAATTATTCAGAAGTATTCATTTTATTTGTATCTGACTGAAGATCGGAAGTGACCTTGTGCATAGCTCGTATATTGTGAGATGTGCGCAGATGCGAAAGTATTGATTTTTTCCGAGGAACAATAAAGTCATTGACCTTGATGTAGTGTAAAGAATAACATGAACTAATTTTGATGTAACCTGGAAATTGATTTAGAATTGAAAAACGAGATGACAAATTGAATTTATTTGAATATTATTTACAATTAACGCTAATTATTATAGTAACAGAACATAACCTTCTGCGACAGTATTGGATTTCCAGCCTCCGTGACGTTTCCCTCGTTATCTTTCGATTGCATATCCGAGAATAATCGAAAACCTGAACTTTAATGAGTAGGTGTACTTTAATGACATGCATTAAATGACTGCTACCAGGTGTATAATTACTACATTTCGGCATGGTCGAGCATGAAATAAATAAATAAATAAATAAATAACGTGCCATTTCCAGACTATCATTTTGGTGATATGCTTGAAAAACAAAGTAGAGGGTTGGGAACGCGGACGCATATCTTGAGAGCAGTTGGCTTCGTGTCAGATAAGAGCTCCCGCTCACGCCGCTCTGTCCGACAAGCACTCCATCACAGCTACACAATTTGTACATTATCTCTCATTTGAAGAACGCAAAAAGCGCTCTGTGTACAGCAGTGCATATAATTCCGGGCTTCGGTCACTAACAACAGTTTTTCGTGGTCTGTTTCACCTCATTCCGAACAATGAAAGAATATTGACTCAATGCTCTAACACCTTATTTTTATGAAACTATTAAATTTACACCAGCGAATATTTTTATAAAAAGGTGGAACAAACGCTACAGGCCTCCTCCTGCAGAGAGAACATCGGCGAATATCGAACTTCGTCATGCGCGACAAACTTGAATCGAACACGACGACTTAATGCACGAGGCAGGATGGCCCACCTGTCGACGTCGGAAACACGAATACCACGGAGAGGAACTGTCGGACTCGGAAAATCATCGCACAGAATGGGTCAAAGTGTACGGATCCGTCTCGGGTCCAGCCGACGTAAAGCCGAGCGAAGATCACACAATCTAGGCTACCCTGCACAACTCAGTCACTGCTGTAACAATCCAATGCAATCCTTTGTAAGCACTTTGTGAGATTACATATGCGGGCTTCTAACGTTCGTGGCAGCACTTTCTATTAGAGTACTTTATTTCTTGTAATCATTATACACTTTCTTCTATTATCATCTCCCTACCATTTGTTTCTTTGTTTGCCAACATTACAACTTCACAATGTCTGAATAGGTTAAGTATTCGTTAATATACAATTCTTTACGATCGTCTTTTGTTTACCGCATAGATAGTCAACTGAAAATGGAGGCTCCGTTCAAACGTTTTAGTGAAGCTAACATTAGTGAAATAGAATTTCAGTAAGTCAATTAATATTTTATTGTATTAGAGTACTTCATTTCATCTAATCTTTATATACTTTCTTCTAATCGTAAAATAATCTATTAAATCCCACTCGAGTTCTGATTTTCTCTAGATAAATCAAAACGTCTAGTGAGATTACTGTTGACTATTTCGTTTATATGACGTCACTCCATTTTCGACCAATGAAGTGTAATGAAATTTTGAATTCCTGCCAATCACAGTCACACTTTGCGATCATTTTTGCAGCTACATTTATCGCTATCAATTTATCGCATGGTTGTTCTTTTGTTTAGTCGTTGTCGCCAACTGTTTCCCCGTAAATTGGTGATCATGAATAAATTAAGATGCAACTACACGGTTAAACTTTTCTTTCAACTTTAAAGCAATGAATGCAAGATTGATATTTAATATTAATTAATATATTTACGCAGTGAAGACGACGTTCAAAACTGCCCGCCATGTAAATACAAAATCTTCATGCATCTTAATTGAACGTACATTTTAAACTTGATTCTTTCAATATTCTTCCCAGATTGCACGCATACGTGATCGGAATATTGAACTGTGTAGATGCAGCTTTAGTTCCGTTACACACTACAGCCAGAATGCGTTTGTCGAGCTATAAAAAATGTTTTCGTGTAGCACTGATTGTAAGTATAACGGTCAAAATAAGGCACAGCTGAAATTGGTCCTGCTCCCACAGGTAACTTAACCTATAATTGCAGCCTATAAAATTTGTATTTTGTGAATGAAATGAAATAATTAATAGAAAGTCAGATGTTCAAATGTATGTAAATCATTGCATATCAAACCCAAAGACCTTGCATAGTAATAATGTCTTTGATCAAACTACCTTTCGTATTGCGTAATAAAATTCGTGTTTTAATTAGGCCTATCTATACAGAGATGGCTTTACTGTGTAGCAACATGTCTCGTTGTGAATACATAAGCATTGGTATATGGCTGTCCCCACTGTTACTGTTAAATTAAATTATGATTTCAGCAGATAATGAAAATGTATTTATGTTATAATGATAAGAGAAAAGTGCAGTACATGTAATTAACATTGTTAAACCTGTATTTCGCTTTTCGCAATTGGCATTACTGAATAATAACATCGAATTTCTTTATTGCAGTAATCGATATTCATCTACGAGTATTTCGACTTCACAATGTCTGAATAGGTTAAGTATTCGTTAATATATAATTATTAACATTTTGTGATCGAATTTTAAGGATACATTATTTACATTTTTATTTTATTCACGAAATAGTCCTAATAAATGTCACTCGAGGTCTGAGATTTCCCAGATAAATCTCAGACCTCTCGTGACAGTACTACAGATAAATAGCATATGTATTCTAGATTTTCTTCTTTCTATTTCCTTCAAAACAAAGAATTTCATTTCCCTTGACACCATTTCAATAATTTTACAGTGTTTCAATTTCGTAACAATTAAGTCTGACGGGTAAAAAACGTTATTAGCTACATCTGTTGGCTAATACGGAAAACTATCGAGGAGCATTATGCGGGAATCGCGAATTTTTTTATATTCTTTAAGTCGGTTATTTAGCGACGCTGTATCAACTACGAGGTTATTTAGCGTTGATGAGATTGGTGATAGCGAGATGATATTTGGCGAGATGAGGCCGAGGATTCGCCATAGATTACCTGGCATTCACTTTACGGTTGGGAAAAACCTCGGAAAAATCCCAACGAGGTAATCAGCCAAGCGGGGATCGAACCCGCGCCCGAGCGGAACTTCAGACCGGCAGGCAAGCGCCTTAACCGACTGGGCCAATCTGGTGGCTGCGAAAAAAAATATTATGATGATAATAATAAGGAAGTAAACGTCTCACTATCGAAGAAATAAAACAAAATATCATTGTAGAGTTACAAAATTCATGGAAATATTACAGTACTACGAATCCTTGCTGTATAACCTAACTTAAAATACGACATTACGATTGGTGAATGAAATAGGAAGATACTATGTTAATTCGATATGACGTCACTGTAGCGATTCATTGGTAATTCATGCACGACACACTAATTCTTTCGAGGAACAGAAAGATACAACTGCATACATTTTTCATCAGCAATTTGTAATGTACAACACCGTATCCTTGTGGACTAGGCTGCAGACCATCGGGTCAAAATGTAGTAGTCGGGAAGTTCGATAGTCACGGCACGTGAAAGAAATTGAAACTTGTAGGCTACTCATAGCTGTATGCAAATTTACTCATTGACAATTGCTTCTGTCTACTGTGGACGTCTATAAGAAACCAGATCTAGAAGGATTCTAAAGACACTTTTACACTCGTTACAACTTAATAATGACTTGGAACTGGGTCAGATAGTACAAAAGCTGGTACGCTGAAGAACAGAGAACTTTTCCCTCTCATAATATTATTATAAACTAAGTACAGGGCCATCATTTTATTTTTACTTCAACTTTTATTGTACCTGAGTTTTTGAATGTACTTCACTCCCACCCCTTATACTAACGAAGTTCCAACTGTCCTCCACACAGAACCAAGGACTCAATACTGAGTTAGTGATTATAGTACGTTTCAGAAATATGTTCGCGTTTTCCAGTGACGAAAACTTCCAATATTGAATCACATTTTCGCATAGATACTGTCTTCCGTTTGTCTACGTCGCATCCCGATTTCCCCCCACCTGCTTCTGCTCGCTCCACTGTAAAGACTAGTGGCTGGGCTTTCTAAGCTCTTTTCTGAAAACATTAATTTCTGTTAGGAATTAATTGGACGTCTACGTAATATAATGCAACTGTTTAAATTAACTTAAATAAAAGGGCCTCGTTAAGTAATTAATTATGACGTGATTCACCCCCCCCCTTTCTACGATCCTGCAACATAACCACTTGGACGGACAGTAGATAGTATGTCTGAGTAATTTTATCTGTGCGGGTCGGGCAGAAGTGAAGATTGAATTTACAGTACGTAAGGTACTCTTTTATAGAGTAGGTACAGAATTATTTCAACATGAGTTACTAGTACGAAGGACGAAACTGGCAATTGGAATTAGATGCAATAGTTTATAGTGTGATAATATGCACATTAGAACTTAAGCCTGTATCGAAATGAACGGCCACCATTTTCAAAAATGTGTTTAAATATCCATATTATGATTATTTTTCATTTTAACTTCATTCTCTATATTGTACGCTAATGTGCTGTAGACAGTATAATATACACTGCATAATGAATACGTCCACATGGATAACTCAGTTCGTGAGTAAAAACACTCATTGTTAATACTGTACTGTATTTTGATTAAACAAAACCTAATGAAAATTATCACACTCAAAATCGCGATATTTCCTAGTTTACGTAAATGGATGAACTACTTTTCTTCCCTCCTATACCTAGTAGAGTGATTTCTTTGTGTTTTATGTCAGTATCATCGAACTCCAGTCGTGGAAGGAGGTAGCAATCGGTGTTTCCGGGTCTCAATCGTTAATCCAAAGGTATGTATGTATTTATTCACACTGCAATGGGTATATATATATACCCGGCGGCAGTGGTAACTAATTACACTCAATAATGACAATAATAAACTTATTAATTAAAAATACTATTAATAATACTAATAATTAATACTAACAATAATTAATAATAATAATAACAACAACAACAGGGAATATACTAAATTAAATGAAACGATCACTTAAAATAACATTTGAAATAAATCTAATTTGTATCTTAAAACTAAGATCAAACTAAAACCCAGGAGTATGATATGTTCATATCTGCACAAGTACCTTTCAAATTACACTCATTTCGCTGTCAACTCACTGCAATGGAACTACGACACATTTCACTGATTCTATCCTGATTTCACTAACACTTCAAAAACATTTCACTGTTCAAATACTTTGCACTGTTTATAAACTATAAAACTTCACTGACAGCAACACGTTTCACTTACAGCACACTTCACTGACACGACATACTTCTTCACTGATACAACACACTTCACTGACACAACATAATTCTTCACTGATACAACACTTCAATAACAACACATCATTTACACCCTTTAACTACTGTGTATAATTACCGTCTATTAGTAAGGTCCTTAAGCCTATTTTTAAATACATTTTTGGTTGTTGGTAAAGCCTTTAGTAAGTCTGTAGGTAAAGCATTCCAGTCCCTGATGTATAGCCAGGTTTATATAAAAAATGTTAGTAAAAATAAAATGATGTCCCTGTATATACTGTAAATATTCCGGCCTGACAAAGTATGAGTACATTTCTTGCACCGCTTCTAGTTAGAGTAACCAAGAACGAATCTGAAATGTGAAAGTTGGGTAACTTCGGTATGTAACATAGATCGCTTTTTTACTGAAAAGAAAAGAAATTATGTAAATGGGAAGTAGAACCCAGAGTGGAACTTTCTGTTCTTTTCATAGGGCGGCTGCGGTATTGTAAGCTCCGGCAACACGCCTCTTCTACTCCCAATTGAATAATTAATTCTTTGTACTAAAACGTTAACAACGCAGCTAGCCGCGTGACTAGCCTATTAATGCAAACACCAGGCACTCTCCTCCCCTCTCCCCTCTCAACTTGTAATCCCCTCCCCTCGTTTCAATAGACGCGATACAGTCTAATGCTGTACAGGCAATTACCAGTGCCAGCGCTTATTGAATTCCGCATAGCGGATAAGAGACCACTTTTCAGAACAGAACTTTCCAAGATTACAGTTTTTCAACAAATAATAATAATAATAATAATAATAATAATAATAATAATAATAATAATAATAATATCAACATTATTCTTCACCTGACATAATTAAGAACATTAAATCAAGACTTTTGAGATGGGCAGGGCATGTAGCACGTATGGGCGAATCCATAAATGCATATAGAGTGTTAGTTGGGAGACCGGAGGGAAAAAGATCTTTGGGGAGACCGAGACGTAGATGGGAGGATAATAAAAAATGGATTTGAGGGAGGTGGGATATGATGATAGAGAGTGGATTAATCTTGCATAGAATCGGGACCGATGGCGGGCTTATGTGAAGGCGGCAATGAACTTGCGGGTTCCTTAAAAGCCATTTGTAAGTAAATAAATAATAGCAACATTCTTTTATTATGATTATTTTAACGACCTTCCCAACTACCGATGTTATGATAGCGTCCCCGGTGTGCCGGAATTTTGTCCCGCAAGACTTCTTTTAATTACCCGTAAATGTACTCACATTAGACTGTTGCATTTAAGCACCTTAAATGCCATTGACCTGGGCCGGGAACGAACCCGCAACCTCAGGCACAGAAGGCCAGCACTCTACCGACTGCACCACCCAGCCTCATAGTAGTAGTAGTAGTAGTAGTAGTAGTAGTATTAATAATAATAATAATAATAATAATAATAATAATAATAATAATAATAGAAACATTATTCTTCACCTGACATAATTAAAAACATTAAATAAAGCTTTTGAGATGGGCAGGGCATGTAGCACGTATGGGCGAATCCAGAAATGCATATAGAGTGTTAGTTGGGAGATCGGAGGGAAAAAGACCTTTGGGAAGACCGAAACGTAGATGGGAAGATAATATTAACATGGATTTGAGTGAGGAGGGATATAATGATAGAGACTGGATTAATCTTGCACAGGATCGGGACCAATGACGGGCTTATGTGTGGGCGGCAATGAACTTGCGGGTTCCTTAAAAGCCATTTGTAAGCAAATAAATAATAGCAATATCTTTTTTAAATTATGATTATTTTAACGACGTTCGCAACTACCGAAGTTATTTTAGCGTCGCCGATGTGCCGGAATTTTGTCCCGCAGGACTTCTTTTAATTGTCCGTAATTCTACTGACAAGAGCCTGTTGCATTTAAGCACCTCAAATGCCATTGACCTCGACCAGGAACGAACCCGCAACCTCGGGGACAGAAAGCCAGCACTCTACCGACTGCACCATCCAGGCTGACAACAACAATAATAGTAATAATAATAATAATAATAATAATAATAATAATAATAATAATAATATTAGCATTATTAAATTATTTCAGTTAATGCAATTAGAAATATTTCCTGGATGTAAAAAAGTTAGCCTTCTAGTGTACATATATTGTTATATAGAATTTACGGAGAAATAAATTTTTGTTCATTTCAAAAAAAAAATAAAGAAGCTCGAGGTGAGTCAGTGAAGTTATGGTTTTACAGTGCAGTGAATAGTTCCGATCAGTGATAATTTATAGCGTCAATGAAATGTGTTCTATAGTGTCAGTGAAATGTGTTACAGAGTGTCAGTGAAATGTGTCCTAAAGTGTCAATGAAATGCGTAAATAAAGTAAACAAACAGTGAGTGAGATAAAGTAAAGTGAAAGAATTGAAACTTATGTAGGACCTATACATAATTATGTAGGTTGTGTTGTAAAATTAGGTGTTTATATTTTATGTTTTATTATTTTGTGTTAAATTGCCGATTGTTCCTTCTTATGTATTATGTATAAAATTTGTATGTATTGTAAATTTTATTGTGTAGTGCTTATCATTTTAACTGTTTTGTTAATGTGTATATACCACTGCCACCGGGTGCTTGCCCACTTGCAGTGTAAATAAATACATACAATAGTTCACTTTCATGGAATTCCTTGTTGAACACCTGTCAGGTTGCGCAACTTCGGCTTAACCCATGACATATAGTAAATATTGTAACTATGCTGTTGTAAAATTGGCATTTAATATCTAATTTATTATTGTTATTATTATTATTATTATTATTATTATTATGAGTTATCACTATCATCATTGCTATCTCTGTTTTTATTTCTTTTTTTTTTCTTCTATTAGCTCGATGAGGGCTCTATAGTGTTATTTTGACCCTGTTGACCTTCTATAGGGCTTTAATTTAATTTGTATTATTTTCATCAGCTGTCTGTATTTCTACATTTTTTGTATTTATATGTGCTATCTGGTAGGGTGGAAGTGAAGGCCTTATGACCTGAATCCTCTCAGATTAAATAAATAAATAAATAAATAAATAAATAAATAAATAAATAAATAAATAAATAAATAAATAAATAAATAAATAAATAAATAAAACAATTTGTAATAGAAGTTTTTACAGTGTTGTAGTTTCGCTCAACCAAACAACGTATAATACATAAAAATTGTCATGCAGTTCGTTTAGTTTCTTCCCTCCATTGCCGATTGTTCCTCATCTAATGTATATGGATCTTGTAGTCCTTTCACTTCCATATTACTTTCCTCTTACTCAGTCCATCCAATTTTCATACGTCTTCCTTTTTTATTCCTTCCTTCTGATTCCCATCGCATGATTTCCTTTGGTATTTAGGTACTATCATGTTAAAAGATGGAACGTGGAATAATAATAATAATAATAATAATAATAATAATAATAATAATAATAATAATAATAATAATAATAATAATAATAATAATAATATGAAGTTGTGTTGGAAAGAATGAAGCTAAAAATGATGAAGAAGAGAAAAAGAAATTGGTTGAGTCACTGCTGGGAAGAAACTGCCTACTGAAGAATGGACTGGAAGGAATAGTGAACGGGAGAAGAGTTCGGGGCAGAAGAAGATGATAGACGACTTTAAGACATATGGATCATATGAGGAAACCAAGGGAAAGGCGGAAAATAGGAAAGATTTAAGAATGGCGGGTTTGCAGTGAGAGACCAGCCCTTGGGCAGGAAACTATTAATGAATAAAATAATAATAATAATAATAATAATAATAATAATAATAATAATAATAATAACTATCTTAATATAAATACTTTATCTTCACTCAACCATTACACACAAGCCTATTATCTTCAGCCCCATCATGCGAGTAGTGATGATATGTTAAAGGTAAGCAAGATAGGTTAATTTAACTTGTTTTCCCTTTTCCACTCGATCCCAGTATTCATTTTTTATTCACCTGTGAAATGATTTATGAATTGTTTATTAAACACGTGAAGTTTCAATCTAGCAATATTGAATTCAAGTACCGGTATCTTTCTTTGTATCCTTCACATAACATAAGTGATATAAAAGCAATCCATTTCTGTGTAGTTATAACGGCTAGGAAATGAAGTTGTTTGGCTTGAGAAGGATGGTCAACAAGCCGATAATGTTAGCGACGAAAAGTGCTCTACATACAGTCCATGCATTCCTCACTTTATTGATAATACGAGTACAAATGAATGTTAATAAATGGGAAGTGACGTGAAGTGAATTGAAGTGAAAGGACTTCATTTTGGGGCTAAGAGACATCAACAAGATTTGTGTATGGTACTCAGAGATTCATTCTCCAGATTATACAGTCACTTGTATAATACTACAATATAATATTATTGTTTATTTTTGTGTTATGCTTGTCTCATGTTTTTCCACGAATCAAATTGCACTTTATTCCAAGTTAACCTTTGTCTTCTATTCTGGATCCTAGTAGCCAACAGTAGATGTCGGCCTATGTCAGTAGGATCTCTTGTAGG
>JAJSOF020000029.1:8604215-8654874 GCA_025594305.2 Periplaneta americana
AGTATATGAAAAAGACCCAACCTCACTTGATTAATAACTATAAAAATATTTGATTTTTAATAACAGTATTATTATCTTGCGCAAGTTTTGTAGTTTATATATTAACATCATGGCATTAACTATAATACTAATTAATTTCTAATGGTAATAATGTCATCAAAGCATCTCAAGGTTTGTAGATTTTAATATCCAATACACAGCTGTACTCAGAAAATTACACACCGCACAATCAGTCCTGTAAATTATTTCTAATAATAACCAATTGAATTTGAGCTCTAAATATGTCAGCAATCCTGCAGGGCATGGTCTTCGTGTAATAGCTATTGTTTATTGTAGTGTGTGTTTTGTTTTATTTTGAAGCGCAATTAATTCTCAAAACTGACGGAAGATGGATTTTGAAAAATAGGAAAATTATGTAGGAAAACTGACATTTCAGTAAAAAACTACTAATTTTCTGAAAAGCTTTGGGTTCCAAGCTTCAAAAATTATAGGTCGTTTATTAAAATCCGCTCAGCCGTTGTCCTGTAATTTTCATTACTAGTTCAAATTATATATAAAGAGAGATGTTTTCCTGGGCACATAACATAAGGATTTAATATTGCCATAAGCAGCCTATGCATAAAAACCATAAAGAATCAAATTAAAAAATAAATTTCATATTTAAAAAAAAATGCAAGCTTTAATAATTTATTTACATAACAAGAGAACGACAGAGTTTGACTTAGCAATCATGAAAGATATTCCCTTGCTTTACAAATTGTTAAAGCCTGTTAATTTCTAATCAAAGTCCACTTATTAATAGTATTCTTGATTGTTTCACATATAAATAGATTTCTTAATACAATGTTAAATTCGTATGTCTTGCATCCAGAAAAACACACAGTATTATCTCTCCATTATGTTAATTTAATACCAACGCATCCCACCGACCATGATCACGTTCCCCAGCACTTCAAAACAGCTGATTACTGGTACTGTGTGGGATGTAACAGAAATTGCACAGTGATGAATCACTACCAATGTTAATCACTAGATCACTGCTTCATTAGTAATAATCTGATCCAAGACTGATCTCTCGTCCTCATGACTATAATATGGAAAAGATTAATTATTCATGCCTGCAAATTGAATTAATCGGCTTGCTGTGTAATGAATATTGTTCTACAGCTCAAATATTGAATTGTTTATGCCTGTAAATTGAATTAATATGCTTACTGTGTAATGTCTGTTTTTGTGTATCTCATCTGATTGAATTATATATGGTTTCAAATTGAATTTAATTTACTTGATGTTTGTCATATATTTTTATATCTGAACTCAAGGATAATTATTTAGATTTGTAAATATAATTAATGTTTTTGCTATGTTCTGTATACTTTTGCAGAGTACATTAGCTCAGTCGGCAGACTCGCTTGTTCTCCGATCCAGAGCTGCGCTCGGGCTTTGGTTGATTCCCGCTTGGGCCGATTACCTGGTTGGCTGTTTTCCGAAGTTTTCTCCAACCGTAAGGCAAAGGTCAGGTAATCTACGGCGAATCCTCGTCCTCACTTCATCTCGAAAAAATTTGTGTAACTTGATCCTCATCTTAAGGCTTCAATCTGATCTAGATGACATTTATGGAAAACAATAAATGAAATGAAAGAAACAACAGCAAAAGAAAAAAATATTAATGTTAACATTCTTTTACCATACAGTAACTAAAAGCGATTTTGTTGGAAATGAGCTTGAAATTTTGGCTTGGGGAAGAAGATGTGCGCACACTTTTTGTTGCTTGGATTCCACTTTCGTACACAAAGTCTTGTTATCGTCTTCACCATATCGCTATGGCAGCAGATGAAATAGGCCTATCTCTATTTTGCGGATGAAAAAGAAAGTCAAGCAGAAGTCGTGGATTGAATTCTGTGAATGTTCAACATCTTTGGCACCCTCTTTGCAGCGAATTTTTGTGTTCATACATCCCTAAATATTTAAGTCGATGACCGACACAGACCCTTACTCCCCGAATACCTCTAATATGGAAAGGAACTAGTTACGAAGTCGGATTTTGAGAAAACTGTGCAATACCTGAAGGTTTGTAATGGATACCTGGGGTGGAAAACTGTACAATACCTGAAGGTTTGTAATGGATACCTGGGGTGGAAAATTGTACAAACCTGAAGGTTTGTAATGGATACCTGGGGTGGAAAACTGTACAATACCTGAAGGTTTGTAATGGATACCTGGGGTGGAAAACTGTACAATACCTGAAGGTTTGTAATGGATACCTGGGGTGGAAAACTGTACAATACCTGAAGGTTTGTAAATGGATACCTAGGGTGGAAAATTGCAATACCTGAAGGTTTGTAATGGATACCTGGGGTGGAAAACTGAAAATTGTACAATACCTGAAGGTTTGTAATGGATACCTGGGTGGAAAATTGTACAATACCTGAAGGTTTGTAATGGATACCTAGGGTGGAATTGAAAATTGTACAATTCCTGAAGGTTTGTAATGGATACCTAGGATTGAAAATTGTGCAATTCCTGAAGGTTTGTAATGGATACCTAGGATTGAAAATTGTACAATTCCTGAAGGTTAGTAATGGATACCTAGGATTGAAAATTGTACAATACCTGAAGGTTTGTAATGGATACCTAGGATTGAAAATTGTACAATACCTGAAGGTTTGTAATGGATACCTAGGATTGAAAATTGTACAATACCTGAAGGTTTGTAATGGATACCTAAGATTGAAAATTGTACAATACCTGAAGGTTTGTAATGGATACCTAGGTTGAAAATTGTACAAACCTGAAGGTTTGTAATGGATGCCTAGGGTGAAAATTGTACAATTCCCGAAGGTTTGTAATGGATACCTAGGATTGAAAATTGTACAATTCCTGAAGGTTTGTATTGGATACCTAGGATTGAAAATTGTACAATACTTGAAGGTTTGTAATGGATACCTAGGGTGGAAAATTGTACAATACTGTACCTGAAGGTTTGTAATGGATACCTAGGGTGGAAAATTGTACAATACCTGAAGGTTTGTAATGGATACCTAGGGTGGAAAATTTTACAATACCTGAAGGTTTGTAATGGATATCTAGGATTGAAAATTGTACAATTCCTGAAGGTTTGTAATGGATACCTAGGATTGAAAATTGTACAATACCTGAAGGTTTGTAATGGATACCTAGGGTGGAAAATTGTACAATACCTGAAGGTTTGTAATGGATACCTAGGGTTGAAAATTGTACAATACCTGAAGGTTTGTAATGGATACCTAGGGTGGAAAATTGTACAATACCTGAAGGTTTGTAATGGATACCTAGGGTGGAAAATTGTACAATACCTGAAGGTTTGTAATGGATACCTAGGTGGAAAATTGTACAATACCTGAAGGTTTGTAATGGATACCTAGGGTGGAAAATTGTACAATTCCTGAAGGTTTGTAATGGATACCTAGGTTGAAAATTGTACAATATCTGAAGGTTTTGTAATGGATACCTAGGGTGGAAAATTGTACAATACCTGAAGGTTTGTAATGGATACCTAGGGTGGAAATTTGTACAATACCTGAAGGTTTTGTAATGGATACCTAGGGTGGAAAACTGTACAATACTGTACCTGAAGGTTTGTAATGGATACCTGGGGTGGAAAACTGTACAATTCCTGAAGGTTTGTAATGGATACCTAGGATTGAAAATTGTACAATTCCTGAAGGTTTGTAATGGATACCTAGGTGAAAATTGTACAATAGCTGAAGTTTTGTAATGGATACCTAGGGTGGAAAATTGTACAATACCTGAAGGTTTGTAATGGATACCTAGGATTGAAAATTGTACAACTCCTGAAGGTTTGTAATGGATACCTAGGATTGAAAATTGTACAATTCCTGAAGGTTTGTAATGGATACCTAGGATTGAAAATTGTACAATACCTGAAGGTTTGTAATGGATACCTAGGGTGGAAAATTGTACAATTCCTGAAGGTTTGTAATGGATACCTAGGATTGAAAATTGTACAATTCCTGAAGGTTTGTAATGGATGCCTAGGGTGGAAAACTGTACAATACCTGAAGGTTTGTAATGGATGCCTAGGGTGGAAAATTGTACAATACCTGAAGGTTTGTAATGGATGCCTAGGGTGGAAAATGCGGTGCGAATGAATTAAAATTTTCCAAACGAATTGATCGAGTCATAAAAGGTAAGTAGGTACTGAAGGTAGTTTGGTAGATCAACTGATCGATAAGTTAGTCAATAATTTAAAACTGTGTTTCGGCGAGTCCGAAATTCAACAAACGAAATCTGTTTTTATTGCAATTGACCGGCTGCCGGAGACCTCAAGCAGGCTGATGTTCACGTCTCTCCAGTGCTCGCACTCTTGTAATTAAATTGGTCGAATTTGAAGGTTCGTGACTAGAAACAATGCTCCTCAAAGAGGGCTGTCAGCTGGATATGCGATACACTACAACTCCAGCACCGTTACACTCCGTTAATTACAAACATCTTGTGTAAAACATTCCAGCTTCCCTCCTCTGAAATTAATTTACTGTTGCGTTAATCGAATAGATGTTTAATCAATGCTTTCTCATTAAGACGATACGCTGCTACGTGATAAAGTGTTGTAGACAGAATAAAAGGACTGCCAACAATAGAAATAAAAATCATAGCGACTTGAATGAAAGCCCCAGCTACAGTCAATATTGGAGTTCCTTTCTCTGGCAAACTATTGTCGTCCCTTACAAAATTACAGATTATTCAATCACACAATTCCCTTTGCTTCACAATAATTATCTATAACCTGCTGCTATAACCGCGCGCAATTGTTCACTGCATGCGAAAAGGTTTAATAGAAATGTATTTGGTATGCAGACGATTGTAGGATTCCTTCCTTGTTTTCAATTATCCCAACGAACTAGTTTCCAATTTCTTTCCCTCGTTCATTATATCTGTTTCGTTTCTTCGTCTTCTTCATCTTCTCATTTTTCTTCTCTCTAGTTCCTTTCAAACTTACCATCCCTTGTGTTCCCTTCATAAACAGTTATCACACATTTGTTTGAGTGTCTACGTTCGTGGAAATATTGTTCTTCTCTCCGTATATCTGTTACAGTTTCCATAATTCTTCACGCCTTTCTATCTTCCTTTCAATTATGAAATTATCCTACTTCTTTTATCAGCATTTTAATAAGCCATTCCTTCTTCCATTCTATCTTTCTCCTTTTAGTCAATCCTTCTTGGTTCCTTTATATTTTCCTTTATTTCTGTCTCGCATCTTCTTTCTTTTCCTAATAAATTATTATGTTACTTCACTTATCTCCTCATTCCACAATTATACGTACGTTATGTTTCTACAAATTCTCATTTATTTAGCTTTTCTCCTTTCTCTTTGTCCTTTACATTTTCCATTTAATTTCTTCCATCTTCTTTTCTTCATGTTTCTTTTCTTTTTCACCTTTACTCCCCTGTTTCTTCCTTAGAACCCTTTCACTTCTCCTCTCTTTCTCCTCGCATTAAATTATTCCTATTTTCTTGCTGTCCCTCTTCACTTCTTCCTTTCTCACATCTCTCCACCTTGCCCCATCCTTAAAATCGTAAATGATATTTCTGATAAATTTATATCTCCTTCCATCTTCTTTCACCTCGCATTCTCCTCGTCTATCTCCCTTCTTAGAAAATTTTCTGCTCATTTTCACCTCCCTTGGTAATTCCTTGTACCTCTTCTCCTTCCTTGCTACCTATATTTTTTAACATATTTTATCCTTTCTATCAGCCTTAGTACTTTTTTAACCTCTTTTTTATCTCCGTCGGTACTTCTTTACAATTTTCCTACATTCCACAAGAATTTGATACTTCTTTCACATCTTTTCCTCCTTTATACTTTTAATTGATATTTCATTTTTACCTCTTCTTCCTTTTACATCCATTTCATACTTCGTTCTAACTCTTTACTTTCTGTTTACCTCCATAGGTATTTCTTTTTACCTCTTTTTTTCCTTTTACCTTTTTTTTTCCTTTTACATATCCTTTATACTTCCTTTACATCTTCGCCTTCTATTTACCTCTTCTTCCTTTTACATCTCTTTGGTACTTTTATATCTTCTCCTTCTATTTACCTCCCTAGGTATTTTCTTTCTTCTTCTTCTCCTTCTTCTTCCTTTTACATCTCTTTGGTACTTCCTTTTACATCTTCTCCTTCTATTTACCTCCCTAGTTATTTCTCTCTATCTCTTCTTCCTTTTACAATCTTTGGTACTTCCTTTTACATCTTCTCCTTCTATTTACCTCCCTAGTTATTTCTCTCTATCTCTTCTCCCTTTTACAATCATTGGTACTTCCTTTTACATCTTCTCCTTCTATTTACCTCCCTTGTTATTTCTCTCTATCTCTTCTCCCTTTTACAAACCTTTGGTACTTCCTTTTACATCTTCTCCTTCTATTTACCTCCCTTGGTATTTCTCTCGATCTCTTCTTCCTTTTACAAATCTTTGGTACTTCCTTTTACATCTTCTCCTTCTATTTACCTCCCTAGTTAATTCTCTCTATCTCTTCTTCCTTTTACAAGTCTTTGGTACTTCCTTTTACATCTTCTCCTTCTATTTACCTCCCTAGGTATTTTTACCTCTTTTTCTTCTTCTTTCCTTCTTTGGTACTTCTTTTCACATGTTTTCCTCCTTTCTACATCCATTTAATATCTTGTATATTTTCCCCTTTTACCTCCCTGGTACTTCTTTTTACCCACATTCATCATTTTTTCCTCTCTTGGTACTTCTTTTCCTCCCCTATTTATGGTTTTAAACAAACATGGTCATGCCGTTAGCAGGACGCTATTAGTGGAGGCCCACAATTGTTCCAAGCACTCATTAAGAGCCTTTTATGTAGGTTTCCCAATCACTTTCACGAAAAAGAAAAACATAAAATTGTTTGAGAAGATACATTCAAAGCAAACATTAAAAATAGCAATACTTATATTCAGTCGATCGCTTACAACTTGGTTTTTTCTAGCTGTCGAAAGGTACAAAATTACGCACAGTTACGTGAACGATTAAAGCATTAACTTTCAAGCTGGTAACCTGGGTTCGAATTAAGGAGGGGTGCGTGCAGTTTGTGGTGGACAAAGACGGTGTTAAACTGTAGGTTTTCGCAAGGTACTTCCGTTTCCTCTACCGACATCACGCCATTGCTCTATTAATCATCATAATGGGGTGCAGTAGACCACCTCCATTTGGTACACTAAAAAGGGAATGTTCTGGGTTAAATGCAATACAATTAGAACGTGATCCGTCTAAAGGAGGCCATTTGGATCAAATTGAAGGTAGGAACACCCGCCATTAGGAAAGAAATATAGTAAAAAATCGTCAATTACAACATTCATTAAATGAACTCCGTGACAAGGATATACGAGTATAATATATTTAATTCAATGTACGGTTGGGTTAGAAAAGTAAAACATTACATCCACTCTAAAGTGAGTTTCCACTTGGAGTCTCTGGAACACACCTCCCTCATACGTCTATATCGCAGGGGTTGACTCAGTCTCCCCTCAGGTCATTACTTGTGTGAATGGGAAGCCTACACATTACGCCTGTCTCTTTTCCTTCCGAGAAATGTAATCGCAATTGAAGGGCCCTGGGGGAGCATTCTGCTGTCCCAGCCCTGCCATTACACTTCTTACAGCTGTTATTATACATCCCCTAGAGCTTTGATACAAATAGTTCCTTTTTTAATTCATGTGATATTTAAAACGAACATAAATATTAGCTGAATTCTCAACCGGACCTAACAAAAAGCAATTTTCACTGAACAAGAAAGGTTCCAGCTGCGGTAGTTAGTGACCAGACGAAATGGAATGAAAGTTAAATTATGCTAAAGTCTGTGTGATGTATCTTGTCTCACTGTGAAAAGAGAGAGAAAGGAGATATGTCTTACTTCGTCTGCGTTGTTATGGCTATGGGGGAGTGGAGCGATGCCGTCCATCCATCCAGTGGCGGAAGGGACTAGTTGATACATTCTGTAGCGAAAAATAAAATTACAAAATATCTCTCTTCGTACTGTGTAGTTCCGTCACTGAGCTTGTCTGTCAAGAAACTGAGTTCCGGCAGCCTGTACAATAGCAAGGTTTTGAAAGGGATCCTGAAAATTTACAACCCTCCTATAATCTCCACCCTCATTTGAAGGGACTTGGTTTTATTGCTACTGAGACAAGATAAACCTTACCAGGTTATATCAGTCACTTAAATGTAGATTTCGGAGAGAGACTCCCAGTACAAACAGTGTTGCCAACTGAAGTTTGAGGATAATCGGCAAACAGTAGTTCAAACGTAGCTACATTCTTTATTATTCATAGAGAGCATTTTAATTTTGAGGGTAGTAGGTGCTGAAAAAGTCGCTAAATTCTTATTTTAAACGGCAGAAAAGTTGAAAGAAATTGTCGTCAAAATACAATTAGGCCTAAAAGACGCTAGATTTTGCGATAGAATCACTAAATTATTAACACAGGATATACTGTACAAACTTGAGTAGTGTGTGATCAGTGTATGATAACGGTAGTTTTATACATAACAACGGCCACTTTCTGTGAGCGTATTCCGAATCTCACCGGTGAGCAATCCGATGGCATCACGGTGTTCCGAATTCCACCGATGACGTCATTGAAGATCCACCGATGTCGCACCGGTGCCATCGACTTGCAGAGGTGGTGGCAGTCTCCATCAGTGAATCAAATGTTATGTTTTATTTAACGACGCTCGCAACTGCAGAGGTTATATCAGCGTCGCCGGATGTGCCGGAATTTTGTCCCGCAGGAGTTCTTTTACATGCCAGTAAATCTACTGACATGAGCCTGTCGCATTTAAGCACACTTAAATGCCATCGACCTGGTCCGGGATCTAACCCGCAACCTTGGGCATCAGTGAATCTGATTGGTTCTTGTATAGGGCGGGAATTAGCAGACGAATAACATCGTGCACTGTTGTGTCATGGCGGTGTGTTCTGCTGTATTGTTTGTAATGAGCACAACGTAAAAACAGTATGTTAATGGCTTATGAGCGAACATGTCAACGGACCAGTTATTACTACCGGTTCAAGAAATAAATTGTTTATGCTATCTTTTCTTTGAACGAGATGGGAGTACGAAAATTTCGCAAAATTTTGCTAGCGTAGCACAAACAACAACTTGTACAGTCGCCATGACAGCATCGATCCTTCCAGCAGTTTTGTTCTTTATTTCGCTCCAACGTGACGTCATTGATGCCACCGGACCGGTGAGATTCGAATACGCTGTGTGTCTGAGTTTCTCAGATTGGTCAGGAAGTGTGATGTAAGAATATGTAAAGTATTTATAGAAGTCCTATATCGTCATAAATATCTGAAATCCGTTCAAAGACGAGAAGCATATTGTAAACAGAGAGGATGGAAGTCAATTATTCCCAATGTTATTATCATTTTAATAAAGTATATAAATTCAGCTTATCCATTATATACAGCTTATTCTCGTAGTAGAAAATATAGCCTACATTACTATTGTATAGCCTATAGACTGGATATGCGTACAGTGCACTTCATTTTCTTTTTCATCCCGTATATAATGTTGGTAATGATGATGATGATGATGATGATATTATTATTATTATTATTATTATTATTATTATTATTATTATTATTATTATTATTATTATTATTACATGAAGGTATCAGTCCATGCAGGAATGCGTAGCTCCTTGGATGTGGGGTCAGCACGACGGCAAGACATTACAAGTCAAGGATCTCACATCCAGTCGTGTGGTGTGAAGATGAGAATGTCATGAACCACGTCGAGTATTTTATTGATCTCAGTTGCCGCGTCAGAAATTAGGCATCGTACCCTACAAGTGACCCAACATGGCGAATGATATAATACAAAGGGTAAACCGTAATTAATTTCAGGGGTTATTCTATGAAATATTTCAAACAAAAATGTTTTATAAAATTTTAGTTGTTTATGCTTTCTTTTCGAGATAAAACAATTGTTTTATATTAAATATTTCATAGCGTGTTTTGGGAAGTCATTGATTTCATTCCCAATATGTTCACTCTCGCTTTAAGATAACAGTGTATTGTGATAATAAATGATTCAAATTATTTTAGTTTTGTCCTTCAAATGTGCAGAACTTTGATCCAAAAAAATATAACATTTTAAAATTTAACTTTCAGAACGAAAAGTTACATTTCTTGGGATGAAATTATTCTATAAATTATAAATATAACATTACTAGTGGCTTGTGCAGCAAATGCTGCAAACTAAGTTCATTAGACGTTCAAATAAACATTTTTCAGATTTATTTTCAATGAAGAATACCAGACAATGTGAAAGTTATTTGCTTCCATAATAATGAAAGATACTCTTCTCGAGCCAATACTGAAGAGAACCACGCATACAAATATCTACACCACACCGCTATTAAATATATGAAAAGACCCAACACTTGATTAATAACTATAAAAATATTTGATTTTTAATAATATTATTATCTTATGTAAGTTTTATAGCTTTCAGTAACATATACTATATATACTATATAGCCGCCACTCAGTAAAATATAGGAATCAAAATCTAATTTAAGTTATTCTCTACATCTACTTATATAACCCCAAAACGTTTCACTTTCATATCATCAATTTAGCATTAATATGTATAATTAATGAAAAATAGTCACATCATGGCATTAACTACAATAATATTTCATTTCCAATAGTAATAATGTCATCAAACCACCTCAAGTTTTGTAGTTTTTAATATCCAATACGCAACTCTATCCAGAAAATTACACACCACAGAATCGAACCTGTAAATTATTTTTAGTAAGTTAAGTTTTTTAAAACCAAATTAATTTGAGCTCTAAATATGTCGGCATTCTTGCAGGTCATGGCCTTCGTGTAATACAGTATTGTTTACTGTAGTGTGTGTTTTGTTTTATTCAGAAATGCAACACGGGCGACTTTATGCTCGCTTCGCTTCTCTTGAATGCAATTAGCTAGCTCTCAAAACTGACGACAGATGGATTTTCGAAAATAGGAAAAATATGTAGGAAAATTGACATTTCACTGAAAACTGCTATTTTTCCGAAAACTTTGGGTTCCAAGCTTCAAAATGAGGGCCCATTTATTAAAATCCATTCAGCCGTATTCCCATAATTTCCATTAACAGCTCAAATTATATATATATATATTATTATTATTATTATTATTATTATTATTATTATTATTATTATTATTATTATCATTATTATTAAAAGGTAAACGTATTCCCGTAACATGCCATGAAGGCACTTGGAGGGCATGGAGGTAGAGCCCCATGCTTTCCATGACCTCGGCACTAGAATGAGGTGGTGTGGTCGGCACCACGCTCTGACCGCCTTTTACCCCCGGTACTCAATTTTATAGAAGGCTGAGTGAACCTTGGGGCCGTTCTGAAAGTTTGGCAACGAGAAAAATCCTGTCACCACCTGTGATCGAACCCCGGACCTTCCAGTCCGTAGCCAGCTGCTCTACCAACTGAGCTACCCGGCTATTACTATTATTACTATTATTATTATTATTATTATTATTATTATTATTATTATTATTATTTGCGTAAAACAGAGGTCTCAAATTTTGGTGACGGTGATATTGATATCAAATTTACGAACATGAAAACTGTTGAATAATTTCGAGGGAAAAATTGTTATTAACAATTTTTCCTCGAAATTATTCAAATCAACTTTACAGGGAGTTATACCTGAAAATCTTGATTTGCATAATACACGTCACTGTTCGTTAACAGAAAACCACAATTTAAGTCACACGGAGTTAGTGTGCACTCGAAGTTGGTTGCTTGACGGTTGTCAGCCCACTTTGAGGTCTGTGGATATAGAGAGAAAAATTGGAAACAATTTTTCCTCGAAATTATTCAAATCAACTTTACAGGGAGTTATACCTGAAAATCTTGATTTGCATAATACACGTCACTGTTCGTTAACAGAAAACCACAATTTAAGTCACACGGAGTTAGTGTGCACTCGAAGTTGGTTGCTTGACGGTTGTCAGCCCACTTTGAGGTCTGTGGATATAGAGAGAAAAAATTGGAAACAATTTTTCCCTCGAAATTATTCAAATCAACTTTACAGGGAGTTATACCTGAAAATCTTGATTTGCATAATACACGTCACTGTTCGTTAACAGAAAACCATAATTTAAGTCACACGGAGTTAGTGTGCACTCGAAGTTGGTTGCTTGACGGTTGTCAGCCCACTTTGAGGTCTGTGGATATAGAGAGAAAAATTGGAAACAATTTTTCCCTCGAAATTATTCAAATCAACTTTACAGGGAGTTATACCTGAAAATCTTGATTTGCATGAAAACTGTTGTCTGGAGATAAAACAATAATTCAATTTTATTTAAATGGTTGTTCAGAAAATGTGTTTGTATGCGCCAGTTAATGTCCAGTTTCTTTGAAATTGTGTTGAAATTACAGGTTAATTGATAAAGGTCAATCATTATAATGCCGATCGGTGAACACTTTGATCTATTATAAACGTCATGTAGCTCTATAAACCTAAAAATGTGCGCCCGGGCATTATTTGGTGTAAATAGCGCACGGGGTAACCTTTAATTATTACGCCGTGCATGTGTACAGAGCCTTAATGTAAATAGTCCCTCTTTGTGTTCCTGTATACACTGGGCCATAAATTGAGATTACATTATACCGAAATAGGGCAACATAAAACAGTTGAAGTGGGTTGATATCTTTTTACGTTCTATAAGGCTTGAGATCACCGATTAAATGGAATTACTTAGTGGCTCTATTTTCCTTCACAAAGATTTATTCTTCTATAAATGAGAATATTGCGTGATGAAAACAGGATTATTGTGCTGCATAAAATTCTGACTCCTACAATATCTCTGTTACACTTGCAATTATTTCAGCAAGCCTTGCACACTTAGGGGCTTTATAGTACAAGACTTGCTGTAATTGAAGACGTATTGCATTCCAGTATCCTTATTCATAATTGTACAATCTAGTCCTAATTTTCATTATTATCTAATGATACAAATAAAAAGTGACAGCACATTATTCGAATCCTACATATATTTTGTGAAACGTTTGGCTTTTAGTTGGTATTTAACGTGGTTGGTATTTTTGTGATATGAAATAATTTTCATATTTCTTTTCATTTCTGTCTTCATACTCCACGCATATAAATTCTTGGCCAGGAGGAAAAAGTTCTTAAGTAAAAATTGTATGCTTTTCAGGAGAGCAGTAGAAAGATTGAAATTGGTGTCAATTATAGAGTTCTTTTAATGAAGAGGTTTTTCCTGAATATTATTTGTTTATATTTCTTCTAAAATAGGTAATGTTGCTCATTTAACAATTTTCTTGATTATTTTAAAAATAGCGCACTTAAGCCCTTTTAAGACAAGAATCTAAACTGAAAAGAAGGACTATTTAAATATAAGACCTTTTTCATGTCAAAATAAATGGGAAATGTAAATTATTAGGAATGCAAAATAGGTCTTAAACAATATAGGAACTGACCTTTACCTGGTCTTAAAGTTTTAAAAGGAAATTGAATCAGTATGTGATAAAATGGCTAAAATACAATTAGACCTTTTTAATAGGGAATAAAATAAACATGTGATGGTTTGTGAAAAAACAAATTGAAGGAATAAGGTATTAATTATTCTTAATTAACCTTTATTATGTGTGCTCGATTCAAAAAGTACTTAGGACATTTGGTAACTTCTTAAATCCAGTCGAGTCTTATTTGACTTTAGTTGTTTTCAGATTGTAGAGAAATGTTTGCGCTTTCAGAATATATAAAAGTCTCATTTTCAGAAAATTGACTTAAGACTTTTTACTTCCCGGCTACAGAATTTGACCAAACCTTCTCGTTAACTACTTCATAATAGCTTTCTTATTCTATCAAGCCTAGCCTTGAGAAAACACCAAAATGCAACTCAGGAGACAATATGTATAATATAGTGATTACTTTCACGTGTTAATATTGAACTAAGTTTATATAAATACCCAGTTGACTAGTTTCAGCTTGGGAGCCGTCTTCAGAACTGGTGAGGTTCTTGCGTCTTCCTGTATATTTATTAGCTTCGCTGGGGGTGCGTTTGTGTTGTGCAGTGTGGAGTCAAACAATGTGTTCTGAAATTCAGTTATGTGTTGAGGATTTGTTGTAAGTATGTTTTTGAGTATCTGTATATTTCATATTGTTTTAGTGTTTAGTTACTTCAAAGATGAACCATTGATACAATCTTGTGTGTATTTTTATCAACAGTAATCTCACTAGAGGTTTTGATTATCTAGAGAAAATCAAACCTCGAGTGGGATTTAATTGACTATTACACGATTAGAAGAAAGTATATAAAGATTAGAAATAACGAAGTACTCCAATACAATAAAATATTAATTGGCTTACGAAAATACAACTGTCTTCAAATATATTATTGTACCATCTCAACATTACAAATATTAAGCTAGATGCATGCTAGATGGCAGTAGTGTGTTATGATTAGCTGCCATTTTGCTATCGGTTGTGCCAAACTATGGAATCTTCATTGAACTCTGTAGACGATTAGTAGCAATGCCTTCTCGATCTAGATCACGATGGCAGTGTTACTAGTCAAGAAGGCTATGTTGATTCAGTTTCATTTTTGTTAAAACAGTTGCATTCCACTTCAATTATCCGAATCCCAGTAATCAACGTCACTTGACAGATAATTTTCAATAAATCTTAATATTAAACAATCTCTGATACGTGACTATCCATAATATCATATAGCAGAAGCTATAACTTGGTCAGTAATTGAGACTCGTTCAGACATGGTTTCTTGTAAATAGTTCTCTTAATCTATCACAAAATATTTCAATATCCGGTAATTTCATCACTATAGAATTTTGTTACTGTAGGTTTAATTTGTAATTTAGTAAATTCAAAAATATTCTTTGTTCTTAACTTCTATGATAAAATAGCTTTCATTAATCAGGTATTCTTGTCGTACTTTAATTTTTATTGTAATTGTAATTGTAAATTTAATATTAATTGTAATCTTACTGTTCATGTTATAGTTGTAATCTTAGAGGGGCAGAGGAGGCCTGACGGCCTTATCATTACCAGGTTAAATAAATAAATACTAAATACTAAATACTAAACATAACCTAAATAATATATACAAGTGTTAGAAAAGTTTTAATTAACGACGATGACATAAAAAATAAACATGAATAATTTTAAAGGGAATAATTATTGAACGTACAATTTTCAAATTTGAATGTTTTAGTGGCTGGTGGTTCAGTTGATGTTATATTGGACGTGTGCGTAAAAGTGGAATTCGTTGATGTACATGGTGTATCCCTCAACTTATTCAGGATTCCGAATGGTGCTCTTCATTTATTTGTAAATAGGGTTTCAGGGAAGATGAATAGCTATGACCAGTGATCTTTATTAATTCTTGTTCTTGAATGCCAATGAGAGTCATATTTGAAAATGCTGTGCATCGACTGAGTGGTTTGTAATTTTTTTTTTTTTTTTTTTTTTTTTGACGTCCAGACCAGAGCAGTTTGAAATGTTGGCAAAGAAAGAAACAAATGCTAGGGATGCGATAAAATTAAACAAATGCTAGGGACGCGATAAAATTTAAAAAATGCTCGTGACGCGAAAAAATTGTGCGATAAGCAGCCATGATTGGTTGAAATACGTTCTTTCGTACCGTTTTATTGGTCAGAGGTAATATGACGTAGTAAAAGTGTAATAGGCAACAATAACTTCATGCCGTATCACTATTTTTTTCGAAATAATATTTGCGTAAAATATGTGGGGCCGTATTTGGCCCCAAACAGAATCCGCGTCACTAGCAAGGCAACAAAGTCGTAAAGCTAAGCCATTTTAAAAACTATTTAAACATTTCCTTAGTGTTAACGTGAAATAATTTGATTTTGAAAGTGATGATTAGAAGCAACGAGAGCTGCGTGCGTCCACAAATTCGCCGCCGAAGTGCAGCTGCAGTGAAATTAATGCCCACTCCATTGAAGCGTACTATGAAATTACGTTCGCTAATTTCAATTAGCGAATTCAATTTCAGTTAACTTGAAATAACACAATTTAAATTATCAGTCATCTGCAGAGGTAACGGCGCGCTCCACATTACATATTAATTATGGAGAGTCCGTCCCCTGCGGTGGAATCAGAAAGATGACGCGGATTTGCATTTTAATGTTGAATTATGAGGTTTAGGAGTTTTTCAAAATTTGTTAGCAAATAACGAGAACTGCTGCAAAATAGTGCAAGCCAGAAAAAATTGGGCGGTAGTAGAATATTCTGAGAGGAACCTTAAAATCTAACATAAATGCCACATTACAGCTGGATTAAGACACAGTAGGAATTATGTATGTATGTATGTATGTATGTATGTATGTATGTATGTATGTATGTATGTATGTATGTATGTATGTATGTATGTATGTATGTATGTATGTATGTATGTATTTATTATGTATGTATGTATGTATGTATGTATGCAGTGGTAACTAGGTACACTCAATAATGACAATAATAAACTCATTAATTAAAAATACAATTAATAATAATACTAATAATTAATGTATAATAATAATAATAATAATGTATGTATGTAATAATATGTAATAATAATGTATGTAATGTAATGTATGTATGTATGTATGTATGTATGTATGTATGTATGACAAAACCAATGTATGTATGTATGAATATCACTTTTGTTGACGTGTACAAAATTTTGTCCAATATTCTGTATGTAGAGATTAACTGTACATGTGAAATTATCGGGGATCAGGTAGGTTTTATGCGTAATAGATCGTATTGTATTTTTGTATTCGGCAGATGTATGTATGAAAAAATGGGAGTATAAGGGTATGTACATCAGTTATTATAGTATTTATGAAAAGGCATATGACTGTATGTAGGGAAGTTTTATATGATATTCTTATTGAATTTGGTATTAGGTATGTATGATTAATTAAAATGTGTCTCAGGTAATGTATGTAGGTAGGTAGGTCAGTTTCTATCTGATGTCTTTCCAATGTATGTATGTATGTAGATGTCACCTTTATGTAAGCTCTAGGTATGTATTAGGAAAGTTCAGGATAACAGGTAGGGTTTGTATGTTGAACGGGCTACATCAGCTTCTTGTATGTATGTATGTATGTAATATGTTAGGATGAAAATACACATGTAGGTTAGGAAAACATGAAATTTTATGTAAGTAAATCCCGAAAAGACAAATGTATGATTATGTATGTATGTATGTATGTATCTTGTATGTAGGTATGTAAATGTATGTATGAAATTAAAGCAGAATAAATATGGGAAATGTATGTATGTATTAGGTAGGTATCATCCAGTCTGTGGAAAATGTATGTATGTATGTTATGTATGTTCTTATGTATGTTTGTTTGTAGGTAGGAACATATGTATGTTTGAGAATAAGGTATGTATGTATTTGTATGGATGTATTACAGGAGAATGTATGTATGTATGAACTGTATGTATTGTATTTATTCACACTGCAGTGGAATGAAATCCAGACGTTTGAGATGGGCAGGGCATGTAACTAATTACAATCCAGAAATGCATAATAAAGTGTTAGTTGGGAGAAAAACAGACCTTTAATAAGACTAATGGGAATAATATTAAAATATTTGAAGGTGGGATATGATGATAGAGACTGGCTTAATCTTAGGATAGGGACCGATGGCAATAATAATGAGGGCGGCAATGAACCTTAATTAAAAGCCATTTGTAATAAGTTTGTAATAATAATAATACTAATAATTAATAATAATAATAAATAATAATAATAATAATAATAATAATAATAATAATAATAATAATAATAATTAATAATAATAATGATAATAATAATAATAATAATAATAATTAATAATAATAATAAATTAATAATAATAATAATTAATAAATAATAATTAATTAATAATAATTAATAATAATAATAATAATAATAATAATAAAATAATATTATAATAATAATTAATAATAATAAATTAATTAATAATAATACTAATAATTAATAATAATACTAATAATTAATAATAATACTAATTAATAATAATAATAACAAGAACAGGGAACATCCTGAATTAAATGAAGCACGATCACTTAAAATAACATTTTAAATAAATCTAATTTGTATCTTAAAACTAAGATCGAACTAAAATCCACGAGTATGATATGTTCATATCTGCACAAGTACCTTTCAAATTACACTCATTTCGCTGTCAACTCACTCACTGCACTGGAACTAAGACACATTTCACTGATTCCATCCTGATTTCACTAACACTTCAAAAACATTTCACTGTTCAAATTCTTTGCACTGCCACTATAAACTATAAAGCTTCACTGACAGGAACACGTTTCACTTACACAGCACACTTCACTGACACGACATACTTCTTCACTGATACAACACACTTCACTGACAGAACATAATTGTTCACTGATACAACACTTCAATAACAACATATCATTTACACCCTTTAAATACTGTGTATAATTACCGTCTATTAGTAAGGTCCTCAAGCCTATTTTTAAATACATTTTTAGTTGTTGGTAAAGCCTTTAGTAAGTCTGCAGGTAAAGCATTCCAGTCCCTGATAAAGCATTCCAGTCCCTGGACCAAGACCATACAATTCAGTATTGAAAAATAATCCAGACCTAAGCAATTTACACATTCTTAAGTTTAAAAATAAAGTGAAAATGTTTGTATGGTATTTGTTAAATTTTATTATTATTTTAAGTGTTACTAGCATTATATGTTACTAATATTTATTTATTTACCTGATGCATGTAACCTATAAGATAAAACATTGTAATGAATTAAATAGATCACTTTCTTAATTAATAACAGTGTATATCTCCAATAAATGATTTCTTAGCATCGCCACAGATACACTTGATTGTACTTGTCACTATCTCTTGTCACTAGAGATTTCTTGAAATTTATATTTTCCCCGCCATTCATACAGTATTTTGATATGATACATCTTGCACAAAAGGGGAGATCTATAACTGAAACTAGATTAATATATTTCAGTATTATTTATATTTATCCTGGTAATAATGAACAGTTTGGCTCGTAGACATTTTGTTTTTCAGCATTAACTTCCTATGATTACGAGAAGATTCGAAGAGAACGGCAGTTACGTAGACTTTCAGCTCCCCCTACTACCAATAATGCACAACACAATGTCAATAGGGTGATTGCTGTCGTCTGCGATACAACGAACTTTTCTGTTGATTTTCGAGATCGTCATTTTTTTCCTGGTTATTATATGCTTATTTAAGTTGTGTTAATTCTAGCTAAGTGGTTTTTATATTTTATTTTATCCATCTTAATATTTATTTTTATTATTGTAAATATTTTTGTTTTATTTATTATTATTATTATTATTATTATTATTATTATTATTATTATTATTATTATTACTACTACTATTATTTCTATCATCAAGATAATTATTGATCTCTGTAAAATTTATGTAGACTACTGGACTGTACCCGAGCACGAGCATATGCTCATTTCGGTTATCTATTCAGATGTATCATTTAAAATGTAAATTGCGAATAAATTTGAAATTTTAATTTGAAATTTAACGTAAGCCGCTGAAAACTCTAACATTGTGATGTTTTTTCTTGTAGTCTGTTAGGAGAAAATCTGGCGTCGTACTAACTTCGTGTACTCTCCTTAAATAGTTCCAAATTTTTCAAATGAGGAAACTTTTAGCAATGTTATGTCGAAACTTTCCCTTTAACTGTGCACACAGCTTTCCAAAGAAATTATGAAAATTTTATTGCTCACACTAACTTTAAGGACGTGAAACTTGCTTGGAATGTTGTATAAACGAAGAACTGTGCATATTAGAAGAGAACAGTTCAGTTTCCACTAAAACTTTTCAAAACTGGTTCGTAAAGTTAAATGGAAACTTCAAACATAATATGATTGCTTTTGTTAGATCATTACAATAATTTTGAAAAGTGCTGAAGGTGAATCGGCTTTTTTTTTAGGTAACGAATCCAAAAGCGATTAGGGAAAACACGGGAATTTTACTGGAAGCAAGTAAAATGATAGGTTTGGAAGTAAATCCCGAAAAGACAAAGTATATGATTATGTGTCGCGACTTTAATATTGTACGAAATGGAAATATAAAAATTGGAAATTTATCTTTTGAAGAGGTGGAGAAGTTCAAATATCAAATAGTAACAAATATAAATGATACTCGGGAGGTAATTAATCACAGAATAAATATGGGAAATGCCTGTTATTATTCGGTTGAGAAGCTTTTATTATCCAGTCTGCTGTCAAAAAATCTGAACGTTAGAATTTATAAAACAGTTATATTACCGGTTCTTCAGTATGATTGTGAAACTTGGACTCTCACTCTGAGAGAGGAACAGAGATTAAGGGTGTTTGAGAATAAGGTGGTTAGGAAAATATTTGGGGCTAAGAGGGATGAAGTTACAGGAGAATGGAGAAAGTTACATAACACAGAACTGCACGCATTGTATTCTTCACCTGACATAATTAGGAACATTAAATCCAGACGTTTGAGATGGGCAGGGCATGTAGCACGTAATGGCGAATCCAGAAATGCATATAGAGTTGGGAGGCCGGAGGGCAAAATACCTTTAGGGAGGCCGAGACGTAGATGGGAAGATAATATTAAAATGGATTTGAGGGAGGTGGGATATGAAGATAGAGAATAATTAATCTTGCTCAGGATAGGGACCAATGGCGGGCTTATGTGAGGGCGGCAATGAACCTCCGGGTTCCTTAAAAGCCAGTAAGTAAGTAAGTAACCAATCCTCTTTGCCATTAAGTTTAAATCAATTTTATTCAGTAAACTTTCGCTTTCGATTAAAAATTACCCTTAGAGAAGAAATATGATGAAACTTACTATTAAGTTAATCGAGTGGAAAAGTTTCTGTAAATTCTGTAAATGTTTTAGAAATACGCAAACTGAAGCAGATTTGTTCTTGGGAGAATTGGGTACCATTCCAGACCCAAGAAACAAGAACCTTTCATATAGAGAAAAGTTACTAGGAAACCTAGCTCAACAACATGGAGTTGCAACAACTAAGACTGATATGTAAAAACAGTGCAGAATGATTTGAAAAGTACAAACCAGTCTCTCACTTGTGGAGGAAAGGAAAGCGTTTTCACTTTTCAATTGAAAAATTAAATGTTGCAAAGGTTCATGGTGGAATAGGCTACAGATTAATACATTCTGACATGAATTCAGCTTCCACCGTATATAGTCCATACTACGGAATGTCCATATGTTAAAACGTCCGTAAGGTCAAAATGTCCATGTTGTTAAAATGTCCATATTGCCAAAATGTCCATATTGTCAAAATGTCCATATTGTCAAAATGTCCATACGGTGAAATTGTCCATGTACTAGATATCCATACTACAGAAAGGTCATATGATAAAACGTCCATAAGGTCAAAATGTCCATGTTGTTAAAATGTCCATATTACCAAAATGTCCATATTGTCAAAATGTCCATACGGTGAAAATGCCCATGTACTAAATGTCCATACGACAGAAAGGCCATATGATAAATCGTCCATAAGATCAAAATGTCCATGTTGTTAAAATGTCCATATTGTCAAAATGTCCATACGGTCAAAATGCCCATGTACTAAATGTCCATACGACAGAAAGGCCATATGATAAATCGTCCATAAGGTCAAAATGTCAATGTTGTTAAAATGTCCATATTGTCAAAATGTCCATACGGTGAAAATGTCCATGTACTAAATGTCCATACTACAGAAAGGTCATATGATAAAACGTCCATAAGGTCAAAATGTCCATGTTGTTAAAATGTCCATATTGTCAAAATGTCCATAAGGTGAAAATGTCCATGTACTAAATGTCCATACTACAGAAAGCCCATATGATAAAACGTCCATAAAGTCAAAATGTCCATGTTGTTAAAACGTCCATAAGGTCAAAATGTCCATGTTGTTAAAATGTCCATATTGCCAAAATGTCCATATTGTCAAAATGTCCGTACGGTGAAAATGTCCATGTACTAAATGTCCATACTACAGAAAGGTCATATGATAAAACTTCCATAAGGTCAAAATGTCCATGTTGTTAAAATGTCCATATTGCCAAAATGTCCATATTGTCAAAATGTTCATGTACTAAATGTCCATACTACAGAAAGGCCATATGATAAATCGTCCATAAGGTCAAAATGTCCATGTTGTTAAAATGTCCATATTGCCAAAATGTCCATATTGTCAAAATGTCCATACGGTGAAAATGTCCATGTACTAAATGTCCATACTACAGAAAGGTCATATGATAAAACTTCCATAAGGTCAAAATGTCCATGTTGTTAACATGTCCATATTGTCAAAATGTCCATACGGTGAAAATGTCCATGTACTAAATGTCCATACTACAGAAAGGTCAAATGATAAAACGTCCATAAGGTCAAAATGTCCATGTTGTTAAAATGTCCATATTGCCAAAATGTCCATATTGTCAAAATGTCCATACGATGAAAATGTCCATGTACTAAATGTCCATACTACAGAAAGGTCATATGATAAAACGTCCATAAGGTCAAAATGTCCATGTTGTTAAAATGTCCATATTGCCAAAATGTCCATATTGCCAAAATGTCCATATTGTCAAAATGTCCATACGGTGAAAATGTCCATGTACTAAATGTCCATACTACAAAAAGGTCATATGATAAAACGTCCATAAGGTCAAAATGTCCATGTTGTTAAAATGTCCATATTGCCAAAATGTCCATATTGTCAAAATGTCCATACGGTGAAAATGTCCATGTACTAAATGTCCATACTACAGAAAGGTCATATGATAAAACGTCCATAAGGTCAAAATGTCCATGTTGTTAAAATGTCCATATTGCCAAAATGTCCATACGGTGAAAAGTCCATGTACTAAATGTCATATGATAAAACGTCCGTCCATAATGTCCAAGTCAAACGTCCAAATGTTCAAGGGAAATTCTGCTTGAATAGAACACAATAAATTTTATTCCATAACTCGTGCAAATAAGTTATTAATCATCGGGAACCGGAGCCCCACTTTTAGGATTGTAACTAATACTTTAAAGATTTAAGAGAATTTCTCATTTTTCTTTGTACCTGTTGTAGTTTCTCACACTCTAGAGAATTTGTCTTTGATTCGTCAAATACGTTTTCTTTCCCGGCTCTTTAATTTGTGTATGCCTCACTCTTGCTTGCAATATTTGTGTCCAAATTCCATTTTCTTCGCGCTTTAGGCACTGTATAAATCGCCAAGTGGATGGATGTACAGCCATCATGCGTTGAAGAAGATTGTGCCAGTCTTGTACCGCGTTGTTTGTGTGCTGCATGCCTTTCAGGCTTGGGAGGTTCATGTTCCTGTATCGCCAATATGTTTTTGTCCTATCCCTATTAAAGTCATGATGTTGGTACAGGTATCCACGAAAAGAAAGAAGTGGCTTACCCTTCTGTGATGGCACTGACTGAGGATTTCGTTCCGTCTTTAAAAAATTCAGTTCTGATTAGTTCTGCATTTGAAAATTTTTACATAGGTTACTATAACTACCATGAAAAATAGATATAGTGTACATTATAGAGCTATGGACATTTTGACTGGACATCAGAGTGAAGTGGACATTATAGAACTATGGACATTTTGACTCTGAACAATTTAACATAGACATTTTTAACGTGGACATTATTCCATGGACATTTTGACGTATGGACATTATAATCCTGGACTTTATGTCTGGTAACCTGAATTCATCTTTGTTCGAGTTACAATTGGTGAGAAAATGTAATATTTTTAGCGTAATAGGAAGTTCAGGAAGTCTCCGCTGGATGCTGCACATGCTGAAGTGTGAGTGTGGTGCCATCTTTCGAGTGTTGTGTAATCTAATTCCAAGCGAATAAGCGACGACCTTTGTCTAATAAGCAATTGAAGACCTAAATTGACAAACATCCTAAGTCCAAGATTTACCGAATTTAACTTTTTACCTCAAATGTGTTGTATTCTGCATAGGTTACTATGCCTTTAAAAATAATTACCCAAGTCCGATTCAAAGTCTGTATTTTTTAAATCAAATATATTTACTTTAATACCCCCATATTGCAAGACTACGTAGTAAGTTGTTTTACTCTTAACAAAAGTTCACTTTAATGGACTTGGGATGTTTGTCAATTCAGATCTTTAGTTATATCCTTTATACAACTTCAATTACTTCCCTAATAACCAAAAATTAAATATATAATAAAATTATATATAAAATAACAATAAAATACAAACCATTGAGACACTAACGTATTGGGGCACTCACTGGGACTTTGTGAATCCCCTGTTATTTGTCTGCAATTCGTTTTATCAACATCGGCTCAATTATGACTCGCAGTTACATTTCTGCATATTGGAAATAATTGCTTTGATGGAAAATTTTAAGCCAATACTAAGCCCTGATTGTCGTTTGTTCTGTATGAAGGCAATTTATTTATTTGAAATGTTCTAAACTTACAGAATATAGGCCTGCTGTATTTGTGAGTTGCGTAGCTATGGTGCGATTCTGTGTGAATCGTAACGAGAGTAATATAAATACTGGACGGAATATAAGTGAACAGTCTCGTATGAAAATTAATCGCTATTCATTATACACTGTAACTCATATATACATTATTGGATAATGATAACTGAAAACCCCTGTAATAAATAAATAGGTCTATATAAATTATGTTTTATTTAACGACACTCGCAACTGCCGAGGTTATATCAGCGTCGCCTGTGTGCCGGAATTTTGTTCTGCAGGAGTTCTTTTACATGCCGGTAAATCGATCTTGGCTGCGATCGAACCCGCAACCTCAGAAAGAGAAGGCCGGCGCTCTACCGACTGTGCCATCCAGGTCAACACATGTAACCAGATAAACATATTTCAGACTATCGAATGTACAAGCATTCTCTTCCTGAATGCAAAGATGAGCGGATATCTCACGAAAATGCTCTTCACTCTTTGGTATTTACAAGTTGCAATAAATACCTGGAGTTCAGAAGCTTACGTTCTTTGATAATTCACTTCATGTTTTCCTCTTTATTTTTCAAATTTTAAATGTACATATGTACGTACATTTATTCATAACTTGTTATTTTGTCTCATGTTGTAGACAAGTTTGTTTAATAATTATACTAATACCATAGTCTTGTGAAACTTGGACTCTGACTTTGAGAGAGGAACATAGGTTAAGGGTGTTTGAGAATAAGGTGCTTAGGAAAATATTTGTAGCTAAGAGGGATGAAGTAACAGGAGAATGGAGAAAGTTACACAACACAGAACTGCACGCATTGTATATTCTTCACCTGACATAATTAGGAACATTAAATCCAGACGTTTGAGATGGGCAGGGCATGTAGCACGTATGGGCGAATCCAGAAATGCATATAGAGTGTTAGTTGGGAGGCCGGAGGGAAAAAGACCTTTGGGGAGGCCGAGACGTAGATGGGAAGATAATATTAAAATGGATTTGAGGGAGGTGGGATATGATGACAGAGAATGGATTAATTTTGCTCAGGACAGGGACAATGGCGGGCTTATGTGAGGGCGGCAATGAACCTCCGGGTTCCTTAAAAGCCAGTAAGTAAGTAATTAAGTTTTTTTAGTCAGTTATTTTACGACGCTTTATCAACAGCTTAGGTTATTTAGCGTCTGAATGAGATGAAGGTGATAATGCCGGTGAAATGAGTCCGGTGTCCAACACCGAAAGTTACCCAGCATTTGCTCATATTGGGTCGAGGAAAAAAAAAAACCTCAACCAGGTAACTTGCCAGTGACTAGAAAAGGAATCGAACCCAGGCCACTTTCGCGGCCAGACGCGCTAACCGTTACTCCACAGGTGTGGACTAAGTAAGTAATACCACAGTGTAATATATACAGTCACGAAGCTGAATACGTAGTAAATATGCATCCATAGACAGTTGCTAACCACTAGGATCTCTACTAAAGCCTCATTACAGACAATGCGAAATAGTACCGGCACAGTCCATTGTTCCTAGCACCCTCATAACTCAAGCTTCGTGACTGTATATACTAGACTGTGCTAATACTTTGAAACATTTTAGTATACCGTATGTCGATTCGCTTGTCATTTCATCTAAAGCAACGAAAAAAAAAAAAAATACCAGGAAGTCGTTGGAGGCGATTTAGAGCAAAGATATTAATTTTTGTAATATTTAAATCGGTGAACTAGAAAAGGAAAAGAGGGAATGTGAGAGCGTGGAAGATGAAGGAAGCGAAAGTGAGTGGAGAGAAGGAAATAGAATGGAAATAACAAATTTTGTGTTATAAAATAGAGAAAGTGAAAATGTACTCTAATAATTATAGAAGCGAGTAGCTTAGAAAGAATAAGTAAGAGGAGGTGGATATGAGAATCGAGAATAAAATAACTCTTACTTACTTACTTACCAATGGCTTTTAAGGAACCCGAAGGTTCATTGCCGCCCTCACATAAGCCCGCCATCGGTCCCTATCCTGTGCAAGATTAATCCAGTCTATCATCATATCCCACCTCCCTCAAATCCATTTTAATATTATCCTCCCATCTACGTCTCGGGTCGACCTGGTTGGCAAGTTGGTATAGCGATGGCCTTCTATGCCCAAGGTTGCGGGTTCGATCCCGGCCAGGTCGATGGCATTTATATTTGTTAAATGTGACAGGCTCATGTCAGTAGATTTACTGGCATGTAAAAGAACTCCTGCGGGACAAAATTCCGGCACATCCGGCGACGCTGATATAACCACTGCAGTTGCGGGCGTCGTTAAATAAAACATATCATTTTATCATCTACGTCTCGGCCTCTCCAAAATAACTCAGGAAATTAGAAAAAGAAAATACACAATAAATAATAGGAAAGTAGGGAAATGAAAGGGCGACAATGTAAATATGAGAGAGAGAGAGAGAAAGAGAGAGAGAGAGAGAGAGAGGAGAAGATGGGTAGGCAAGAAGTGATAGAAAAGCAACAGACCAGGATAGGAATGATTGTGAAAATATTTACATATCATTCGTTATCTTGTGAAACCATATGCATTCGTACGCTGTAGATCATACGAGTAGTAAAAACCTTAAGATGGGGTAAGTGAGTTAGCTAGCTTGCAATCGAAGCGTAGCGAGGGAGGAAAGCTCCTCAGCTTTCAGATATTATTTCAGTTTCGCTATTAGTACGAGTATCAGCCAAGTCATGACAGATATATCCAGTTATATACATAACGTTATATAATGGCCCCAATTTCCAACAAGAAAATGTGACAACATATTATTTTTCAGAATTAGAATCACATTGGGAAAAGAAGACACATTAAAAAGAAATAAAACACAATAAAACCTGTCATGAGAATACATTAATGTTAATTTCAAGAATTACGGGAATGTGTGTGTGTCTAATGCCTACCCACTTCACTTAATCGTGATTCGGGTTCCACATACTGCGGACAGATGGCAGGAACTGTGACCCTTTTTCAAGTTGCATACCACTTCGGAGGGCCACGTTATGCATGATGTGTATCTGTGAAGAATTATGTCGTGTACTAGGGTGAGTGTATGTGTAAGTGTTCGTGTAAGTGTATTGTAGGGAATGGGTGAGGATGCTGAAGAAGGTGAGGAAGGGAGAAGGGGAAACACGGTGTCAGCACGTAGCCTACTCCTGTCGAATAGCACCAAGGGGGCCGCCAGGCTTAACGTCCCCATCCGACGGACGAATCACTATCAACTGTGACATATCCTTCTCTTCATATGCACTGCGGAGAGATTTCGGATTTAACCCAGGCATATTGGTGCACAATCTAGTGATTAGAAGTAGAACTACGGGAATATTAAATCGAATATTATTTTATAAAATGACAAGTGATTTGGATAATGTATACAGGATGGAAGTGAAATACCTCTGCAGAATTTCAGAGCGAATAGCTCATGTTATGTGTAACAAAAAGTATCATATCTTAGCCTATTGGTAGAAAGTTCATAGTTTTATCAACAGTAATCTCACTAGAGGTTTTGATTTATCTAGAGAAAATCAAAACTCGAGTGGGATTTAATTGACTATTACATGATTAGAAGAAAGTATATAAAGATTAGAAGTAACGAAGTACTCCAATACAATAAAATATTAATTGACTTACGAAAATACAAAACTGTCTTCAAATGTATTATTGTACCATCTCAACATTACAAATATTACGCTAGACGCATGCTAGATGGCAGTAGTGTGTTATGTTTAGCTGTTTTCTTGTTATCAGTTGTGCCAAGTATGCAATCTTCATTGAACTCTGTGGACGGTTACTAGTCAAGAAGGCTTTGTTGATTCAGTTTCATTTTTATTAAAACATTTGCATTCCACTTCAATCATACGGATCCCAGTAATCAACGTCACTTGACAGATGATTTTCAATAAATCTTAGTATTAAACAATGTCTGATACGTGACTATCCATAATATCATATAGCAGAAGTTGTAACAAACATAACCTAAATGATATAAACAAGTGTTAGAAAAGTTTTAATTAGGGATGATGAAATAAACAAGAAACGTTTTAATTAACGATGATGAAATAAAAAATAAACATGAATAATTTTAAAACAAACAATTATTGAAAGTACAATTTTCAAATTTGAATGTTTTAGTGATTGGTGGTTCAGTTGATGTTATATTGGACGTGTGCGTAAAAGAAGTGAACTCGTTGATGTACATGGTGTATCCCTCAACTTATTCAGGATTTCCGAATGGTGCTTTTCATATATGATCAGTGATCTTCATTAATTCTTGTTCTTGAATGCCAATGCGAGTCATATTTGAAAGTGCTGTGCATCGACTGGAGTGGTTTGTAATTTTCTGTTTTTTGACGTGCAGACCAGTGCAGTTTGAAACGTTGGCAAACAAAGAAACAAATGCTAGGGTAGTGATAAAAATAAACAAATGCTAGAGACGCCATAAAATTAAACAAGTGCTAGGGACGCGATAAAATTGTGGGATAAGCAGCCATGATTGATTGAAAGACGTCCTTTCGTACCGTTTTATTGGTCAAAAGTAGTGTGACGTAGTAAAAGTGTAATAGTCAGAAGATAAAATATTTTTTTCCAAATGTTTAACACCATCTTATTCCGTAACTATTACGAGTAAGATCGTGATGTTTATCCATATTGATTAAAAAAACTAATAAATAATAATTTATCCATCTGGCGTATTTCAATAGCGTGGACGGTTTTGGTGTATGTTTAATTTTTAAAACCACTAATTTGAAGCCAATAGACTATTCGAGCAGATTACAACGTCGTAGCGGTAGAAGGATAATCGCGTACAGAGACAGATCTGAGTTCGTTAACCTCTTACATCTTTATTACGAGAAAAAAGACAACTGTGATAGCGGCGATGTTGCCAGACTGCTGAAACTTTCAATTTTATTGTCTAATTAACCGTGAATTTAATCACAAAACGTAATATACAGCAGGTTTTATATTTCTTTAAGTGTACCTCCCTTTCAATCTACAAGGTTATTTCACTTCCACCCTGTATACAAAGTGGCGGATGGAATAAATAGGTTAGTGCTATGTTGAGTTTTGTTAATCGCGTTTCCAGAAATTTCAGGTTATTTTTGTTACAGTTTAGACTGGATCTTTCATGCTATTTTTCGCTTATTTTTATGGTTGGTTTATGAGTTTATGACACATGATAACAGAAGGCCCTCAACATGTTAAAACTTACTTTGTTGTTTCGAGTTTTAGTCGTTTCATTTTAAGCTTTAAATAATTCTCTATTTTGTACGTAAAATAAAATACGACAATGTTGCAACGCTACTGGAGTAGTAGAATGCAGTAATTGAAATGTTCATGTGCATGTTAGCAAAGGACCATATTATCACGTGTCATAAAGCAATACAGGAAATAACCGATAAATTCCATGAAAGGAGTGCTCAAATCTGTAACACATACAGTGCAACTCCACAAATAGACGCTCACTCTCGTATACTTCACGATACAAGGTAAGTCAACGCATCCTGTCCCGCGCTGCACAGGGCTAACCAGTTGAACCAGTGAAGTAGTGTGCAGATGCTGGTACACGTTGGCAGCAAGGCAGGGAACAAAAATGTGTACTTATGTTGAAGCAGAAGTTACAACTATTGGAACGATTAAAAAAGGTGAATCAATCAGAGCCATCCCTCAAGAATTTGACATTTCGGTCGGAACAGTGCATAGGATAAAACAAAATTCATCTAATTACGAGGAATTGTGTAGTGATTATAAGAAGCTTTGTTATTATCAGTTGATTGTAGGATGAGAACACAGCTTATTTTGTGTATTTCCTAAATTTAATCAATAGGGATGATTTATGTTCTCTCTTGAAGGGTATACACTATTTTAAAATAATTTAATACACAAACACAACTATTACAAGAAATGCTCAATAAGTTTTTGTACAGGGACATCATTTTATTTTTACTAACATTTTTAATATTAACCTGTCTATACCTTTAGAGAACCGGGAACACCGCTTGCTCCCCCCTCCAAGACTGGAGTTCGATGATACTGGCATAAAACACAAATCACTCTACTAGGTATAGGATGGAAGAAAAGTAGTTCATCCATTTACGTAAACTAGGAAATATCGCGATTTTGAGTTTCATAATTTTCATTAGGTTTTTATTTTAATCAAAGTACAGTACTGTATTAAGAATAATTTTTTACTCACGAAGTGAGTTATCCATTGAACATATTCATTATGCAGTGTATACTGTCTACAGCACATTAGCGTACAATATAGAGAAAGAAGTTAAATTGAAAAATAATCATAATATGAATATTTAAACACAATTTTGAAAATGGTGGCCGTTCATTTCGATACAGGCTTCAGTTCTTTTGTGCATATTATCGCACTATGGTTTAGACTATTGCATCTAATTCCAATTGCCAGTTTCGTCCTTCGTACTAGTAACTCATTGTTGAAATAATTTGATACCTATCTACGTACTGTGAATTCAATCTTCACTTTTGCCCGAAATGAAAATAAAATTACTCAGACATGCTATCTACTGTCCGTCCAAGTGGTTATGCCGCAGGATTGTAGAAAGGAGGAAATCAAATGACAGTTAATTACTTAACGAGGCCCTTTTATTTAAGTTAAATGAAACAGCTGTATAATATTACGTAAACGTCCAATTCCTAAGAGAAATTAATGTTTTCAGGAAAGAGCTAAGACAGCCCAGCTATTACAGAGGGGCGAGCAGAAGCAGGTGGAGGAAATCGGGATGCGACGTAGGCAAACGGACAGTACCTGTGCGAAAATATGATTGAATATTGAAAGCTCTTTCGTCACTGGAAAACGCGAACATATTTCTGGAACGTACTATACTCAGGAACTCAGTACTGCTTACTATCTGCGGTCTTGGTTCTGTGGGGAGTTGGAACTTCCTTAGTAGAAGGGGTGGGAGTGAAGTACATTCAAAAACTCAGGTACAATAAAAATTGAAGTAAAAATAAAATGATGTCCCTGTAGCTTTATTCTCTTCGGTTATAATCAACAATAACAACAATCCAGGTTGCCAGGTGACGATAGAAAAGAAAAGATGCGAAAACAAATTTAATGAATGTGGTGTACAAACAATTCAATGCTCGTTCATATTTTAGTATAAAAATATAGGGGTGCCATTTGAAATTTCAAAGTGGGAGTGGCTGGGGGTGGGAGGTGAAATCTAAAATGCAATTAGGCCTTGTTTAAGACTTCCCCCTTGATATCTAAATTTACGTGCTTTTTTTTTTTTTGGTTTAAATTGAATTCAGTTTAATTAACTAGTTATTTAGAGTGGGAAGTTTTGAAATGAAAGCCCCGTATGTAGATATATTTAGAGAGTTTTTCCTCCAGAAGTTTGTTTTATGTTTCAGATGTATCACGTACATATTATACTTAATCACGGATTTGTTTTGTTATATATTTTGCATATACTACAATATATTATTTAAAATTATACACGTTAATTATTTATGTTTCGGTCCGCACGCCATAAAAAACATTGTACAGCCCTTATGTTTACTAATGTCCGCATTATGGGTCCCTAGCACCACGGCACGGCGCGTCTTCAGGTTGCGGATAGAGGAGACGGCCTCCAGATATGGAGGGTAGCTGTGAATATATTGAATAAGCAGTCGCGGACAGCCGATGAGGGGTGGTCCTCCAGCTTAGGGGTTGGGCGAAGGGCTAACAACCCATCACCGTATAAAACAGCTTGTTACGAATCCTTCAAATAAGCCTCGGAATGGGACTGATTCTCTGGCACGACCATGCATACAGAGTGTTAGTTGGGAGGCCGGAGGGAAAAAGACCTTTAGGGAGACCGAGGCGTAGGTGAGAGGATAATATTAAAATGGATTTGAGGGAGGTGGGATATGATGATAGAGAATGGATTAATCTTGCTCAGGATAGGGACCAATGGCGGGCTTATGTGAGGGCGGCAATGAACCTCCAGGTTCCTTAAAAGCCAGTAAGTAAGTAATGTCCGCAGTACTCCGTAGAAAGACAGAGTTCGTACCTCGTCTCGCACACGGACCATTGCTGTGTCTATTTCTGGAGTTCCACTGTAACCTGAAATTTCTTCAAGTCGCTTCGGAAAGAATAAAATGATGACAGAATTTCCTATTCAATTCCTCACACAGAAACATTCCTCACTTACCACTCTGTATATCTCTCTGTGTATCTCTCTGCTGCTATCAATACCACGTCATCAGACATCTCTGTACTCAAGTTCTTTCTCAATAGCCATGGCCCGCTCATGGAATTCGCTGCCGCTGGAAATCAGGGGTAGTCTTAGTCCCCAGTTGTTTAAAATTAGGTTGTTTAGAAATATTTTAAATGCACAGAACTAGTTTTTAGGTATTATTATTATTATTATTATTATTATTATTATTATTATTATTATTATTTTACACAGTCATTACTTTATTTTTCCATTAACACTAATATCTAGGTAATTGTCATTGTCTCAATGTAACACGTGCTGTGCTGATCATACTCATTGTACTGTTCCTTTAGTTGTGAGATTATATTCATATGTACTAATTCTTTTTTTTTTCTTTTAACTTAATACTTGTATACTAGAATGTATTTTTCTGTTTGTGATTATGTATTCAGTCTCTTTTTTTATTACATATATATTTTTTATTGTTATTTCAAAGTTAATACTGATTGTGTATATGTATTCAATCTCTCTTTTCTACATAATTATGTTTATTATTATTTTTAAGTTCATATTTGTATACCGGTATGTATTTTTTTCTGTATGTGATTTGATCCTGGTTGAGTGGAAGAAAAGGCCTGATGGCCTTAACTCTGCTAGGGAAAATAAAACTATTATTATTATTATAAAATTACACTATAATATATTTCCTTGAACTTATTCTACTGCGACCATAACAACAGCTGAAAATACAATAATTCTGTGCAAACAGAAGGTCCAATTTGCATATATTTGCATGCAAATGTAATTAAATATGTGTCGCCAGACCACAAAAAGTTTCAAATAATATTCAAATGTATACTCATATAAGCTAGAGGGCAAACACGAAAACAGAACAAATATGCGAGTGTCACGTGACGGGGAGGAACTGTCCACGAACTATGAAATCATATAAAAGCAAAATGCGTCGTGAGGGTTCATTTCGCTGCACCTGGCCCCAATGTGAATAAAAAGTAAATATCAGGGGCACGGATGTGTAATGAATGCCAGACAGTACGCAACATGACTGAAAACGCAGATCAAAGGGATGCATTTACATGCGTGTATATCGGGGGATTCCATAATATCCTAGTCCAGGCTTAGCTACGCACACATTGGCCTTTTTTCAACTAACACAGTATCGACACAGAATGAGACTGTATGACGTGGCTTAGTATTACCCCAAAGAGCGGGATAAAAACATAAAAGAACATTATTATTATTATTATTACAAGAAAAAAATATTCCAAATTTGCTATTCCAAAATATAATAGAAATCTACACGGACAGCAAAATAAGTGTCAAAATAAATAACTGTATATCCGAAAGAAAATTAGTTAATAATGGAGTTCGACAAGGTTGTCCACTATCACCAACTTTATTTAATATTTATATAAATGAAATTATTTTAAAATGGAACCAAATCTACACATCAGGAATCAAAATAACCAATGCTCTAACATTAAATACCTTACTCTATGCCGATGATCAAGTCATAATTTCCAATTCAGAGGATAATTTACAAAGAGGATTGTATACATTAAATGAAATATTAAAAGATTTTGGGATGGAAATTTCAGCACAAAAATCAAAAGTAATGGCATTTTTAGGACAAGACCCAGTGAGAAGTAAGATAATACACAATAACCAATGCCTCGAACAAGTGCAAAATTTCAATTATCTGGGTTGTGAAATATCTTATCAAAATGAAAAAGATGTGAACAAGAAAATTACCAAATTTACACAAATTCTAGGAATAATAAACAATACATTAAAAGCTAAATTAGTACAAAACTCTACAAGAATAAAATATATAATACATTACCATTACCCACCCTTTTATACGGAAGCGAGATTTGGTCACAAATTCAATTGGCTAGATCATGTAAGAAGAATGGAAAATTCAAGTATCCCAAAAATTATGATGCAATATAAACCTAGAGGACATCGTCGACCAGGAAGACCGTTAAGAAGACTGCTAGATGGGGCCGAAACAGGTCTACAGAGGCCTAATTCGTGAAGGATGATGATGATGATGATGATGATGATTATTATTATTATTATTATTATTATTATTATTATTATTATTATTATTCTGTTTGGGGAGCTGAGGCACAGACTGAGAGAACGACCAGTGAGGGTAGGCTGAGGCGCGCAAGTGAAAACTCAACAAGGAGAAGCGATTGTGGATCAACCGGCAAAGTCAGCGCAAGTGAAGATCAATTTATAAGAATGCCACATGCCGTTGGTAGTCCGGGGTGCGCGAGAGGAAGTGCTACAATATGGAGGAGCTGTGCGTTTCCGACCGATGGAGTAGGAGAAGGTGACGAACAGTTATTAAGAGGTAAATTGACAAATAGAAACTCTATCAGAAATAAAGTAGATTCAATCAAAACTATAGATACTGAACGAAACTACCTACTAAGAGATAGGCATCAGCAAAGACTAAATTTTCCTAAAATTAGAAACACTTATTATTAATTAAATTAGATACGCAGACAGGTTCTGAATATAAGATAGAATTACGTCAAGATTTTAAAATAATAAAAATTGAAAATAGAGAATTAAGGCAGTTATTAATGTATTCAGATAGCTATATCATTTAGTAAAGGTTCAGAAGATAATTTTGACTATATAAATTGCTTTACTAATATGTCTTAATTTCAATAATAATGCATTTATAATAAATTTAGTAGGCATTATAATAGTAATGAATTGATAATGAGTACATGCGACACAATAATGAAACTAAATTGAGGTTGATTATGTAAGCAACTTGTCAAGTTTGTTTTTAAGCAGGTATGCGGTAGTCTTCACTGAAGTTACGCAAACGTTTCTGCTGACAAGGAAATATTGTAAGAAATAAAGACAACCTACATATAGAATGTATCGAGTCAGCTAATTCAGGTTCATGACTTACAGTATGTCGACATCTGATCACCAAATTGGAATAATAAGTTATTATTAAAGTAAGACCTAAATAATTACAATTAAATTGTGAAAAGGAGCAGATAAAATAAGGTTTAATGTCTTAATGGTTATCACGATTGGTTTAAACATGCACTAAAACCAGACGTAAGTGCAAGTTTGAACCAATAAATTATTGAGATTTGCAATAAAATAATGAGTCTAGGAAATTGTATATTTAGTATGTAGAACTACATTTGTTTATAGATCTTTTGTTATATTATTAAGTTTTGTACTTGTGAACTATATCAATAAATCAATATGTCAATATTATTATTATTAATTATATAACAGGAACACTAAAAAGAACCTTGAAAAATAAAGCCAGAAAAGACTCCTTAATAAAATTATATAAGAAGATGGCAGTTCCTACAATTACTTATGGATCCGAAACATGGACAATGACGGAACAACATATAGCTAGAATACAAGCTGCTGAAATGAAATTCCTCAGGCCTATAGCAGGATACCAAAGAACAGACAAAAAACACAATACAGAAATAAGACAACTAAACGTAGAGGAACTAAATACAACAATAGTAAAATACAGAACAAGTTGGGAAAACCACTTAACGAGGATGACGGACGATAGAATACCAAAAGCAGCATACAACTACTCACCACGAGGAAAAAGAAACTTAGGAAGACCTAAGAAAATATGGAGGCAGCAACAATTTGGAGCCGGAACAGGCTAATGGAAGGCCTAAACGTGATGTAGAAGAAGAAGAAGAAGATTATCATCATCATCATTATCATTTAATTCATATTGTTCTGCCCAAAGGCAGATCTTTCACTGCAATGATTGGAATGACCTACCTACAGCGGTCTTTCAGGCCCGTCCTTCCTTAAGGAGATTCAAGAATAACTTAAAAAGTTGTGTATAAAGTGCAAATTAAAATTAAGGTGACATTCAACATTTAATTTTTTAAGTTGACATGTATTTATTTAGCCTGACGAGTTACTCCCTTCGTTTGAATGGTAAATTATTTAAAAATAGCGTGTAAGAGGGCCTTAGACTAGAAATGTTTAGTTTAAATGTAGTTCTGTTTATAAGTATGCATAAGGGTGTAATTATTTGACTTATTTGAACTGTTGTATCAGTGAAACGAGGTGAGTCAGTGAAGTTATGGTTTTACAGTGCTGTGAATAGTTCCGATCAGTGATAATTTATAGCGTCAATGAAATGTGTTCTATAGTGTCAGTGAAATGTGTTATAGTGTCAGTGAAATGTGTCCTAAAGTGTCGGTGAAATGCGTCGTAGTGCCACTACAGTGAGTAAGATGAGAGTAAAGTGAAAGACTATTGAAACTTATGTAGGGCCTATGCATATGTAGGTTGTATTGTAAAATTAGGTATTTAATGTTTTATTATTAACTAGCCGTACCGTGCGCTCCGCTGCACCCGTTAGAAACAAATTTGAAGTAATTGCATAATTAAAATAGGACATTTGATCCAGGGGACACTTGTGTTTGATAGAAGAGTAAATCTTTTAATGTGTTACTTAATTTAAATTGGATCCAAATAATTAAAATACGATCATTTTGGTCCAGAGACACTCATTTGGTGCAATGACAATTCCTTTAACATGTTTCTTAACTTTTATTACATGCAACCATAGTTTAATGAAGATTGATATCATTTAGATTTAATGTGTATATTTTATTTTACTTGTTATAGGTTTCTATTGAATTATGCTAATAACTTAATTTTAACCCTTGTTTTCTACGTATTCAGTAAATGGCACTTGGCCCACTATGGTTCTGAACCCTTCAAATAACTTAAATTATATTATATAATATTACATATTATATTATATTATATTATATTATATTATATTATATTATATATTATATATTATACCATATTATATTATATCAGAAGTTACTGTAATAACAGTATTGTATTATGTCCATCTAGAGAAACTACACTTTCCAATGGTGAAATAATAATTAATTATACAAATCGGTTAATTTAGCTTCCGATATTACTTCATACAAACACAGAAACATTCTCTATAGGCTATCTTTCATAGTTTTCGATTGTTGCTGTCCAATGCTCCTTATAGACGAAGTCATTTGTTTTTTAATTCATTACACGGCCTTAGATGGCAGTTATTTTAATTTTAAAACTCATTTTTATCTCATTAAATATCAGTGCTATCAAAATTTTTCAAGGAATAAAACTTATCGGAAATTATTTTTAAAGAAACATATGTTATGTAACATTTTTCACAAAAATCAATAATAAGCGAGATATTTCGATTTATTTAATTCAGGCCCCCTTATAACCCCCGTTTTAAATAATGTATTTTGAATGCCGTATAGCCCAAAATCTAAGTTACAACGAACTTAATTTATATTCCAATTTTCATTGAAATCCGTTCAGTCATTATCGCGTGAAAAGGTAACAAACATACAGACAGACATACAAACAAACATTTCAAAAAAGCGATGTTCGGTTTCAGGGTGGTTAATTATATATGGTAGAACCAATTATTTTTGGAAAATCGAAAATTACCAGAAAAATTTCGGCTACAGATTTATTATTAGTATAGATTGTAATTATTGTGTTAAATTGTATTGTGTATTGTATAATTGTATTGTGTATTGTAAATTTTATTGTGTATTGTTTATGATTTTATTGTGTATTGTTTATCAATTATTGTGTATTGTTTATATTGTGTATACCACTGCCACCGGGTGCTTGCCCACTTGCAGTGTAAATAAATACATACAAACATTCTCCAACCTTTCCTGTTTTCTACCTTTCTCCTCATATGATCATATATCTTAATGTCGTCTATCTTCTGATATTTTCTTCTGCCCCGAACTCTTCTCCCGTTCACCATTCCTTCCAGTGCATCCTTCAGTAGGCAGTTTCTTCTCAGCCAGTGACCCAGCCAATTCCTTTCCCTCTTCCCGATCAGTTTCAGAATTAGTCTTTCTTCACCCACTCTTTCCAACACAGCTTCATTTCTTATTCTATCTGTCCATTTCAAACGCTCCAGTCTTCTCCATATTCATATTTCAAATGTTTCTAGTTGCTTCTCTTCACTTCGTCGAAATGTCCATGTCTCTGTATCATACAATGCCACACTCCACAAAAAAGCACTTCACTACTCTCTTCCTTAGTTTTCAGTCCAGAGGTCCGCAGAAGATGCTACTTTTTGCAGGTATTAAGAGCTTTCTTGGCCATTGCTATCCTTCTTTTGACTTCCTGGTTGCAGCTCTTATTATTATTATTATTATTATTATTATTATTATTATTATTATTATTATTATTATTGAGAAGCTCTCATCATCCAGTCTGCTGTCAAAAATCTGAAAGTTAGAATTTATAAAACAGTTATATTACCGGTTCTTCTCTATGGTTGTGAAACTTGGACTCTCACTCTGAGAGAGGAACATAGGTTAAGGGTGTTTGAGAATAAGGTGCTTGGGAAAATATTTGGGGCTAAGCGGGATGAAGTTACAGGGGAATGGAGAAAGTTACACAACGCAGAACTGCACGCAATGTATTCTTCACCTGACATAATTAGGAACATTAAATCCAGACGTTTGAGATGGGCAGGGCATGTAGCACGTATGGGCGAATCCAGAAATGCATATAGAGTGTTAGTTGGGAGACCGGAGGGAAAAAGACCTTTAGGGAGGCCGAGACGTAGATGGGAGGATAATATTAAAATTGATTTGAAGGAGGTGGGATATGATGATAGGGACTGGATTAATCTTGCACAGGATAGGGACCGATGGCGGGCTTATGTGAGGGCGGCAATGAACCTTTGGGTTCCTTAAAAGCCATTTGTAAGTAAGTATTATTATTATTATTTTCCATAAATATGTTTCAAAATTTTACTATTTGCTTATTTTCTTCTCAGGTAGCTACGTGTTTCTTGGTTGATTTATAATTTTGTATAGCCTATCTTAAGAAGGACAATAACATTTGAAATAACGCCGTTGATGGAAATCCTGATACTTCCTCCTGACTGAGAAACTGATTTTTATATAAACATAATAAAATCGATGTTCGTTTAATGAGCGTTATGAAAATATTGATTTCGCAGTATTGACGATGCGTTGAATAGGTAGGGAACCATTTCCAGGAACATATCAAAAGGTGCAGATGAATTTTCTCTCATAGGAATGTGCAGTGTGTGTCAGTACCGAGGTAATGAATATAAACAGCACAAAAAAAAAACTTTAAAAATGTGGGGAGGGATTCGCCGGGCTGTAATTTTGTCACTACAGAATTCCCCGTTGTGGCAAACGGACTATGTGATTGTATGTGCAGGTTTTTGCTTCAGGCTCCAAATTTAATTAACATTAATCCCAGCTATTAAAAAGAAGCAAACGACTGAATTAATTAGCTAGGCTTCCCTCCAACCCCGAAATTGCTACAGCCGCCAGTGACCAGCAACGAGTTACCTTCATCACTTTCGGTTCGTAACTGACATGACAAATCTTTCAGCAGGCATCGCAGATGGAGGTTTTTAGCCATTACCAGAGCGCACCGCATTCGGAAAGGAGTGCAACTACTGCGAAAGAGTGCGGCTACAATGCGACTGCACCGGATATCGAAGGACTGGGATTTGTGCTCTTCTCATCCTCCGAGATTCGAAGACTGGAACTCACCTGAGAAAGAGTTAATTTCTTTCTGAATCCTGAACCTGTGTAACAATAGTACATTATGCAAAGAGCCTATACTTACTTACTTACTTACTTACTTACTTACTTACTGGCTTTTAAGGAACCCGGAGGTTCATTGTCGCCCTCACATAAGCCCGCCATTGGTCCCTATCCTGAGGAAGATTAATCCAGTCTCTTTCATCATATCTCACCTCCCTCAAATCCATTTTAATAGTATCTTCCCATCTACGTCTCGGCCTCCCTAAAGGTCTTTTTCCCTCCGGCCTCCCAACTAACACTCTATATGCATTTCTGGATTCGCCCATACGTGCTACGTGCCCTGACCATCTCAAACGTCTGGATTTAATGTTCCTAATTATGTCAGGTGAAGAATACAATGCTTGCTGTTCTGCGTTGTGTAACTTTCTCCATTCTCCTGTAACTTCATCCCTCTTAGCCCCAAATATTTTCCTAAGCACCTTATTCTCAAACACCCTTAACCCATGTTCCTCTCTCAGAGTGAGAGTCCAAGTTTATGTGTTCGTGCCAGAGAATCAGTCCCATTCCGAGGATTATTTGAAGGATTCGTAACAAGCTGTTTTTTACGGTGATGGGTTGTTAGCCCTTCGCCCAACTCCCAAACTGGAAGACCACCCCTCATCGGCTGTCCGCGACTGCTTATTCAATATATTCGCAGCTACCCTCCATATCTGGAGGCCGTCTCCTCTATCCGCAACCTGAAGACGCGCCATGCCGTGGTGATAGGGACCCACAATACATGGCAACGAGTCTATATAATGATAGTAATTAAGAAGCGAATATGGATGTTTATGAAACTCGCTTGCGCTCGTTTCATAATTTTCATACGAGCTTCTTAATTACCATTATAGGCGAGTTTCATACGACTTTTTATATTCGACCATATTTCTAACTTGAAATTACCGATATTCAGATGTATCATTTTATTTGTATCTGACAAGATCGGAAGTGACCTTGTTCTAGGTCGTGAATTGTGACATTGCGCAGACGCGAAAGTATTGATTTTTTCTGCGGAACAATAATGTCATAGGCCTTGATGTAACCCCGTTAAACTTGATATAACCGTGATTATTGAATTCGAAATTGAAAAACGAGATGACAAATTAAATTTATTTGAATATTATTTACAATTAACGCTAATTATTATAGTAACAGAACATAACCTTCTGCGACAGTATTGGATTTCCAGCCTCCGTGACTTTTCGCTAATTCTCTTTCGATTGCATATCGGAGAATAATCGATACTTGCGGTTTTATAACGGTAGAAAGCTGACCTGTCTTTGGCTGAACAGTTGTAACCTGAGCCGTCATTGGCTGAAAGACCTGACCTTTAATGAGTAGGTGTACTTTAATGACATGCATTAAAGGTCTGCTACCAGGTGTATAATCACTACGTTTCGGCATGGTCGAGCATAAAATGTAGTATAAGTTACATAATATTGCTCAGTTTCTCATTAGACGAAACTGACTACAAAGAATCAACGAGCGCAGTGTATCGTGATAAGGAGTTGAACACTTGAATTGGAAAACACACGTGGCATACTTTACTTGTCAATCGACTTCCCCCTGTTACAATCTTAACAACAGGGTCTTAAGGTCCATTCACAATGAAAATTAAACATAACCGTAACATAAACAGAGAAGTTTTGCGCCCAGACTACCAAATGGGATCATTCACAATGATTCACATAAGCATTGACATAAACATTGCCGTAAGACGTTAACATGAAAGTTTGCAAACTCCAAACTTTCATGCTTATGCTTACGTGATCTGCAAACAGAACACAATCTTGGAGCGCTGAAGTATACTGCAGAATATGAGGAAATGGTGTCGTTGTTATGTTTCCATGGTTACCAAGTATGTTTGCTGTTATGTTTATATTCCCATCGTGAGTGATTGTATGACTTCTTGATTTTACCGTAACGTTTATATTCTTAAGTTAACGCTTACGTTATGTTTAATTTTCATTGTGAATGAGTCTTTGTACTTTGTTGGCGATATAAACACCTTTAAAATGCCATACTTTCATTCTATACTGAGGTATGTATTAATATTCTGAGGCAACTTGTATAATATATAACTACAATGTGGCACTTTCTCTATTGGTCTGTGATCTATGATCATCTTAGAAATATCGTAACGCGTTATAAAAGCCTCGAGAAGGAAGTTAATAAATTGTGAAGAAGTATTGCCTGGCAGGAAGGGAATTCGCTGAATAGCTATGAAATCTATGTGTGATAGCCGTCTCCACCTCTCTGCCGAGCCCATGATATGACAAATGTCTCTATTCCGGTCGGGAATATGTTGAAAAATAACTCAACAATTGCTATGTCTGTTCCAATAAATGTTTCCAAAGAAATTATATTTTATTTCTGTTAACGGCCCCTGGCGAACTTATTTTTTTACAACCCTGGTAATTGCGGTCGAGTAGCCAAAATTTGTGTAAGCTCTTCCTTTGACATTATTAGTATGGTGTAAGAAAAAAAATTTAACTCTTTTATCTGCCCCCTCAGAATGTTTGCTTGTCAGAAAAGAAAGATAAGGAGTTAAATAAAACAGAAAGTTACCAACAAACAATATGAAGAAATGTGGATAAAGGGGAAATAATGTCAGTTTGAACAAGAGAATAAAGAAAGAAAATAAAACCGTGAAAGATAAAATAAGAAACATAAACGAAAGATAAGAAGGGATTAAATAAAAAAGAAAGTTACCAACAAAAAATATGAAGAAATGTGGATAAAGGGGAAATAATGTCAGTTTGAACAAGAGAATAAAGAAAGAAAATAAAACTGTGAAAGATAAAATAAGAAACATAAACGATAGATAAGAAGGGATTAAATAAAAAAGAAAGTTACCAACAAACAATATGAAGAATGTGGATAAAGGGGAAAGAATGTCAGTTTCAACAGGAGATTATAGAAAGAAAATAAAACCGTGAAAGATAAAATAAGAAACATAAACGAAAGATAAGAAGGATTAAATAAAAAAGAAAGTTACCAACAAACAATATGAAGAAATGTGGATAAAGGGGAAAAAATGTCAGTTTGAACAAGAGAATAAAGAAAGAAAATAAAACCGTGAAAGATAAAATAAGAAACATAAACGAAAGATAAGAAGGGATTAAATAAAAAATAAAGTTACCAACAAACAATATGAAGAAATGTGGATAAAGGGGAAATAATGTCAGTTTGAACAAGAGAATAAAGAAAGAAAATAAAACCGTGAAAGATAAAATAAGAAACATAAACGAAAGATAAGAAGGGATTAAATAAAAAGAAAGTTACCAACAAACAATATGAAGAAATGTGGATAAAGGGAAAGAATGTCAGTTTGAACAGGAGATTATAGAAAGAAAATAAAACCGTGAAAGATAAAATAAGAAACATAAACGAAAGATAAGAAGGGATTAAATAAAACAGAAAGTTACCAACAAACAATATGAAGAAATGTGGATAAAGGGGAAAAATGTCAGTTTGAACAGGAGAATAAAGAAAGAAAATAAAACCGTGAAAGATAAAATAAAAACATAAACGAAAGATAAGAAGGGATTAAATAAAAAAGAAAGTTACCAACAAACAATATGAAGAAATGTGGATAAAGGGGAAAGAATGTCAGTTTGAACAGGAGAATAAAGAAAGAAAATAAAACCGTGAAAGATAAAATAAGAAACATAAACGAAAGATAAGAAGGATTAAATAAAACAGAAAGTTACCAACAAACAATATGAAGAAATGTGAATAAAGGGGAAAGAATGTCAGTTTGAACAGGAGAATAAAGAAAGAAAATAAAACCGTGAAAGATAAAATAAGAAACATAAACGAAAGATAAGAAGGAATTAAATAAAACAGAAAGTTACCAACAAACAATATGAAGAAATGTGGATAAAGGGGAAAGAATGTCAGTTTGAACAGGAGAATAAAGAAAGAAAATAAAACCGTGAAAGATAAAATAAGAAACATAAACGAAAGATAAGAAGGATTAAATAAAAAGAAAGTTACCAACAAACAATATGAAGAAATGTGGATAAAGGGAAAAAGAATGTCAGTTTGAACAGGAGATTAAAGAAAGAAAATAAAACCGTGAAAGATAAAATAAGAAACATAAACGAAAGATAAGAAGGAATTAAATAAAACAGAAAGTTACCAACAAACAATATGAAGAAATGTGGATAAAGGGGAAAGAATGTCAGTTTGAACAGGAGAATAAAGAAAGAAAATAAAACCGTGAAAGATAAAATAAGAAACATAAACGAAAGATAAGAAGGAATTAAATAAAACAGAAAGTTACCAACAAACAATATGAAGAAATGTGGATAAAGGGAAAGAATGTCAGTTTGAACAATATGAAGAAAGGAGAAGTTTAAAGAAATAAAGAAAGAAAATAAAACCGTGAAAGATAAAATAAGAAACATAAACGAAAGATAAGAAGGGATTAAATAAAAAGAAAGTTACCAACAAACAATATGAAGAAATGTGGATAAAGGGGAAAGAATGTCAGTTTGAACAGGAGAATAAAGAAAGAAAATAAAACCGTGAAAGATAAAATAAGAAACATAAACGAAAGATAAGAAGGGATTAAATAAAACAGAAAGTTACCAACAAACAATATGAAGAAATGTGGATAAAGGGGAAAGAATGTCAGTTTGAACAGGAGAATAAAGAAAGAAAAATAAAACCGTGAAAGATAAAATAAGAAACATAAACGAAAGATAAGAAGGAATTAAATAAAACAGAAAGTTACCAACAAACAATATGAAGAAATGTGGATAAAGGGGAAAGAATGTCAGTTTGAACAGGAGAATAAAGAAAGAAAATAAAACCGTGAAAGATAAAATAAGAAACATAAACGAAAGATAAGAAGGAATTAAATAAAACAGAAAGTTACCAACAAACAATATGAAGAAATGTGGATAAAGGGGAAAGAATGTCAGTTTGAACAGGAGAATAAAGAAAGAAAATAAAACCGTGAAAGATAAAATAAGAAACATAAACGAAAGATAAGAAGGGATTAAATAAAAAAGAAAGTTACCAACAAACAATATGAAGAAATGTGGATAAAGGGGAAAGAATGTCAGTTTGAACAGGAGATTATAGAAAGAAAATAAAACCGTGAAAGATAAAATAAGAAACATAAACGAAAGATAAGAAGGGATTAAATAAAACAGAAAGTTACCAACAAACAATATGAAGAAATGTGGATAAAGGGGAAAGAATGTCAGTTTGAACAGGAGAATAAAGAAAGAAAATAAAACCGTGAAAGATAAAATAAGAAACATAAACGAAAGATAAGAAGGGATTAAATAAAAAAGAAGCAAACAATAAAATAAACAATAAAGGGGAATGAATGTCAGATTGAACAGATGAATAAAGAAAAAGAATCGGAGGTCAGGGGAGCGTCTGCGTGTAGTTAATTCTGTCGCTGTTTTCCACGTAATTGGAATGCTGACGTCACGTATAATTCTGACAGATTGCTTACCCAATGATTAGACGTGCATTCGAATTCAGTTGCGAACACACAATTTCACGCATACTGAGGTGGGATCGATGAGCGGGACAGACCTGTGTGAAATATTCTTTGTTTGAATCTGTGGAGAACGTTGGATTTAATTAACGTGTTATAATAATGGTCCGCTTCATTCGGTGCGTAATGAAAACCGTCTGGACTTCAGAACAACCCGCGCACGCCCATTCAAATAACGACAACATAGGTAAACCTGTACTACGTACGTATGCAATTAAACTGTGTTTGTTTAACTCTCCCTCCGAACATTTTAAAATGTTCATCCCGAACCCCCTTCTCTCTTCGTTCTCACCCTATCCGGTTTCAACCCTTAACCAATTCCCATCTCGCCAAGGGTGGAAAGTAGATTAAATGAAACGATGGTCCCCTGGTCTTCCTGTCAGTGAAGCATGGGTTGATGCTCGATTGTTGATTTTAGTTTTAGAGATTTTCGCTCTAATGCTTCAGATTTTCACTGAAATAGGAACGGTAGGCAAATAAGGAAACTTCATGTCAGCAATTTATCGCCGCGAGATAGCAGCACAAGTACTTACTTGATCCGTATATTAATAAATGATATTTTCTTGTTACTGTAGAACGGAAGAATTCTAAAAAAAAAAAAACAAGAGAGGTACGTAGAAAATGAATCTCGCCGTTTGCGAGAAACTAGTGAATTATACAGAACTTTATCAACATTACGTTTACTTACTTACGTTATAGTTGTAGTATTATCCTACATAAAACATACGTATCACGAATATGATGTTATTTTCCGCTAGTAATAACGGTCCTAAATAATAATAATAATAATAATAATAATAATAATAATAATAATAATAATAATAATTTGATATTTATTGATATTTATGTGCTGGGCAACAGCCATTGGCCAATAAAAGTTCAGCACAGTGACACAATTAATAAATTAAAATGAACAACTATGGTACAAATTAAATACTTGAGTTAAGAACAAAATAAAGAACATAGATTACAATAATTAATTTACAAGAATTAAAACTATAAAATATTAGGGAAAGGAGTTGATTCATATTAACAATTTGTTTATAAGGATTATGCAAATAATATTAGCAAAGACAATGCCATATTCTAATACTTCTATACACTGAACGGATCGAAATCGCCTACATGTAAGTTAGCATGTTTAATACATCTGCAGACCGGCGAGGAAGATTTAGAATTTCTAATATAGAAGAGTTTGTAATGTCTCATGTCCTTCATAGGAATACGAAGGCTGACACTGTTTAAGAAAGATTGACAATTAATGTCACCTTTAAGGACCTTGCATAAGAATAAATAATCGAGATCATGACGTCTGGCATACAGGCTTCGACATTTAAAGTGCTCGCATTTTTTATCATAGTTATACCCAGAGTTATTAGGCAGGAATCTGTACGAACATAATGAAATAAATTTCCTTTGAATATTTTCCAGTTTTGCCGAATCAGAACTAGTAATAGAGTTCCAAACTACAGATGCATATTCGAGTTTCGATCTCACTAATGTATAGTATAGTATTAAAAGAGAGTCAGGTGTTGAAAAAGAATATGTAATTGACCGAATTATTCCTAACATTCTTATTGCATGGTTATAAATATAATCAATGTGGTTGTGAAAATATAATTTACTGTCAATTAATTAATACACCGAGGTCTGTAATACAATCTTTTCTGTTAATTAATTCATTTTTTAGATGATAGTTATATTTTAGTGTAGAGGTTTTCCTTGAAAATGATATTACGTAAGTTTTGGATTCATTAATCATCATTCCGTTAATAATAATAATAATAATAATAATAATAATAATAATAATAATAATAATACTTACTTACAAATGGCTTTTAAGGAACACGAAGGTTCATTGCCGCCCTCACATAAGCCCGCCATCGGTCCCTATCCTTGCAAGATTAATCCAGTCTCTATCATCACACCCCACCTTCCTCAAATCCATTTTAATATTATCCTCCCATCTACGTATCGGCCTAACCTAAAGGTCTTTTCCCTCCAGTCTCCCAACTAACACTCTATATGCATTTCTGGATTCGAATATGCTACATGCCCTGCCCATCTCAAACGTCTGGATTTTAAGTTCCTAATTATATTAGATGAAGAATACAATGACGTGCAGTTCTGTGTTGTAACTTTCTCCATTCTCCTGAAGATTCATCCCACTTAGCCCCAAATATTTTGAAAGCACCTTATTCTCAAACACCCTTAACCTATGTTCCTCTCTCAGAGTGAGAGTCCAAGTTTCACAACCATACAGAACAACCGGTAATATAACTGTTTTATAAATTCTAACTTTCAGATTTTGGACAGCAGACTGGATGATAAGAGCTTCTCAACCGAATAATAACACGCATTTACCATATTTATTCTGCGTTTAATTTCCTCCCGAGTGTCATTTATATTTGTTACTGTTGCTCCAAGGTTTTGAATTTTTCCACCTCTTCGAAGGATAAATGTCCAATTTTTATATTTCCATTTCGTACAATATTCTGGTCACGAGACATAATCATATACTTCGTCTTTTCGGGATTTACTTCAAACCGATCGCTTTACTTGCTTCAAGTAAAATTTCCGTATGAGACCTAATCGTTTGTGTATTTTCTCCTAACATATTCACGTCATCTGCATAGACAAGAAGCTGATTTAACCCGTTCAGTAATAATAATAATAGTAAAATAATAATAATAATATTCACTGCTGGAATAAAGATACTGTAAATTTTATTAGTAACTACAATGTAATTTATTCGTCACAACAATAATTCCTTTCTACAATTCGCCTTAAACGCTCTCGTCAACAATTGGATTTTCACTCAACACAGTATTCGTTATAGCACTCCACCGACGTCAATGACAATTTACTTGGACTAGTACGAACAACAATGAACTGTTAATCTTAACTAATATTTACAAAGCACTATTTACAAATCAGAACTATCAGTTCTCAGTTACAGTTCTTTTATCTCAGTCACTCGAGTTCACAGTATCTCGAACCACAGACCTTCAGAGAAACTGTACTCGAACTTTCCAACTTGGCCACTGCACTCGAACTCAGGCCTTCGGATGCTGACGCAATGCGGAACACTCGAATCGAACTCCGGCTGGCTTGCTTGCTCTGGCTTACTCACTGACTGAATAACTGAAAAACTGCCCGAGTTCGCTGGCGCTTCTTCTTTTATAGCAAAATCATAGTTGCGAGAAATTTCTACAGGTGTGTAGAGAATTATCTGGATATCTCCACTTCGAAGCACTTCTGGAAGAGTCGGGAAAGTCCGTTCCCCATTCACTGCGTTAAGTAGCAGCTGCGCGCGCAGCCTCTCCTCGCGTGTAGGCCCCTTTCCCCACTACTCCGCCGCGCGCCGTCCCTCCGTGCTCCGCGCGATCTGCTTTCTTGCGGGACGCTGGTCGTGAGTTCGAATCTCACGTCGCTGTCACAATACATATTGGATTTCCTATATAAAAATGACTATCACCCCCAGAATGAGTAAATATTAGTGCTGTTTAATTTTGTTTCGCTAACGTATATTGACGTACAGCCATTTGAACCTCCGCCTAATTTTTGGCGAATATGACGAAGAATCCTGTCCGGAAGTTGGGACAACCATTAGATTGGATTATGGTAGGATTATATGAGTATGGAAGTAGAGAGACTGAATGAAGATGAAAGCAATAATAATGGCGAAATGAATCTAGGGTCCGGCGCCGAAAGTCACCCCTATAGAGTTGAGGTAAAAACCCGGAAAACCTCTACCAGGGAAGTTGTCCCAACCAGGATTCGATGTTAGGCCCGCTAGTTTCGTAGACAAGCATGTTGACCACTACTCCAAAACGGTGGACAATTTCTTAAATGTAAGTCAAAATAAGAGTGACCTAGATTGTATTGTATTGTATTGTACTAATTACTTCGTCCCATAATATCTGACAGGAGAAGTAAACATTGCCGGTAGAAGAGGAGAGATACAGGGTAGAACGCTTCAGACCGCCCAACTTGAAGTCAAGCGTGGAGTGAGACCTGTGCCATTGGTTGAATAGCAATTATATTTTTCTCCTTTTCTACCGGAAATATCTCCTGTCAGACATTACAGAACGAAGTATAGATTGCATCCTAGATGAAGTGTTGAGCTTGGATGTAAGGACCTCAGTTAGTGCGACAACACGGCTGTAGTGATATTCATTAAAGTGCGGTGTTTATCTGTATTAAACTAATGTGATTTATTATTTCATAACGACAAATTTTAATAAGCAAGTTGTTTGTAGCGACATTTAGAAACAGCGTAAATTCTCTAAGAATTTCATGTTTTACATCAAGAAACAGAAATTGTCGTTGGGATGAATTCGCAGGTGGACGATAATGTCGTTGTGACAAATATTATCTTACTGTCACAGAAGCATTTTACTGGACAAAACTGGAAATTTGGTTGGTCAGATTATTTCTTCTGTCTTGGCAACAATAGCAGGTCAATTGTGTAACGTACTGTAATCTATACTTTGAGTTCAGACTGTAAATTCAGACATTCATTGCGCAAGCAGGTGTTCCACATTGAACAATGCAACAAAGTATAAAAGAAATAAAAGTTCTGAGAGTGGAACATGAAGTTAATATTATAACAAAATCGAGAATGATACAAAGAAAGCTGATGTGTGCCATGAATTTGGTTTGGTTAAAGAAGAATTGATAATCATTT
>JAJSOF020000029.1:8654974-8673247 GCA_025594305.2 Periplaneta americana
CCTTTCCATCTCTCCACCCTGCCCCATCCTTAAAATCGTAAATGATGTTTCTGATCAATTTATATCTCCTTCCATCTTTTCTCATTCTCCTCGTCTATCTTCCTTCTTAGAAAATTTTCTATTTCATTTTCACCTCCTTGGTAATTCCTTATACCTCTTCTCCTTCCTTGCTACCTATTTCCATTACATATTTTATCCTTTCTATCAGCCGTAGTACTTTTTAACCTCTTTTTTCTTTTTTATATCTCCGTCGGTACTTCTTTTAATTCTCTACATTCCACAAAAGGTGCAATGCTTCTTTCACATCTTTTCCTCTTTTATACTTCTAATTGATATTTATTTTACCTCTCCTTCATACTACATCCATTTCATACTTCGTTCTAACTCTTTGCTCTGTTTACTTTCCATAGGTATTTCTTTTTACCTCTTTTCCTTTTACATCTTCTCTCTTCTCCTTTACCTTCCCTAGTTATTTCTCTCTCTATCTCTCTTCTTTCTTTAGTGCTTCCTCTTTGCAAATCTTCTTCCTTCTCTCCTTGATTTACCTCTTCTCCTTCTACCTCCTAGTTATTTCCCTCTATCTCTTCTTCCCTTTGCAAATCTTTGGTATTCCTTTTACATCTTCTCCTTCTATTTACCTCCCTAGTTATTTGTATCTCTTCTTCTTTTTACATTTCTTTGGTACTTCCTTTTACATTTTCTCCTTCTATTTACCTCCCTAGTTATTTCTCTCTATCTCTTCTTCCTTTTACATTTCTTTGGTACTTCCTTTTACATCTTCTCCTTCTATTTACCTAGTTATTTCCCTAGTTTCTTTCTTTGGTATTTCTCTCTCTACATTTCTCTTCTTTTACCTCCTTTATTTCATCTCTTCTTCTTTTTACATTTCTTTGGTACTTCCTTTTACATCTTCTCCTTCTATTTATCTCCTAGTTATTTCTCTCTATCTCTTCTTCCTTTACATCTTTGGTACTTTCTCTTTTACATCTTCTCCTCTTCTTCCTTTACATCTCCCTAGGTATTTCTTCTCCTTCTATTTACCTCCCTAGGTATTTCTCTCTATCTCTTCTTCCTTTCACATCTCTTTGGTACTTCCTTTTACATCTTCTCCTTCTATTTACCTCCCTAGGTATTTCCTCTATCTCTTCTCCCTTTTACAAATCTTTGGTACTTCCTTTTACATCTTCTCCTTCTATTTACCTCCCTAGGTATTTCTCTCTATCTCTTCTTCCTTTTACAAATCTTTGGTACTTCCTTTTACATCTTCTCCTTCTATTTACCTCCCTAGTTAATTCTCTCTATCTCTTCTTCCTTTTACAAGTCTTTGGTACTTCCTTTTACATCTTCTCCTTCTATTTACATCCCTAGGTATTTTTGTTACCTCTTTTTCTTCTTCTTTCCTTCCTTGGCACTTCTTTTGACATGTTTTCCTCCTTTCTACATCCATTTAGTACCTTTTATATTTTCTCCTTTTACCTCTCTTGGTATATCTTTTTACTCCTTTTACCTCCCCTGGTACTTCTTCTTACCCACATTAATCTTTTTCCTCTCTTGGTACTTCTTTTCCTCCCCTATTTATGATTTTAAACAAACATGGTCATGCCGTTAGCAGGACGCTATTAGTGGAGGCCCACAATTGTTCCAAGCACTCATTAAGAGCCTTTTATGTAGGTTTCCCAATCACTTTCACGAAAAAGAAAAACATAAAATTGTTTGAGAAGATACATTGAAAGCAAACATTAAAGTAGCAATACTTATATTCAGTCGATCGCTTACAACCTGTTTTTTTCTAGCTGTCGAAAGGTACAAAACTACGCACAGTTACGTGAACTATTAAAGCATTAGCTTCGAGCTGGTAACCTGGGTTCGAATTAAGGAGGCTACGCATGCAGTTTGTGGTGGACAAAGACGGTGTTAAACTGTAGGTTTTCGCAAGGTACTTCCGTTTCCTCTACCGACATTAGGCCATTGCTCTATTAATCATCATAATGGGGCGCAAATAGACCACCTCCATTTGGTACACTAAAAAGGGAATGTTCTGGGTTAAATGCAATACAATTAGAACGTGATCCGTCTAAAGGAGGCCATTTGGATCAAATTGAAGGTAGTGAACACCCGCCATTAGGAAAGAAATATAGGAAAAATTCGTCAATTACAACATTCATTAAATGAACTCTGTGACAAGAATATACGAGTATAATAAATTTAATTCAATATACGGTTGGGTTAGAAAAGTAAAACATTACATCCACTCTAAAGTGAGTTTCCACTTGGAGTCTCTGGAACACACCTCCCTCATAAGTCTATATCGCAGGGGTTGACTCAGTCTCCCCTCAGGTCATTACTTGTGTGAATGGGAAGCCTACACATTACGCCTGTCTCTTCTGCTTCCGAGAAATGTAATCGCAATTGAAGGGCCCTGGGGGAGCCAACCCTGCCATTACATTTCTTACAGCTGTTATTATACATCCCCTAGAGCTTTGATACAAATAGTTCCTTTTTTAATTCATGTGATATTTAAAACGAACAGAAATATTAGCTGAATTCTCAACCGGACCTAACAAAAAGCAATTTTCACTGAACATGAAGGGTTCCAGCTGTGGTAACCAGTGACCAGACGAAATGGAATGAAAGTTAAATTATGCTAAAGGCTGTGTGATGTATCTTGTCTCACTGTGAAAAGAAGAGAAAGGAGATATGTTTTACTTCGTCTGTGTTGTTATGGCTATGGGGGAGTGGAGCGATGCTGTCCATCCATCCAGTGGCGGAAGGGACTAGTTGATACATTCTGTAGCACAAAATAAAATTACAAAATATCTCTCTTCGTACTGTGTAGTTCCGTCACTGAGCTTGTCTTTCAAGAAACTGAGTTCCGGCAGCCTGTACAATAACAAGGTTTTGAAAGGGATCCTGAAAATTTACAACCCTCCTATAATCTCCACCCTCATTTGAAGGGACTTGGTTTTATTGCTACTGAGACAAGATAAACCTTACCAAGTTAAATCAGTCACTTAAATGTAGATTTCGGAGAGAGACTCCCAGTACAAACAATGTTGCCAACTGAAGGTTGAGGATAATCGGCAAACAGTAGTTCAAACGTAGCTACATTCTTTATTATTCATAGAGAGCATTTTAATTTTGAGTAGGTGTGAAAAATTCGCTAAATTCCTATTTTAAACGGCAGAAAAGTTGAAAGAAATTGTCGTCAAAATACAATTAGGCCTAAAAGATGCTAGATTTTGCGATAGAATTATCAAATTATTAATACTGTACAAACTTGAGTAGAGTGTGATCAATGTATGATAACGGTAGTTTTATACATAACAACGGCCACTTTCTGTGAGCGTATTCCGAATCTCACCGGTGAGCAATCCCATGGCATCACGGTGTTCCGAATTCCAACGATGACGTCATTGATGCTCCACCGATGTCGCACCGGTGCCATCAACTTGCAGAGGTGGTGGCAGTCTCCATCAGTGAATCTGATTGGTTCTTGTATAGGGCGGGAATTAGCAGACGAATAACATCGTGCACTGTTGTGTCATGGCGGTGTGTTCTGCTGTATTGTTTGCAATGAGCACAACGTAAAAACAATATTGTGACAGCGACGTGAGAATCGAACTCACGACCAGCGTCCCGCAAGAAAGCAGATCGCACGGGCTCCACGGAACATTGGGTGACGTCGCGCGGTGGAGAGAAGGGAGAGAGGGTGTATTACGTCACGCGACGAGTCTGCGCGCGCAGCTGCTACGCAGTGGATGTGGAACGACCTTCCCGATTATTCCAGAAATGTCGATGTAGAGATATTGAGATAATTCTCTACACACCTGTAGAAGGTTCTCGCAACTATGATTTTGCTATAAAAGAGCAGGCGCCAGCGAACTAGTGTGTGTTGTAGAGTCTTCAAAGTTTTCAGTTATTCAGTCAGTGAGAAAGCCAGAGCAAGCAAGCCAGCCGGAGTTCGACTCGAGTGTGCGTCCGCATCTGCGTCAGCATCCGAAGGCCTGAGTTCGAGTGCAGTGGACCGCAGTTGGAGGGACCTGAGTTCGAGTGCAGTGGACCGCAGTTGGAGGGACCCGAGTTCGAGTACAGTGAACTGTCTCTGAAGGTCTGTGGTTCGAGATACTGTGAACTCGAGTGACTGAGATAGAAGAACTGTGAACTGAGAACTGGTAGTTCTGATTTGTAAATAGTGCTTTGTAAATATTAGTTAAGATTAACAGTTCATTGTTGTGCGTAATAATCCAAGTAAACTGTCATTGTCGTCGGTGGAGTGCTATAACGAATACTGTGTTGAGTGAAGATCCAATTGTTGCCGAGAGCGTTTAAGGCGAATTGTAGAAAGGAATTATTGTTGTGAGGAATAAATTACATTGTTGTAACTAATAAAATTCGCATTGGTGTCAGAAGTGGGATATTATCGACAATGGAGAACCTACAGCAGATCCTGCAAGCCATCGCGGAAATGAAAGCTGAAATGAAAAAGGACATAAGTGACGTAAAAGCAGAAATGAAAGACGACATGAACGACATGAACAAGCACATCAGTGAGGTCAAGAACGATATAAGTGAAGTGAAAACGGAGATGAAAAGTGACATAAGCGAAGTGAAAACAGAGATGAAAAGTGACATAAGCGGAGTGAAAGGCGACATAAGCGGAGTGAAAGATGACGTCACTACACAAATCGAAAGTGTTTCGGCCCACGTAGATGGAATTGTCGCCATTGTGAAAGACGAACTTAAGGCCGATCTGGATAAATTAAACCAGAATTTTACAACTATAAACGAGACAGTAGCCGAGTTGAGACAGGATGTAGACCATTTCGACGGAAAAATCCGCGATCTCGAGCGTCGTCAAGAGGAAACGTGTGTGCTGATGGACCAACATGCTGTAGAAAACAAGCACATCCTCGCGTTGGTGGATCGCCAGGCTAGAGAACATAAACAGATAGTTGCCGAGGAAGTTCGACGTGCCATGCAAGAAGCGGCCACAGAGTTGAGGACTCCATATAGTGGCCCTGCGGAATCATCGCCTTCAGCCAGACATAACAACGTCAAGACGCCGAAGTTCGACGGAACGACGTCTTGGGCGATATTCCGTCGCCAGTTCGAGGCCACCGCGGCACATAATGGGTGGACGCCAACGGAGAAGACTACCCAGCTGTTGACCGCTCTTCAGGGACAGGCTTCAGAGATTCTTCACAGCGTTCCAGAAGATGGGACAGCCGCTGAGATAATGGCGGCCTTGGAGGGACGTTATGGTGACCATCAACTTGCGGCAGCATTCAGGACCCAACTAAAAACGAGGGTCCAAAAGTCAGGCGAGTCCCTGCAAGAATTCGCGATGGCGGTGGAACAACTGGCCCATAAGGCGCTCAGGGGCCTACCTAATGATTTCATCGCTGGAGAGGCGGCCTACACCTTCGGCAGCGGAGTTCGAGACCCGGAAATAAAGCAACAGCTACTCCTGGCAGAGCATCGCACCATCAATGCAGCTCTGGCGGCGGCCCTCAGGATGGAGGCAGCCAAGTTGACGGCGAACGTCTCGGCATCGCACCGGATTAGGAGCGTCGCGGCGGCCGACGTCGAGGAACGTCAACCGAAATCACCCGAGCGACGAAGACGAGGAGTGCCCACCTGCTGGTCCTGTGGCAAACCGGGACACTTGAGATGGGACTGTGACCAATCCGGCCACAGGCTGGAGAGAGAGGTGGCCGACGTCGAGGAGCGCCAGCAGTCAACGGAGCGGCGGAAACGACGGGCGCCCATCTGCTGGTCCTGCGGGAGGCCGGGACACCTAAGGAGGGACTGCGACCGCTCTGGCCACCGGCCGGAGAGAGAGGTGGCTGACACCGAGAGAAACCAACAGTCGCCTGAGCAACGGAGACGACGGGTGCCCACCTGCTGGTCCTGCGGTGAACCTGGGCACCTGCGGAGGAGTTGCGACCGACCTGGCAACAGTCGGGAGAGAGAGGGGGCCGATGCTAAGAGGAGCACGTCGGCGCCATCATCACCGTCCCCGGCTCGTCCTGAAACCGGTCGACAGAAGATGCGACGATGGGCTGATTGCTGAAGGACGGATAAAAGGCCGTCCATGCAGAGTACTGGTGGACACCGGGGCGATGCTCACTATCGCCAGACCAGACGTCGTGCGGGGCCTACCTGGGAGGACGCCGCTGCGCCAATACGAGCTACGGACTGCTTCAGGCGAGAGCTTGCCCATCCAGAGAGGTCTTCCTGGACCTGACCTTGGGGAAGAGGAAACTGGAGATGTGGGGTGTTCGTCGCCAACATCACCGAGGACGTCGTCCTGGGACTCGACGCCATGCGGTTACTCGATGCGACGGTGGACGTCCGGCGCCGTATACTCCGTCTTGGTCGGGATGAAGTGTTCCTGATGGACGCCGAGGACCAACCCGTGGCCAGCGAGCTCTCCTTGGAGGGCCAAGGAGAAAAGCAAGATGGCGCCCACGCTGTACGAGTATCGCTGCCCAGCCAAGCCAAGGATGGGGTGGCGCCACCATAAGGAGGGAGCAGCCGGAGGACCCCAAACGTTGGACCGACAAGCAGCCTACCAAGGGACTGCCCGAGACGAGCAGTCCTAAGGAGGGGGCAATGTGACAGCGACGTGAGAATCGAACTCACGACCAGCGTCCCGCAAGAAAGCAGATCGCACGGGCTCCACGGAACATTGGGTGACGTCGCGCGGTGGAGAGAAGGGAGAGAGGGTGTATTACGTCACGCGACGAGTCTGCGCGCGCAGCTGCTACGCAGTGGATGTGGAACGACCTTCCCGATTATTCCAGAAATGTCGATGTAGAGATATTGAGATAATTCTCTACACACCTGTAGAAGGTTCTCGCAACTATGATTTTGCTATAAAAGAGCAGGCGCCAGCGAACTAGTGTGTGTTGTAGAGTCTTCAAAGTTTTCAGTTATTCAGTCAGTGAGAAAGCCAGAGCAAGCAAGCCAGCCGGAGTTCGACTCGAGTGTGCGTCCGCATCTGCGTCAGCATCCGAAGGCCTGAGTTCGAGTGCAGTGGACCGCAGTTGGAGGGACCTGAGTTCGAGTGCAGTGGACCGCAGTTGGAGGGACCCGAGTTCGAGTACAGTGAACTGTCTCTGAAGGTCTGTGGTTCGAGATACTGTGAACTCGAGTGACTGAGATAGAAGAACTGTGAACTGAGAACTGGTAGTTCTGATTTGTAAATAGTGCTTTGTAAATATTAGTTAAGATTAACAGTTCATTGTTGTGCGTAATAATCCAAGTAAACTGTCATTGTCGTCGGTGGAGTGCTATAACGAATACTGTGTTGAGTGAAGATCCAATTGTTGCCGAGAGCGTTTAAGGCGAATTGTAGAAAGGAATTATTGTTGTGAGGAATAAATTACATTGTTGTAACTAATAAAATTCGCAATATGTTAATGGCTTATGAGCGAACATGTCAACGGACCAGTTATTACTGCTGGTTCAAGAAATAAATTGTTTATGCTATCTTTTCTTTGAACGAGATGGGAGTACGAAAATTTCGCAAAATTTTGCTAGCGTAGCACAAACAACAACTTGTACAGTCGCCATGACAGCATCGATCCTTCCAGCAGTTTTTTTCTTTATTTCGCTGCAACGTGACGTCATTGATGCCACCGGACCGGTGAGATTCGGAATACGCTGTGTGTCTGAGTTTCTCAGATTGGCCAGGAAGTGTGATGTAAGAATATGTAAAGTATTTATAGAAGTCCTATATCGTCATAAATATCTGAAATCCGTTCAAAGACGAGAAGCATATTGTAAACAGAGAGGATGGAAGTCAATGATTCCCAATATTATTATCATTTTAATAAAGTATATAAATTCAGCTTATCCATTATATACAGCTTATTCTCGTAGTAGAAAATATAGCCTACATTATTACTATTGTATAGCCTATAGACTGGATATGCGTACAGTGCACTTCATTTTATTTTTCATCCTGGATATAATGTTGATAATGATGATATTATTATTATTATTATTATTATTATTATTATTATTATTATTACATGAAGGTATCAGTCCATGCAGGAATGCGTAGCTCCTTGGATGTGGGGTCAGCACGACGGCAAGACATTACAAGTCAAGGATCGCGCATCCAGTCGTGTGGTGTGAAGATGAGAATGTCATGAACCACGTCGAGAATTTTATTGATCTCAGTTGCCGCGTCAGAAAGTAGGCATCGTACCCTAAAAGTGACGCAACATACCGAATGACATAATACAGAGGGTGAACCGTAATTAATTTCAGGGGGTTATTCTATAAAATATTTCAAACAAAACTGTTTAATAAAATTTTAGTTGTTTGTGCTTCCTTTTCGAGATAAAACAATTGTTTTATATTAAATACTAGCCGTACCCGTGCGCTCCGCTGCACCCGTTAGAAATAAATTTAAAGTAATTACATAATTAAAATAGGACATTTGATCCAGAGAATATTCGTGTTTGATAGAAGGATAAATCGTTTAATATGTTACTTAATTTAAATTGGATCCAAATAATTAAAATGCGATCATTTTGGTCCAGAGACACTCATTTGGTGCAATGACAATTCCTTTAACATGTTTCTTAATTTTTATTACATGCAACCATAGTTTAATGAAGATTGATATCATTTAGATTTAATGTGTATATTTTATTTTACTTGTTATAGGTTTACATTGAATTATGGTAATAACTTAATTTTAACCCTTGTTTTCTACGTATTCAGTAAATGGCGCTTGGCCCACTATGGTTCTGAACCCTTGAAATAACTTAAATTGTTATATAATATTACATATTATATTATATTATATTATATTATATTATATTATATTATATTATATTATATTAATATTATATTATATCAGAAGTTACTGTAATAACAGTATAGCATTATGTCCATCTAGAGAAACTACACTTTCCAATGGTGAAATAATAATTAATTATACAAATCTGTTAATTTAGCTTCCGATATTACTTCATACAAACACAGAAAATTCTCTGTAGGTTACCTTTCATTGTTTTCGATTGTTGCTGTCCAAGGCCCCTTATAGACGAAGCCATTTGTTTTTTTAATTCATTACACGGCCTTAGATGGCAGTTATTTTAATTTCAAAACTCATTTATCTCATTGAATATCAGTCCTATCAAAATTTTTGCAAGGAATAAAACGTATCGCAAATTATTTTTAAAGAAACTTTTGTTATGTAACATTTTTCACAAAAATCAATAATAAGCGAGATATTTCGATTTATTTAATTCAGGCCCCCTTATAACCCCCCTTTTAAATGTATTTTGAATGCCATATAGCCTAAAATCTAAGTTACAACGAACTTAATTTATATTCCAATTTTCATCGAAATCCGTTCAGCCATTATCGCGTGAAAATGTAACAAACATACAGACAGACAGACAGACAGACAGACAGACATACAAACAAAAATTTCAAAAAAGGGATTTTCGGTTTCAGGGCGGTTAATTATATATAGTAGGACCAATTATTTTTGGAAAATCGAAAATTACCAGAAAAATTTCGGCTACAGATTTATTATTAGTATAGATTTCATAGCGTGTTTTTGGGAACGTCATTGATTTAATTCCCAATATGTTCACTCTGGCTTTAAGATAACAGTGTATTGTGATAATAAATGATTCAAATTATTTTAGTTTTGTCCTTTAAATTTGCAGAACTTTGATCCCAAAAATATAACATTTTAAAATTTATTTTAAGAACGAAAAGTTACATTTTTTCAGATCAAATTATAATCTATAAATTATAAATACAATTACATTATTATTATTATTATTATTATTATTATTATTATTATTATTATTATTATTATTATTATTATTATTATTATTATTTGCGTAAAACAGAGGTCTCAAATTTTGGTGACGGTGATTTTAATATCAAATTTACGAACATGAAAACTGCTGTCTGAAGATAAAACAATAATTCAATTTTATTTAAATGGTTGTTCAGAAAATGTGTTTATGTATGCGCGAATTAATGTCCAGTTTCTTTGAAATTGTGTTGAAATTACAGGTTAATTGATAAAGGTCAATGGTTATAATGCCGATCGGTGAACACTTTGATCTATTATAAACGTCATGTAGCTCTATAAACCTAAAATGTGCGCCTGGGCATTATTTGGTGTAAATAGCGCACGGGGTAACCTTTAATTATTACGCCGTGCATGTGTACAGAGCCTTAATGTAAATAGTCCCTCTTTGTGTTCCTGTATACACAGGGCCATAAATTGAGATTACATTATACCGAAATAGGGCAACATAAAACAGTAGAAGTGGGTTGATATCTTTTTACGTTCTATAACGCTTGAGATCACCGATTAAATGGAATTACTTAGTAGCTCTATTTTCCTTCACAAAGATTTATTCTTCTATAAATGAGAATATTGCGTGATGAAAACAGGATTATTGTGCTGCATAAAATTCTGACTCCTACAATATCTCTGTTACACTTGCAATTATTTCAGCAAGCCTTGCACACTTAGGGACTTTATAGTACAAGACTTGCTGTAATTGAAGACGTATTGCATTCCAGTATCCTTATTCATAACTGTACAATCAGTTTCTCATTATTAGTAGCCTATTATCAATGGTAAAATAAAAAGTGACAGCACATTATTCGAATCATATATTTTCGTGAAACGTTTCGCTTTTAGTAGTTGTTATTATGAACGTGGTTGGTATTTAAAGGATTTTTGTGATACGAAATAATTTTTATATTTCTTTTCATATCTGTCTTCATACTCCACGCATTTAAATTTGACCAAGCCTTCTCGTTAACTACTTCATAATTGCTTCCTCATTCCATAAGGTCTAGCCTTGAGAAAACACTAAAATGTAACTCAGGAAAACAATATTAGTACATTATGCAACGAGCCTATAATGGTAGTAATTAAGACGCGAGTATGTTTATGAAACAAGCGCAAGCGAGTTTCATAATTTTCATACGAGCGTATTAATTACCATTATAGGCAAGTTTCATACGACATTTTATGCTCGATCATATTTCTAACTTGAAATTATTCATAATTATTCATGTTATTCTTATCTGACTGGGGAGCGGAACTGACCTTGTACAATATCTCGTAAATTTTGAGATGTGCGCAGACGCGGAAGTATTGATTTCTTCCGAGAAACAAATGTCATTGACCTTGATTTAATCTAGAGAATAAAATAAACATTAATCTTGATATAACCTTGAAATTGATTTAGACATTGAAAAACGAGATGACAAATTGAATTTATTTGAATATTATTTACAATTAACGCTAATTATTATAGTAAGAGAACATAACTTTCTGCGACAGTATTGGATTTTCAACCTCCGCGACGTTTCGCTAGTTGTATTTCGATTGCATAATCGATACTTGCGCTTTCATATTGCTACAATGGTGTTTTCTGATTGGTGGAAGACCTGAACTTTAATGAATAGGTGTACTTTAATGAGGTCCATTAAAGGGCTGCTATCATGTGTATAATTACTTCATTTCGGCATGGTCGAGCATAATATATAGTGATTACTTTCACGTGTTCATATTGAACTAAGTTTATATAAATACCCAGTTGACTAGTTTCAGCTTGGGAGCCGTCTTCAGAACTGGTGAGGTCCTTGCGTCTTCCTGTGTGTTTATTAGTTTCGCTGGGGGTGCGTTTGTGTTGTGTAGTGTGAAGTCAAACAATGTGTGTGTTCTGAAATTCAGTTGTGTGTTGAGGATTTGTTGTAAGTATGTTTTCGAGTATCTGTATATTTCGTATTGTTTTAGTGTTTAGTTACTTCAAAGATGAACCACTGATGCAATCTTGTGTGTATTTTTTCAACAGTAATCTCACTAGAGGTTTTGATTTATCTAGAGAAAATCAAAACTCGAGTGGGATTTAATTGACTATTACACGATTAGAAGAAAGTATATAAAGATTAGAAGTAACGAAGTACTCCAATAAAATAAAATATTAATTGACTTACGAAAATACAACTGTCTTCAAATGTATTATTGTACCATCTCAACATTACAAATATTACGCTAGATGCATGCTAGATGGCAGTGGTGTGTTATGATTAGCTGTTATCTTGCTATCGGTTGTGCCAACTATGGAATCTTCATTTAACTCTGTAGACGATTACTAGCAATGCCTTCTCGATCTAGATCACGATGGCAGTGTTACTAGTCAAGAAGGCTATGTTGATTCAGTTTCATTTTTGTTAAAACAGTTGCATTCCACTTCATTTATCCGAATCCCAATAATCAACGTCACTTGACAGATGATTTTCAATAAATCTTAATATTAAACAATCTCTGATACGTGACTATCCATAATATCATATAGCAGAAGCTATAACATAACCTAAATAATATATACAAGTGTTAGAAAAGTTTTAATTAACGACGATGACATAAAAAATAAACATGAATAATTTTAAAAGGAATAATTATTGAATGTACAATTTTCAAATTTGAATGTTTTAGTGGTTGGTGGCTCAGTTGATGTTATATTGGACGTGTGCGTAAAAGTGGAACTCGATGTACATGGTGTATCCCTCAACTTATTCTGGATTTCCGAATGGTGCTCTTCATTTATTTGTAAATAGGGTTTCAGGAAAATGAATAGCTATGACCAGTGATCTTTATTAATTCTTGTTCTTGAATGCCAATGAGAGTCATATTTGAAAATGCTGTACATCGACTGGAGTGGTTTGTAATTTTTTTTTTTTTTTTTTTTGACGTCCAGGCCAGTGCAGTTTGAAATGTTGGCAAACAAAGAAACAAATGCTAGGGATGCGATAAAATTAAACAAATGCTAGGAACGCGATAAAATTAAACAAATGCTCGGGACGCGAAAAAATTGTGCGATAAGCAGCCATGATTGGTTGAAATACGTCCTTTCGTACTGTTTTATTGGTCAAAAGTAGTATGACGTAGTAAAAGTGTAATAGGCAAAAATAACTTCATGCCGTATCACTATTTTTTTCGAAATAATATTTGCTTAAAATATGTGGGGCCGTATTTGACCCCAAAGAGAATCCGCATCACTAGCAAAGCAACAAAATCCTAAAGCTAAGCTATTTTAAAATTTATTTAAACATTTCTTTAGTGTTAACGTGAAATAATTTGATTTTGAAAGTGATGATTAGAAGCAACGGAGCTGCGTGCGTCCACAAAATCGCCGCCGAAGTGCAGCTGCAGTGAAATTAATGCCCACTCCATTGAAGCGTGCTATGAAATTACGTTCGCTAATTTCAATTAGCGAATTCAATTTCAGTTAACTTGAAATAACACAATTTAAATTATCAGTCATCTGCAGAGGTAACGGCGCGCTCCACATTACATATTAATTATGGAGAGTCCGTCCCCTGCGGTGGAACCAGAAAGATGACGCGGATTTGCATTTTAATGTTGAATTATAAGGTTTAGGAGTTTTTCAAAATTTGTTAGCAAATAACGAGACTGACCGTCGGAATTGCTGCAAAATAGTGCTAGCCAGAAAAAATTGGGCGGTAGTAGAATATTCTGAGAGGAACCTTAAAATCTAACATAAATGCCACACTACAGCTGGATTAAGACACAGTAGGAATTATGTATGTATGTATGTCTGTATGTATGTATGTATGTATGTATGTATGTATGTATGTATGTATGTATGTATGTATGTATGTATGTATGTACTGTACTGTATGTATTTATTCACACGGCAGTGGATATATACCCGGTGGCAGTGGTAACTAATTACACTCAATAATGACAATAATAAACTCATTAATTAAAAATACAATTAATAATAATACTAATAATTAATAATAATAATAATTAATAATAATAATAATAATAATACTAATAATTAATAATAATAATAATAATAATAATAATAATAATAATAATAATAATAATAATAATAATAATAATTGTACTATATTTTTTAAAAGGGGGACAAAACCAACTGTGGTAACTTTCGAGGAATATCACTTTTGTTGACGTCGTACAAAATTTTGTCCAATATTCTTTTGAGGAGATTAACTCCGTACATAGATGAAATTATCGGGGATCATCAGTGGTTTCGGCGTAATAGATCGACTATTGACAGATTTTTGTATTCGGCAGATAATGGAGAAAAATGGGAGTATAAAGGGGTACAGTACATCAGTTATTCATAGATTTCGAAAAGGCATATGACTCGGTTAAGAGGAAGTTTTATATGATATTCTTATTGAATTTGGTATTCCCAAGAAACTAGTACGATTAATTAAAATGTGTCTCAGTGTAACATACAGCAGAGTCCGTACAGGTCAGTTTCTATCTGATGCTTTTCCAATTCACTGCGGGCTGAAAGCAGAGAGATGCACTATCACCTTTACTTTTAACTTCGCTCTAGAATAATATGCCATTAGGAAAAGTTCAGGATAACAGGCAGGGTTTGAGTTGAACGGGCTACATCAGCTTCTTGCCTATGCAGATGACGAATATGTTAGAGAAAAATACAAAACGGTTAGGAAAAACACGGAAATTTTACTTTGAAGTAAATCCCGAAAAGACAAAGTATATGATTATGTCTCGTGACGGGAATATTGTATGAAATGGAAATATAAATATTGAGATTTATCCTTCGAAGAGGTGGAAAATTCAAATATCTTGGAGCAACAGTAAATAAATATAAATGACACTCTGGAGGAAATTAAACGCAGAATAAATATGGGAAATGCGTGTTATTATTCGGTTGAGAAGCTTTCTTATCATCCAGTCTGCTGTCGAAAATGTAAAAGTTAGAATTTATAAAACAGTTATATTACCGGTTCTTCTATATGGCTGTGAAACTTGACTCTACCTGAGAGAGGAACATAGGTTAAGGGTGTTTGAGAATAAGGTGCTTAGGAAAATATTTGGGCTAAGGGATGAAGTTACAGGAGAATGGAGAAAGTTACACAACACAGAACTGCACGCATTGTATTCTTCACCTGACATAATTAGGAACTTGAAATCCAGACGTTTGAGATGGGCAGGGCATGTAGCACGTATGGGCGAATCCAGAAATGCATATAGAGTGTTAGTTGGGAGACCGGAGGAAAAGACCTTTAGGGAGGCCGAGACGTAGATGGAGGATAATATTAAAATGGATTTGAGGGAGGTGGGATATGATGATAGAGACTGGCTTAATCTTGCAGGATAGGACCGATGGCAGGCTTATGTGAGGGCGGCAATGAACCTTCGGTTCCTTAAAAGCCATTTGTAAGTAAGTTTGTAAATAATAATAATACTAATAATTAATAATAATAATAATAATAATAATAATAATTAATAATACTAATAATTAATAATAATAATAATAATTATTATTATAATAATTATAAATAATAATAATACTAATAATAATTAATAATAATAATAATACTAATAATAATAATTAATAAATAATAATAATTAATAATAATTAATAATAATAATAATAATAATAATAATAATAAAAAAAATAATAGTTATTATTAATAATAATAACAATAATAATAATAAATAATAATTAATAATAATACTAATAATTAATAATAATACTAATAATTAATAATAATACTAATTAATAATAATAATAATAACAAGAACAGGGAACATCCTGAATTAAATGAAGCAGCTTTGATCACTTAAAATAACATTTTAAATAAATCTAATTTGTATCTTAAAACTAAGATCGAACTAAAATCCACGAGTATGATATGTTCATATCTGCACAAGTACCTTTCAAATTACACTCATTTTCGCTGTCAACTCACCACTGCACTGGAACTAAGACATTTCACTGATTCCATCCTGATTTCACTAACACTTCAAAACATTTCACTGTTCAAATTCTTTTGCACTGCCACTATAAACTATAAAGCTTCACTGACAGGAACACGTTTCACTTACACAGCACACTTCCTGACATGACATACTTCTTCACTGATACAACACACTTCACTGACAGAACATAATTGTTCACTGATACAACACTTCAATAACAACATATCATTTACACCTTTAAATACTGTATAATTACCGTCTATTAGTAAGGTCCTCAAGCCTATTTTTAAATACATTTTTAGTTATTGGTAAAAATAGTAAGTCTGCAGGTAAAGCATTCCAGTCCCTGATAAAGCATTCCAGTCCCTGGACCAAGACCATACAATTCAGTATTGAAAATAATCCAGACCTAAAGCAATTTACACATTCTTAAGTTTAAAAATAAAAGTGAAAATGTTTGTATGGTATTTGTTAAATTTTATTATTATTTTAAGTGTTACTAGCATCATATGTTACTAATATTTATTTATTTACCTGATGCATGTAACCTATAAGATAAAACATTGTAATAAATTAAATAGATCACTTTCTTAATTAATAACAGTGTATATCTCCAATAAATGATTTCTTAGCATCGCCACAGATACACTTGATTGTACTTGTCACTATCTCTTGTCACTAGAGATTTCTTGAAATTATATTTTCCCTGCCATTCATACAGTATTTTGATATGATACATCTTGCACAAAAGGGGAGAGATCTATAACTGAAACTAGATTAATATATTTCAGTATATTTATATTTATCCTGGCATAACGAACAGTTTCGCTCGTAGACATTTTGTTTTTCAGCATTAACTCCATGACTGTACAGAAGATTGAAGAGAACGGCAGTTACGTAGACTTTCAGCTCCCCTACTACCAATAATGCACAACACAATGTCAATAGGGTGATTGCTGTCGTCTGCGATACAACGAACTTTTCTTGTTGATTTTCGAGATCGTCATTTTTTTTCCTGGTTATTATATGCTTATTTAAGTTGTGTTAATTCTAGCTAATGGCTTTTTATATTTTATTTTATCCATCTTAATATTTATTTTTATTATTGCAAATATTTTTGTTTTATTATTATTATTATTATTATTATTATTATTATTATTATTATTATTATTATATCTATCATCAAAGATAATTATTGATCCCTGTAAAATTTATGTAGACTACTGGACTGTACTTTGAGCACGAGCATATGCTCTTTTCGGTTATCTATTCAGATGTTTCATTTAAAATGTAAATTGCGAATAATTTTGAAATTTTAATTTGAAATTAACGTGCAAAGCCGCTGAAAAATCAGACATTGTGATGTTTTTTCTTGTAGTCTGTTAGAGAAAATCTGGCGTCGTACTAACTTCGTGTACCTTTAAATAGTTCCCAAATTTTTTCAAATGAGGAAACTTTAGCAATTTTATGTCGAAACTTTCCTTTAACTGTGCACACAGCTTCCAAAGAAATTATGAAAATTTTATTGCCTACACTAACTTTAATGACGTGAAACTTTGTTTGGAATGCTGTGTATAAACGAAGAACTGCATATTAGAAGAGAACAGTTCAGGCTTCCACTAAAACTTTTCAAAACTGGTTCGTAAAGTTAAATGGAAATCAAACATATTAAGGATTGCTTTTGTTGATCATTACAATAATTTTGAAAAGAAAGGTGAATCGTATTTTTTTTTTAGGTAACGAATCCAAAAAGGATTAGGGAATACATGGGAATTTAAGAAGCAAGTAAATGATAGGTTTCAAAGTAAATCCCGAAAGACAAAGTATATGATTATGTGTGACTTTAATATTGGTAATGAAATGGAAATATAAAAATTGGAAATTTATCTTTGAAGAGGTGGAGAAGTTCAAATATCAAATAGTAACAAATATAAACATATCAAGGGTGAATTAATCACAGAATAAATATGGGAAAATGCCTGTTATTATTCGGTTGAGAAGCTTTATTATCCAGTCTGCTGTCAAAATCTGAATGTTAGAATTTATAAAATAAAGCGAGGATATTGGTTCTTCAGTATGATTGTGAAACTTGGACTCACCTGAGAGAGGAACGAGATTAAGGTGTTTGAGAATACAGGTTAGGAAAATATTTGGGGCCAAGAGGGATGAAGTTACAGGAGAATGGAGAAAGTTACATAACACAGAACTGCACATTGTATTCTTCACCTGACATAATTAGGAACATTAAATCCAGACGTTTGAGATGGGCAGGGCATGTAGCACGTAATGGCGAATCCAGAAATGCATATAGAGTTGGGAGGCCGGAGGGCAAAATACCTTTAGGAGGCCGAGACGTAGATGGGAAGATAATATTAAATGGATTTGAGGGAGGTGGGGTATGAAGAAATAATTAATCGTTTTGGGTAGGGGCCAAAGGCGGGCTTATGGGGCGAATGAACCCCTTTCCAAAA
>JAJSOF020000029.1:8673347-8685847 GCA_025594305.2 Periplaneta americana
ATTTTCTGCAAATAGAACACAATAAATTTTTTTCCATAAGTCGTACAAATAAGTTATTAATCATCGGAACCGAGCCCACTTTTAGATTGTAACTAATACTTTAAAGATTTAAGAGAATGTCTCATTTTCTTTGCACCTGTTGTAGTTTCTCACACTCTAGAATTTGTCTTTGATTCGTAAAAATACGTTTTCTTTCCCGGCTCTTCAATTTGTGTATGCCTCACTCCTGCTTGTAATATTTGTGTCCAAATTCCATTTTCTTCGCGCTTTAGGCACTGTCAATCGCCAAGGGGTGGATGTACCCCATCACGCGTTGAACAAGATTGTCCCCAGTCTTCTACCGCGTTGTTTGTGTGCCATGCCTTTCAGGCTTGGGAGGTTCATGTTCCTGTATCGCCAATATTTTTTTGTCCTATCTCTATTAAAGTCATGATGTTGGTACAGGTATGCAGAAAAGGAAAAGTGGTTTACCCTTCTGTGATGGCACTAACTGAAGATTTCGTTCCGTCTTAAAAAATTCAGTTCTGATTAGTTCTGCATTTGAAAAAATTTACATAGGTTACTATAACTACCATGAAAAATAGATATAGTGTACATTATAGAGCTATGGACATTTTGACTGGACATCAGAGTGAAGTGGACATTGGGGGAACTATGGACATTTGACTCTGAAAATTTAACATAAAACATTTTCAACGTGGACATTATTCATGGACATTTTGACGTATGGACATTACAATCCTGGACTTTATGTCTGGTAACCTGAATTCATCTTTGTTCGAGTTACAATTGGTGAGAAAATGTAACATTTTAGCGTAATAGGAAGTTCAAGAAGTCTCCGCTGGATGCTGCACATGCTGGAAGTGTGAGTGTGGTGCCATCTTTCGAGTGTTTTTAACTAATTCCAAGGTAAGACGCCCTTTTGTCTAATAATAACAATTGAAGACCTAAATTGACAAACACCCAAGTCAAGATTTACTGAATTTGATTTTTTACCTGAAATGTGTTGTTTTTGCATAGGCTATCCCTTTTAAAAAATAATTACCCAAGTCTGATTCCCGCCTGTGTTTTAAATCTAATATCCTCATATTGCAAGACTGTAATAAATTGTTTTACTTGGGATGTTTGTCAATTCAGATCTTTAGTTATATCCTTTATACAACACCCCCTAATAACCAAATATTAAATATATAATAAAATTATTAAAGAATAAGAAAAACAATAAAAAAAATAAAATAAAACCATTGAGACACTGACGTATTGGGGCCTATTGGGTTTTTAGTGAACCCCCGTTATTTGTCTGAATTCTTTTATCAACACCCCTAATTATGACTCGCATTTAATTTCTGCATATTGAAATAATTTTTTGAGGGAAAATTTTAAGCCAATACTAAGCCCTGATTGTCGTTTGTTCTGTATGAAGGCAATTTATTTATTTGAAATGTTGTAAACTTACAGAATATGGGCCTTTTTATTTGTGAGTTGGGTGTACTTGAGAATTTTGGGAATTTTGAAGAGAGAAAATATAAATACGGGAAAGGGAATAAAAGGGAACAGTCTCATAAAATTAATCGCTATTCATTGTACCTGCAACTCTTCATTTTTGGGAAAGTAATGAAACCCCTTAAAAAATAAATAGGTCTATATAAATTATGTTTTTTTTAACGACACTCGCAACCAGAGGTTATATCCGCGCCTGGGGCCGGGAATTTTTTTCCCCGGGAAATTTTTTTTTACGCCGGAAAATGATTTTGGCGGGATAACCCCCTCGAAACAAAAGGGCCCGGCCTCTCCCGACTGTATCCAGGTCAACATAACCAGATAAACATATTTCAGACTATCAATGAAAAGCATTCTCTTCCTGAATGAAAGATGAGCGGATATCTCACGAAAATGTTTCTGGTATTTAAAAATTTCAATAAAAACCTGGAGTTTAAACACTTTTTGATAAATTTTCTTCATGTTTTTCCCTTTTTTTTTTTCAAATTTTTTAAAACCCAATATGTACGTACATTTATTCATAACTGTTATTTTGTCTCATGTTGTACAAGTTTCTTTAATAATTATAACACTAATACCAGTCTTTGGGGAAATTGGACTCTCACTTTGAGAAGAAAATAGGGAAAGGGGGTTTGAGAATAAGGGGTTAAAAAAATTTTTAGCTAAGAGAGATGAAGTTACAGGAGAATGGAGAAAGTTACAACAAGAACTGCAGCATTGTAGATTCTTCCCTGACATAATTAGGAACAAATCCAGACGTTTGAGAGGGGCAGGGCAGGGCACGATGGGCGAATCCAGAAATGCAATAGAGGAGGGGGGGCCCGGAGGGAAAAAGACCTTTGGGGGGCCCGAGACGTGAGGGAAAAATTAAAAATGGATTTGGGGGGAGGTGGGATAGATGATAGAGAATGGATTAATCTTGCTCGGGATAGGGACCAAGGGCGGGCTTATGTGAGGGGAAAAACCCTTGTTCCCGCGAGTAGTAAGTAAAAGTAAGTAATACCACAGTCAAATATATCAGCCAGAAGTTTAATACGTAAAAAATATACATCCATAGATATTTAACCACGGATCGCTACTAACGCCTCATTACAGACAATGAAAAATGTCCCGGCACAGTCCATTGTTCCTAGCACCCTATAATCAAGTTTGTGACTGTATACATATACTGTGCTAATACATTGAAACATTTAGTATCCCGTGTCGATTCGGTTTTTTATCAAAAAAAAAAAAATAGCAGGAAGTCGTTGGAGGCGATTTGGGCAAAGATATTAATTTTTGTAATTTAACCAGTGAACTAGAAAAAAAAAGAGGGAATGTAAGAGCGGGAAAAAAAGGAAGGGAAAAGGGAGGGAAAAGGGAAAATGAATGGAAATAACAAATTGGGTTATAAAAAGAGAAAGTTTGTATTAAAAATTTAGAAGGAGTGCTTAGAAAAAAATAAGCAAAAGGAGGTGGGTATGAGAATAGAAAAAAAAACTCAGGAAATTAAAAAAAAAATAAAATAAATAATAGGGGAAAAAGGGAAATGAAAGGGGGACAATGTAAATATGAAAAGAGGAGAAGAAGATGGGTAGGGAAAAAGGGAAAAGAAAAAGCAAACCAGGGATAGGAATGACTGTCAAAAATTTTAAATCATTTGTTATCTTGTAAAACCACACGGGCTATTCATATGAAATCGATCAGTAAAAACCCCCATTTTTTTTTACTCTAATTTTTCCCTATTTATTTGGGGAGGACAGATTTAAAAATATCATCGAAAGTCAAACGGTTTTCGCATTGAGCGACAAATTTGGTATTTTATAAAACCCTCTTTCATGCCTGAACTTGGAACCATTTGCAGAATATTGAACGGGGGCTCATTTTTAATGACATTTGGTAGGGTTTTGAAAAAGTTAAAATTATTTTTATTGTATACAGAGGAAAAAATCTGATTTTATTACTTTTAGGCTTTTTTCCCAGAAAATTGAAAAATTTGAGAAAAAAACTTATATTAAGAGGGATTCAGCATTGTTTGTTAGTGACTGGCAATAAGTTTCATAAATAAATTTTTTTTCCACGCCTGACGAACGGCGCAGAAGAAAGCACTGGCCGAGAGATGAAGATAAGGAGATTGGGCGATTTTTCCCCTGTGTTTAAAAAACCTATATAAAGTACCCAGCCATGACTGTAGACGACACACCCGTTTTGTCTCTTAGCCTTACTTGTCTGGATACCTACAGTCAGCGGTTATTGGTCTATTTATTTTTTTTATTTGATATTTGTTCAATATTCATAACGGTGCACCGTAAAAAAATATGTGTTTATTTGTTTTTCAAGGGGAATCTAACCAATTTTAAAATATTTTTTTTTGGGGCAAAGGCGTCTTAATGAAGAAAACTAAATTTCCCCATTTCCAAAAAAGTAAAAAAAACTGTTTACATGTCAATATAAACTTTAATTTCTCAGCATCAAAAAAAACCATGATTTTGATCATTGGGTGAAAGGTTTCGGCCAACAGTTTAAAGTTGCAAATTTTTATGAAAATAGTAAATTTAAATATTTTTAATTTAAACATTTGTTCTGATGCCTCAAATTTTGCAAAAAGCATTGTGTCACAGTTGTCAACGGACGGAAAAGTTTCTTTTTTTAAAATTGGAATTTTTTTATATTTCGGTCGATTTGAGATGGAATACCACATGCATTCGTGCCCCATAGATCATGCGAGTAGTAAAAACCTTAAGAGGGGAGAAAGTGAGATATTTAAAATCGAAGCAGGGGGGGGCCAAACCCCCTTTTATTATTTCAGTTTTTATTAGTACGAGACAGCCAAGCTGACTGATTTTCCAGTTACATAACGTCATATAATTCCCAAATTTTCCCAACAAGAAAATGGACAACGTACTACTTTGCAAATTAGAATCAATTGGGAAAAAAGAAAATTAAAACTAAAAAAACACAAAAAAACCTGTCATGAGAATACATTAATGTTAATTTAAAGAATTACGGGAATGTGTGTTCAAGCCCCCCACTTCACTTATCGTGATTGGGGCCCAATACTGGGACAGATGGGGGACTATGACCCATTTTCGTTGCACACCACTTCAGGGCCCACTTTTGATGATGTGTATCTGTGAAGGTTATTTTTACTAGGGGGAGTGTATGGGGTGTTCGGGAATGTATTGAGAGAATGGGGGAGGATGCTGAAGAAGGTGAGGGAAGGAAAGGGGGAAACGGTGGGACGTACCCCTATCAATAGCACCAAGGGGGTGCTTAACGTCCCCCTCCAACGGGCGAATCACTATCAAAGGACATATGCCTTTCTTCTATGCACTGCGGGAGATTTGGGGTTTAACCCAGACATTTGGGAAAAAACTAGTATTGGGAAATAGAACTGGGGAAAATTAAATCGAATATTATTTTATAAAAAGACAAGTGATTTGGATAATGTATCAGGTTGGAAGTGAAATACCCCTTTGCAGAATTTCAGAGCGAATAGCTCATGTTATGTAACAAAAAATATATATCTTAGCCTATTGGTGAAAGTTCAAATTTTATAACAGTAATTCATAGAGGTTTTTATTTATCTAGAAAATCAAAAATGAGTTGGATGTAATTGACTGTTAAAATTAAAAAAAGTATATAAAGTTAGAAGTAAAAGTACTCCAATACAATAAAATATTAATTAACTTACGAAAATACAAAACTGTCTTCAAATTATTATTTACCATCTCAAAAAAAAATAATCGCGCTGCATGCTGATGGGTGTGTGTTATGATTAGCTGTTTCTTTTTCAGTTGTAAAAGTATGCAATCCAGAACTCCGTGGACGGCGTCAAAGGCTTTGGTTTCAGTTTTTTTTTATTAAAACAATTGCATTCCCTTCAATCACCCGGATCCCGAATCAACGCACTTGACAATGATTTTCAAAAATCTTAGTTTTAAAACAATCTCTGATACGGGACTATCCATAATATCATATAAGAGTATAACATAACCTAAATAATATAAAAATTTGTTAGAAAAGTTTTAAATTGGGATGATGAAATAAAAAAAAGTTTTAATTAACGATGATGACATAAAAATAAACATGGATAATTTTAAAAAAAACAATTATTAAAGTAAATTTTAAATTTGAATTTTTTAGTGGTTTGTTGTTGATGTTATATTGGACGTGTGCAAAAAAAGGGAACTGTTGATGTATGGCGTATCACTCAACTTTTTAGGATTTCGAATGGTGCCCCTTTTAATATGACCAGTGACTTTATTAATTTTTTTTTGAATGCCAATGGAGTCATATTTGAAAGTGCTTTCATCGACTGGGGTGGTTTGTAATTTTCTGTTTTTTTTACGTCCAGACCAGTGCAGTTTGAAATGTTGGCAACAAGAAAACAAATGCGTTAGGTAGCGACAAAAATAAACAAAATGCTAGGGGATGGATAAAATTAAACAAATTTAGGACGCTGAGAAATTGTGCGATAAGCAGCCATGATTGATTGAAAGACGTCCTTTCGTACCGTTTTATTGGTCAAAAGTAGTGTGACGTAGTAAAAGTGTAATAGTCAGAAAAAATATTTTTTTTTTCCAAATGTTTAACACCCTCTTATTCCGTAACTATTACGAGTAAGATCGTGATGTTTATCCATATTGATTAAAAAAACTAATAAATAATAATTTATCCATCTGGCGTATTTCAATAGCGTGGACGGTTTTGGGTGTATGTTTAATTTTAAAACCCGCTAATTTTTTAATAGTAGACTATTCGAGCAGATTGCAACGTCGTAGCGGCAGAAGGATAATCGCGTACAGAGACAGATCTGAGTTCGTTAACCTTTACATCTTTATTACGACAAAAGACAACTGATAGCGGCATGTTGCCAGACAGCTGAAACTTTCAATTTAATTACCTAATTAACCGTGCATTTAATCACAAAACGTAAAATACTGTAGGTTTTATATTTCTTTAAGTGTACCTCCCTTTCAATCTACAGGGTTATTTCACTTCCACCCTGTATACAGAGTTGGAAGTGGCGGATGGAATAAATAGGTTAGTTCTTTGTTGAGTTTTGTTAATCGCTTTCCAGAAATTTCAGGTTATATTTGTTACAGTTAGACTGGATCTTTTATGCTATTTTCGCTTATTTTTACGGTTGGTTTATGAGTTTATAACACATGATAATAGAAGGCCCTCAACATGTTAAAACTTACTTTGTTGTTTTTCGAGTTTTAGTCGTTTCATTTTAAGCTTTAAATAATTCTCTATTTTGTACGTAAAATAAAATAAGACAATGTTGAAACGCTACTGGAGTAGTAGAATGCAGTAAATTGAAATGTTCATGTTTTAAAACATGTCAGCAAAGACCATATTGTCACGTGTCATAAAGCAATACAAGAAATAACCGATAAATTCCATGAAAGGAGTGCTCAAATCTGTAACACATGCAGTGAACTTCACAAAGACTCATTCTCGTATACTTCACGATACAAGGTAAGTCAACGCATCTCTGTCCTGCTGCACAGGGCTAACCAGTTGAACCAGTGCGGTAGTGTGCAGATACTCGTACACGTTGGCAGGGAACAGAAAATGTGTACTTATGTTGAAGCAGAAGTTACAAATATTGGAACGGTTAAAAAAGGTGAAACAATCAGAGCCATCCCTCAAGAATTTGACATTTCGGTCAGAACAGTGCATGGAAAAAACAAAATTCATCTAAATACGAGGCATTCTGTATTGATTACAAGAAGCTTTGTTATTATCAGTTGATTGTAGGATGGAAACACAGCTTATTTTGTGTATTTCCTAAATTTAATTAATAGGGATGATTTATGTTGCCTCTTGAAGGGTATACACCATTTTAAAACAATTTAGTACACAAACACAACTATTACAAGAAATGCTCAATAAATTTTTGTAGCTTTATTCTCTTCAGCTCTAATCAACAATAACAACAATGCAGGTTGCCAGGCGACGATAGAAAAGAAAAGATGCGAAAACAAATGAATGTGGTGTGTAAACAATTGAATGCTCTTTCATATCTATATATATAATTTGAACTGGTAAAGGAAATTACGGGAAAACGGCTGAACGGATTTTAATGAGTGACCCCTCATTTTCATGCCTGGCATCCAAAGTTTTTCGGAAAAGTAGTAGTAGTTTTCAGTGAAATGTCAATTTTCCTACATAATTTTCCTATTTTCAAATTCCATCTGTTGTCAGTTTTGAGAATTATTTTATTCAATCACGGCCGACTTGATTGAATTTCAGAACAAAACACACACTACAATAAACAATAGGCTATTACACGAAGGCCATGACCTGCAGGATTGCCGACATATTTAGAGCTCAATTCAATTTGTTATTAAAAACTGATTCTGCAGTGTATCATTTTCTGAGTACAGCTGTATTGATATTCAAATCATCGAAACTCATGGTTTGATGACATTATTATCATTATAAATTAAATAGTATTATAGTTAATATCATGATGCATCTATTTTTTCATTAATTGTACATAATATTGATGCCATATTGATGACATGAAAGTGAAACGTTTTCTGGCTATAAGTAAATGTAGAGAATATCTTAATTTAGATCTTCATTTCTATTACTGAGTGGCTGCTATATATAACTACAAAACTTAAGTAAGATAATAATATTGTTATTAAAAATCAAATATATTTATACTTATTAACCCAGTGGGGTTGGGTCATTTTCATATACTTAATGGCGGTGTAGTGTAGATATTGATATGTGTCATTGTCTTCAGTATTGGCCTGAGAGAGCGCAAAAATTACAGATCCTAAGGAAAGATCAAAAGGTATTACTTACTGATAAATTAAGAGGCCTAGAAAATTTTGTAGTCTCCAGATAATTTCAGCAGGATCTCTTAGTAGGATAAAATGATTTTACGCTCTACATTTCAAGTTCTACATGCAGCAGCTATACGAAAATGCTATTGTTCGAAAGCTTAGCAAACCTGACATTTTTTTTTAACATTTGCCTACAATCCACAATGACCTGAAATAGCGACTGCTATCGTCCTGACATTGATACTTGCGTTTTCGCGTTGAAACTCAAAAACTGAAGTTGGATAGGTTCAAGAAAAAGTATTTGGCCTAAAAATCCATTCAGAGGGAGTATGTTTCATTATTATGGAAGCAAATAACTATCAAAAGGACAAGTATTCTTCATTGAAAATAAATCTGAAAAATTTTTATTTGACCGTCTAACGAATTTAGTTTGCAGCATTATTTGCTGCACAAGCCACTAGTTTAAGTATAAAAATATAGGGGTGCCATTTGAAATTTCCAAAGTGGAGTGGCTGGGGGTGGAGGTGAAATCTAAAATGCAATTAAGCCTTGTTTAAGACTTCCCAATTGATATCTAAATTTACGTGTTTTTTTTTTTGTTTAAATTGAATTCAATTTAACTAACTAGTTATTTAGAGTGGGATGTTTTGAAATGAAAGCCCTGTATGTAGATATATTTAGAGAGTTTTTCCTCCAGAAGTTTGTTTTATGTTTCAGATTTATCACGTATATATTATACGTAAATCACGGATTTATTTTGTTATATATTTTGCATATACTACAATATATTATTTAAAATTATACACGTTAATTATTTATGTTTCGGTCCGCACGCCATAAAAAACATTGTACAGCCCTTATGTTTACTAATGTCCGCATTGTGGGTTCCTAGCACCGCGGCATGGCGCGTCGTCAGGTTGCGGATCGAGGAGACGGCCTCCAGATATGGAGGGTAGCTGCGAATATATTGAATAAGCAGTCGCGGACAGCCGATGAGGAGTGGTCCTCCAGCTGGGGTTGGGCGAAGGGCTAACAACCCATCACCGTAAAAACAGCTTGTTACGAATCCTTCAAATAAGCCTCGGAATGGGACTGATTCTGTGGCACGACCATACATATAGAGAGTGTTGGTTGGGAGGCCGGAGGGAAAAAGACCTTTAGGGAGACCGAGGCGTAGGTGAGAGGATAATATTAAAATGGATTTGAGGGAGGAGGGATATGATGACAGAATTTCCTATTCAATTCCTCACACAGAAACATTCCTCACTTACCACTCTGTATATCTCTCTGTGTATCTCTGCTGCTATCAATACCACGTCATCAGACATCTCTGTACTCAAGTCCTTTCTCAATAGCCATGGCCCATCTTCATGGAATCTGCTGCCGCTGAAATCAGGGGTAGTCTTAGTCCCCAGTTGTTTAAAATTAGGTTGTTTAGAAATATTTTAAATGCACAGAACTAGTTTTTAGGTATTATTATTATTATTATTATTATTATTATTATTATTATTATTTTTATTTTACACAGTCATTACATTATTTTTCCATTAACACTAATATCTAGGTAATTGTCATTGTCTCAATGTAACCCATGCAGCTGATCATACTAATTGTACTGTTCCTTTAGTTGTGAGATTATATTCATATGTACTAATTCTTTTTTTTTTTTTTTAACTTATTACTTGTATACTAGAATGTATTTTTCTGTTTGTGATTACGTATTCAGTCTCTTTTTTTATTACATATATATTTTTTATTGTTGTTATTTCAAAGTTAATACTGATTGTGTATATGTATTCAATCTCTTTTCTACTTAATTATGTTTAATATTATTTTTAAGTTCATATTTGTATACCGGTATGTATTTTTTTCTGTATGTGATTTGATCCTGGTTGAGGGAAGAAAAGGCCTGATGGCCTTAACTCTGCCAGGGAAAATAAAACTATTATTATTATTATTATTATTATTATTATTATTATTATTATAATAAAATTACACTATAATATTTTTCCTTGAACTTATTCTACTGCGACCATAACAACAGTTGAAAATACAATAATTCTGTGCAAACAGAAGGCCCAATTTGCATATATTTGCATGCAAATGTAATTAAATATGTGTCGCCACACCACAAAAAGTTTCAAATAATATTCAAATGTATACTCATATAAGCTAGAGGGCAAACACGAAAACAGAACAAATATGCGAGTGTCACGTGACGGGGAGGAACTGTCCACGAACTATGAAATCATATAAAAGCAAAATGCGTCGAGGGTTCATTTCGCTGCACCTGGCCCCAATGTGAATAAAAAGTAAATATCAGGGCACGGATGTGTAATGAATGCCAGACAGTACGCAACATGACTGAAAACGCAGATCAAAGGGATGCATTTACATGCGTGTATATCGGGGGATTCCATAATATCCTAGTCCTGGCTTAGCTGCACACACATTGGCCTTTTTTCAACTAACACCGTATCGACACAGAATGAGACTGTATGACGTGGCTTAGTATTACCCCAAAGAGCGGGATAAAAACATAAAAGAACATTATTATTATTATTATTATTATTATTATTATTATTATTATTATTATTATTATTATTATTATTATTATTATGCTGTTTGGGGAACTGAGGCACAGACTGAGAGAACGACCAGTGAGGGTAGGCTGAGGCGCGCAAGTGAAAACTCAACAAGGAGAAGCGATTGTGGATCAACCGGCAAAGTCAGCGAAAGTGAAGATCAATTTATAAGAATGCCACATGCCGTTGGTAGTCCGGGGTGCGCGACAGGAAGTGCTACATATGGAGGAACTGTGCGTTACCGACCGATGGAGTAGGAGAAGGTGACGAACAGTTATTAAAAAGGTAAATTGACAAATAGAAACTCTATCAGAAATAAAGTAGATTCAATCAAAACTATAGATACTGAACGAAACTACCTACTAAAGAGAGATAGGCATCAGCAAAGACTAAATTTTCCTAAAATTAGAAACACTTATTATTAATTAAATTAGATACTCAGACAGGTTTTGAATATAAGATAGAATTACGTCAAGATTTTAAAATAATAAAATTGAAAATAGAGAATTAAGGCAGTTATTAATGTATTCAGATAGCTATGTTATTTAGTAAAGGTTCAGAAGATAATTTTGACTTTATAAATTGCTTTTACTAATATGTCTTAATTTCAATAATAATGCATTTATAATAAATTTAGTAGGCATTATAATAATTATGAATTGATAATGAGTACATGCGACACAATAATGAAACTAAATTGAGGTTGATTATGTAAGCAACTTGTCAAGTTTGTTTTTAAGCAGGTATGGGTAGTCTTCATTGAAGTTACGCAAATGTTTCTGCTGACAAGGAAATATTGTAAGAAATAAAGACAACCTACATATAGAATGTATCGAGTCAGCTAATTCAGGTTCATGACTTACAGTATGTCGACATCTGATCACCTAATTGGAATAATAAGTTATTATTAAAGTAAGACCTAAATAATTACAATTAAATTGTGAAAAGGAGCAGATAAAATAAGGTTTAATGTCTTAATGGTTATCACGATTGGTTTAAACATGCACTAAAACCAGACGTAAGTGCAAGTTTGAACCAATAAATTATTGAGATTTGCGATAAAATAATGAGTCTAGGAAATTGTATATTTAGTATGTAGAACTACATTTGTTTATAGATCTTTTGTTATATTATTAAGTTTTTGTACTTGTGAACTATATCAATAAATCAATATGTCAATATTATTATTATTATTATTATTATTATTATTATTATTATTATTATTAATTATATAACAGGAACACTAAAAAGAACCTTGAAAATAAAGCCAGAAAAGACTCCTTAATAAAATTATATAAGACGATGGCAGTTCCTACAATTACTTATGGATCCGAAACATGGACAACGACGGCACAACATATAGCTAGAATACAAGCTGCTGAAATGAAATTCCTCAGGCCTATAGCAGTATACCAAAGAACAGACAAAAACTCAATACAGAAATAAGACAACTAAACGTAGAGGAACTAAATACAACAATAGTAAAATACAGAACAAGTTGGGAAAACCACTTAACAAGGGTGACGGACAATACAATACCCAAAGCAGCATACAATTACTCACCACGAGGAAAAGGAACTTAGGAAGACCTAAGAAAAGATGGAGGCAGCAACAATTTGGAGCCGGA
>JAJSOF020000029.1:8695847-8699650 GCA_025594305.2 Periplaneta americana
TTAAAATGGATTTGAGGGAGGTGGGATATGATGATAGAGAATGGATTAATCTTTGCACAGGATAGGGACTGATGGCGGGCTTAGGCAATGAACCTTGGGTTCCTTTAATAGCCATTTGTAAGTAAGTATTATTATTATTATTTTCCATAAATATGTTTCAAAATTTTACTATTTGCTTATTTTCTCTGGTAGCTATGTGTTTCTTGGTTGATTTATAATTTTATATAGCCTATCTTAAGAAGGACAATAACATTTGAAATAACGGCATTGATGGAAATCCTGATATTTCCTCCTGACTGAGAAACTGATTTTTATATAAACATAATTAAATCGATGTTTGATTAATGAACGTTATGAAAACATTAATTTCGCAGTATTGACGATGCGTTGAATAGGTAGGGAACCATTTCCAGGAACATATCAAAAGGTACAGATGAATTTTCTCATAGGAATGTGCAGTGTGTGTCAGTACTGAGGTAATGAATATAAACAACACAAAAAAAAAAAAAAAAACTTTAAAATGTGGGGAGGGATTCGCCGGGCTGTAATTTTGTCACTACAGAATTCCCCGTTGTGGCAAACGGACTATGTGATTGTATGTGCAGGTTTTTGCTTCAGGCTCCAAATTCAATTAACATTAATCCCAGCTATTAAAAAGAAGCAAACGACTGAATTAATTAGCTAGGCTTCCCTCCAACCCCGAAATTGCTACAGCCGCCAGTGACCAACATCGAGTTACCTTCATCATTTTCGGTTCGTAACTGACATGACAAATCTTTCCAGCAGGCATTGCAGGTGGAGGTTTAGCCATTACCAGAGCGCACCGCATTCGAGCGGAGTGCAACTACTGCGAAAGAGTGCGGCTACAATGCGACTGCACCGGATATCGAAGGACTGGGATTTGTGTTCTTCTCATCCTCCGAGATTCGGAAGACTGGAACTCAACTGAGGAAGAGTTAATTTCTTTCTGAATCCTGAACCTGTGTAATAATAGTACATTATGCAAAGAGCCTATACTTACTTACTTACTGGCTTTTAAGGAACCCGGAGGTTCATTGCCGCCTCAAATAAGCCCTGCCATTGGTCCCTATCCTAAGCAAGATTAATCCAGTCTCTTTCATCATATCTCACCTCCTCAAATCCATTTTAATATTATCTTCCCATCTACGTCTCGGCCTCCCTAAAGATCTTTTTCCTCCGGCCTCCCAACTAACACTCTATATGCATTTCAGATTCTGCCCATACGTGCTAGTATGCCCTGCCCATCTCAAACGTCTGGATTTAATGTTCCTAATTATGTCAGGTGAATAATATAATGCGTGTAGTTCTGCGTTGTGTAACTTTCTCCATTCTCCTGTAACTTAATCCCTCTTAGCCCCAAATATTTTCCTAAGCACCTTATTCTCAAACACCCTTAACCTATATTCCTCTCTCAAAGTGAGAGTCCAAGTTCATGTGGTCGCCAGAGAATCAGTCCCATTCCGAGGATTATTTGAAGGATACGTAACAAGCTGTTTTTCACGGTGATGGGTTGTTAGCCCTTCACCCAACTCCTAAGCTGGAAGACCACCCCTCATCGGCTGTCCGTGACTGCTTATTCAATATATTCACAGCTACCCTCCATATCTGGAGGCCGTCTCCTCGATCCGCAACCTGAGGACGCGCCATGCCGTGGTGATAGGGCCCACAATACGTGGCAACGAGCCTATATAATGATAGTAATTAAGAAGCGAGTATGGATGTTTATGAAACGAGCGCAAGCGAGTTTCATAATTTTCATACGAGCTTCTTAATTACCATTATAGGCGAGTTTCATACGACTTTTTATGCTCGACCATATTTCTAACTTGAAATTACCGGTATTCAGATGTATACATTTTATTTGTATCTGACAAGATCGGAAGTGACCTTGTTCTAGGTCGTGAATTGTGAGATGTGCGCAGACGCGAAAGTATTGATTTTTTCCGCGGAACAATAATGTCATTGGCCTTGATGTAACCCCGTTAAACTTGATATAACCTTGATTATTGAATTGAAATTGAAAACGGGATGACAAATTAAATTTATTTGAATATTATTTATAATTAACGCTAATTATTATAGTAACAGAACATAACCTTCTGCGACAGTATTGGATTTCCAGCCTCCAGACTTTTCGCTAATTCTTCGATTGCATATCGGAGAATAATCGATACTTGCGGTTTTATAACGGTAGAAAGCTGGCCTGTCATTGGCTGAACAGTTGTAACCTGAGTCGTCATTGGCTGAAAGACCTGACCTTTAATGAGTAGGTGTACTTTAATGACATGCATTGAAGGTCTGCTAACAGGTGTATAATTACTACATTTCGGCGTGGTCGAGCATAAAATGTAGTATAAGTTACATAATATTGCCCAGTTTCTCAGACGAAACTGACTGCAAAGAATCAACAAGCGCAGTGTATCGTGATAAGGAGTTGAACACTTGAATTGGAAAACACACGGGCATACTTTACTTGTCAATCGACTTCCCCCTGTTACAATCTTAACAACAGAGTCTTAAGGCCCATTCACAATGAAAATTAAACATAACCGTAACATAAACAGAGAAGTTTGCGCCCAGGCTACCAAATGGGATCATTCACAATGATTCACATAAGCATTGACATAAACATTGTCGTAAGACGTTAACATGAAAGTTTGCAAACCCAAACTTTCATGCTTATGCTTACGTGATTTGCAAACAGAACACAATCGTCGAGCGCTGAAGTACGACAGAATATGAGGAAATGGCGTCGTTGTTATGTTTCCATGGTTACCAAGTATGTTTGCTGTTATGTTTATATTCCCATCGAATGATGGTATGACTTGATTTTACCGTAACGTTTATAATTCTTAAGTTAACGCTTACGTTATGTTTAATTTTCATTGTGAATGAGTCTTTTGTAATTTGTTGGCGATATAAACACCTTTAAAATGCCATGCTTTCATTCTATACTGAGGTATGTATTCATATTCTGAGGCAACTTATGTAATGTATAACTACCCTGTAGCACTTTCTCTATTGGTCTGTGATCTATGATCATCTTAGAAATATCGTAACGCGTTATAAAAGCCTCGAGAAGGAAGTTAATAAATTGTGAAGAAGTATTGCCTGGCAGGAAGGGAATTCGCTGAATAGCTATGAACTCTATGTGTGATAGCCGTCTCCACCTCTCTGTCGAGCCCATGATATGACAAATGTCTCAATTGCGGTCGGGAATATGTTGAAAAATAGCTCAACAATTGCTATGTCTGTTCCAATAAATTTTTCCAAAGAAATTATATTTTGAATAACTCTTCTCGGGTTCTCAGCCAGGTGAGTTGAGATTAGCTTCCAAGCTGACGGCTAGTCGCCATCTTCTTTCAGGGACGAAGTGATGTGGGAACGAACGAAACGAAACGAACGAATGAAAGGGGACGAAGAAAGAATGAATGATGTTTAAAATGGCAGGCAGGGTAAGCATCCCATGCCTCCATTGGTTCCTCGACATGCACTACAACTTTAGATCGAGGTACCCAGCTATAAGCCGTTTGCCCTCTCATCTAACTGTAGTGTATTTTCCCTGTGAATGATTATATGAACCTGTACACGCTATCAGTTGACCAGGAGGAGGATGGGACCACAGCCCAGCATATGCAAAAGTAGGGTTTGCCGCTTCCCTAGTCCTGACCGCCAGGCGCCTGGCGGTCGGGACAGGAACTAGCTCCTGATTGGCCCGCAGCGGGAAGCCCTACTTTTGCATATATACTGGCTAGACGTGGTCCCACATCACTTCGTCCCTG